>JAJJMB010017748.1:819458-849069 GCA_023531105.1 Papaver atlanticum
AACAAATACATTTATATAATAAGGAATGCATTCTTTGCAAACCGTGGCTATAATCTTCATGAATTGGTTCAAGTGAATCAAACCGATTTTGCTTCAATTGTGTTCTTGTATACTTCTATGAGAATATAGCAATTGAACAACTCTTTAACTAGTTTCATTTGAGTCATTTGAACTAGTTATGGTTAAGATGAATAAGGTTGATATGAGAGTGTTCATATAGCTAACCTAGGTTAACTACTGTTGAGCCAACATGGTGTACACGTTTATGTGCAGTTACATTAACCTAAATGAGGGTACATTTCATTTGTGTATAACAAGCTAAGTTCGATCTAACGGTTGAAAGATATTAGCTTGAATCTAATCAGGATTTCATCTAACGGTGAATATTGAATGCTTTGTTACCAAGGTAACTTAGATTGCAAACCTTGATTTGAAAACTATATAAAGGAGAACTCTAGCAACTGGGAAACCTAATCCACACACCTTTTGTGTGATACTAGTTGCATAAACTAGAGTCGATTCTCCTTTAACCTTAGGTTTTTCACGAAACCCTGTAGGTTAACGACTTAAAGACTTCATTGGGATTGTGAAGCCAGACCCAACTATTTTCTCTGTAGTTGCGTGTTCTGATCTTACTTTTACTATCGTGATTGAGTATTATCTTTGTTTAGATTTTCTTGAGATTTATCTCCGATAGGTAAGATTGAAAAGTAGTCACAAACATATTCGTCTTATCGTTTGTGATTCCACAATATCTTGTTTCGTTAATCGATTAAGATTATTGTGAGGTGATTGATATTTCTAGGTTGTTCTTTGGGAATATAAATCCGATATGTCAATTGGTTCCTGTTCACCTTGATTTATCAAAAGACGGAACAAAACTCGTAGGTATTTCTGTGGGAGACAGATCTGTCTATTCCAATATACTTTTCTGTGTGAGACAGATTTGTTTATCAAGTCTTCAACTTTGGGTCGTAGCAACTCTTGGTTGTGGGTGAGATTAGCTAAGGGAATCAAGTGCGTAGTATCCTGCTGGGATCAGAGACGTAAGGAGCACGACTATACCTTGAATAAGTGTGAGATTGATTAGGGTTCAACTACATTCAAGTCCGAAGTTCATTGGTAGTAGGCTAGTGTCTGTAGCGGTTTAATACAGTGTGGTGTTCAAAACTGGACTAGGTCCCGGGGTTTTTCTGCGTGTGCGGTTTCCTCGTTAACAAAACTTCTGGTGTCTTTGTTATTTCTTTTCCGCATTATATTTTGTTATATAATTTAAATATCACAGGTTGTGTGTTGAATCGATCAATTGGCAAATCCAACCTTTGGTTGTTGATTGAAATTGATTGATCCTTGAACATTGGTCTTTGGTACCGTTCAAGTTATTTCTCTTATATTCAATAGGGCTCACAAATTCCTATTTGCTGATTGCGGATTGAATTGAGAGATAGAGATATAAAACTCTTTGATATACTTTTCTCTAGATTGAGTCTGACTGTCTAATTGATTCTCTTGAAAGTATATTGGAGTTTGTCTATTCAGATTGCCAAACGAAATATTGGGTGTGGTTGTTAGACCCCCGCTTTTTCAGATTGCACCAAACGTTACCCAGGTAATGTATAACGCTAGAGCCTACGTTATCCGGGTAACTGCATCAATGTTTTCCAGCCCAATATCACTATATAATATGGCTGGTGACTTCTATAGCTTTCAAGTGTCATTGCCAATTTCTTGCTGACGACATCATCTCATACTGATGCCTTGAAGTGCTCTACTGGATATGAGTACCTAGCTTACTCAACTGCTAACATCTAGCATCATTAGAGCTCAACGCTCAATCCATGAGAATATAATCTACTCCTAGGCTTACTGAATGATAGTCATCCAAAGGCTCAATATTAATACAATATGACTTTATGCCAATCAACTTGTTCAGAGCTGGACACTTCGTCAGTACATCATGGCTACGACTTGGCCAAAATAAGAGGTAGTCTATGACTCCACTATTTTCTACGAGATATCAAATATGTCACATGCGGGGATACTTACTGGGGTATTGGTATGGCGGTTTACAGCAATATGCGGCGTGGAAACACCCATGATGATAAAGTAAAAATAGTGGTGACAGTTAAAAGAGTGATGAAGTAGTGGTCATACAGTCTTCCCTATTCAACGAACATGACTTCATTATTACCTCGACGATATCCACTTCTATACTCCTTGAGCACCTCCACCACTTACGAGGAATCAACGTGTGTGCTTATGACAACTATAACAGATGGCTTCATCTATTCTCAAGGGGGACGATCAGAAAAAACCCTATGCTCACAAATCTAGCTTTCATAAAATAGTTCAACAACTCCACAATGCAAATACATCACTACCGTGATTCCTCAACTTTCTATGTTTCTCTCCCTTAATATCAACCCTTCTTCTTCATTTGTGACTGAAGAAAGGCCGGGACGACCATCTTCTTAGTTTAGGTCGTCCTTGTACGATTTTGATCTCTCAAACTAAAAGTACTTTGACAGTACACCTTATCCTAGAAACAAATTTTAGGTACAAACAATGACCTAAGAAAAATCATTACATATGACTCACCCAGGCAGATTCAAAATGATTCACATGCTATGACTGTCATATTCACCATTATTGTGTTCAACACTTAGTGAAAACACACATGTTGATGATAATTTTTGTGCGTTCGGCCGCAGGCTTGGATATAGACTAAAAGATTGTGCAAAATACTTTCGTGCTCAAAATCTCATTAAAAATGGATCTCAAGTCCTTGTTCCTCCAGCCATTTACCATCACCACCACCTCCAGTTGCAAGATGATGATGACATGAAAGCTTTTGCAGGAGATGCAGATGATGAGCATGATTTTTTGGCAGATGACAGTGATAGTTCGCGCAACAACAACGGTAATGATGTTGTGGAAGAGACATAGACTGTCATTAACTTAACAAATTATGATGAAATCTATCATCCCTAGAGACAAGGAAGAAAACTAATTGAAGATTAAAATACCCGATACTCCAATACCTTCATGGAATCCACATAAATATAATGATATTGTAGTCAATTACCCTGAGCAAGTGAGCAATCCAAACTCATATATGATCACATGGGAACCAAGACACACCCTCTCTACAAGAACACCAAATCCAAGCTATTACTTCTTTAACATCTTACTTGAGGAGCTAGAGGCATTCCAACACTATGAATTGTACCATGGTGCTACTTCAATATTTGAATCAACTTTTCGTGCTCATTTGTGGCCTACAATTGAAGACTACAAGAATTGGATGGTAAGTGAACCAGATCCAAAGAGAAAAAAACGATACCAAGAGCTTGTAGTGAAAAACTCAACTGTACTGGTGGATATATACCATGCTGCAACTTCTGGTCCGCCAGACTCTCCACCAGTCGGGCTTGTACCTGTTCATATACACATCTGGACATACCTTGGATATGAAGAACATGAACTGTAGAAAATGAGGAAAATACTTAAGCTGAGTGGGAAATTACAGATGGAGATTACAAAGGAAAATGCCTCATGAGGAACCAATAACTCCCTACCAACCCTACTACAGCTACGCTTTAACCATGATGAAGATGCCATAACTCAACAAGTAATGAAAGTAATCTACTTAGTGATAGAATCAAACTTTTAGTGGTGCTGGTGAACCTTGATTTTACTGCTGATATTTAGTTTCACCTCTATAGTTTGTTTTTCTTAAAACTATATCATTAATTGCGTCAGCCAAGTAATTTAGGAAGAATCCTTTATGTTTTAGTTGTGTCCTTAAATCATCCAACTGTAATCTAGTATTTGCATAGTTGATACAAGAAAGCTTCATAAGTCCCTATTCTACAGATCCCCATCAGTTACTACTGCATAATCCAAAATCTTATAAGATTAACTGTATTTAACATTATCAACTGGTATTCTATCCTGTATTTGTGGTAATCTAATTGTTCCATTGTAAGTAAACTGTTTGTGGAATCTCTTTATCTTTGTAAGTTGTTGGGCTTTGACTATCAGGCTTGGTAGTCAGAAATAATTATTACAATTGGATTGAGACCCATAACCGCTTTTAGTATTTTGTTACACCATTATTTGTCCATCACTCAACTATGATAACCAAATTATCAGCTATTTCACTGGATCAAGAAACTCAGAATATAGGGTCCGAATATTTTCAGGCGACAAGAAGTAGACTACCCATCAAAGTCGAAAGAGACAACCGTTCGAGTAAACCATGGATGGTAACATCTTCATACTAGCATGAACTTGATGTAGACATCCACGTAACGTATTCCATCAACATAAACAACATTCCTCATGGATATATATAAATATATCACCTACGAGATGAATTAGACAGGGGTCCCCGCTATCCCCACTGAATTTTTTCAACGATTCTGGCACAACTCGAACACCGTAAGTGCATCAAAAGACTCAAGATCTCCAGGAAATCCCTTCCGACACTCCATCTCATGTACGCCGGAGATCTCTTGATCACATGCAAAGCCTCAAACTAAAATTGCAACCAGCTCCTACTCTACTTCTGCAAGGCAGATGATCAACAAGAACAAATCCACAATAGTGCATCATCTAAGGGTGCTGCAACCGTCGATTGATGAGATACATCAAGTTTTCAACATGTCGGCTTCAACATAGCTGCCGCTCTACTTCGGGGTCCACATTAAAGATGCGAAATTCTCGGCGCATATGTTTGTACCCTTCTAGAAAGGCTGGCACGAAAGGTGAAAGGATGGAAAACTAAATGCCTCAATACCACCGGAGGTAGTCCTCATAAGCACCTCTCTTACCCCTACGGAAAACCACCTAATACAGATTTTTTTTTACATGTGCATGCTCATAGGTTAGGGCAAGTTGACTAAGCTTAAAGATGAGGGCTATAAATTAGGCGAAGTGCAAGCCACAATAAAGTGCTACTTCCGAAAAGGTCTGGAAAATCCATGATCAACCAGACTCGATTTGGTCAACCATGTGCAAAGAAAAATACCTGAACAACGTACCCATATTCAAAACTACTCAACCCACACTGGCCCTGGTTATCCCACTATAAGAGCAACTCACTTCTCTACTATCCACCATCACACCTTATCTATTCCACCATATTAGAAACAGAACTTCCTACCACACCACACCGCATCCAACCCTCCTCATCCCTCACACCGCTAACTCAGAACCAATGCCAGAACTTGCCCTTGGTCCCTGATCTTATTGATCATGTTACCAATGCTTGAATACAAGCCCATCTGGATCAACTACCACTTATTAGGGTGCAACTAGAGCCTGGCTTACCTAGGCTCAAGCCTCCCTCAAAATCCTACACAACATATTTTTTTTTGAAAGTCTAGTTCATATTTTACAAAAAATCAAAGCCTAATATTTAACTTAACTTCGGGAAGAATCTAGTCAAGTCCACCCCTTGGTGGATTTCAAGTTCCGTCACTTCCACATCTAGCGATGTCTAAGATTATTAGCACCCACCTTCCCCAAGATGCTCCGCCAAATAAAACAATGTGGCCCTTCGCCAAATCTGGGAAATGTACAACAAGTTTAGGATATCGGATACTAAGCCAGCACCATGCACAAACAACAACATTACGTCATATACCCCCACAAAATATCTTTGGCCTCTACCTTGTCAACCAAAAATAAAGTATTTCTTGTTGAAAGCAATAAATGAAGGTTTACCTACCTTCACCATCTTACATGAAATTCATCTAACCCAATCAAACCTATGTCCAAGGTGTAACCTACATTACAAATAACTAAGCATATCCTTCTTACGTGCCAATTTGTTATATCAGCTTGGAACCTCCTATTCAGTCATTAAGAAATGTATTCAATGTTCCAACACCGTAAACCACCCGAAAAGACGAAGGTACCCAAATACACCAGAATCTTTTTGTTTCAACCTATAAGTCCTCTACCGAATGTGATCGTCTATGGACAGAGTCGAGACAATACGACAATTCGGCTCACACTTCTTGTGATCGTCTATGGATACGAGATTGAGACAATACAACAACAAGATAACTTGTGTGATTGACTATGGATACAAGATCAAGACAATACAACAACAAAGTGTGTTACTTGATAATAGGTTCGGTATTAACCAAACTCTATAGGATCATTATAAGGTATTGCGGAGTTAACGTACAAGTGTATTTTACTTTATTGTAATAAACAATTATAATGCGAAAATCAAAGTAAAAGACACAACAAGATTTTGTTAACGAGGAAACCGCAAATGCAGAAAAACCCCAGAACCTAGTCCAGTTTTGAATACTCTCAGAATTAAGCAGCAATACAAAATCTAATACCAACTTCGTATAGTTGAGACTAAGCAGACTACCCCTAGCTACTTAGTTCCCTCAGTATCCCTGCGCCCTCGACTTCTAGAGTCACACACGCGGATAGGAAGTCCTTTGGATCATATTCCAAACAGCAAAGGAAGAATCTGTTTGGTAACCACTCTAATCAATCTTGCTACAAGATATAGATGAGTTGTTGACAAAGGCTCTTCCGTTTAATCTAATAAACTCCTTTGTCTGGTTAGATCAATCTAACTTTAACTACGGAAATAGTTAAGTATAGATTCACACTCAATTAATATAAATCTCAAAGAGAATTATAGAGAATGCCGATCTCACGCAACTAATCAATCAGATCTATCAAAGATAAATCGACTCTAGTTGGATCCCAGCCGATCAAAGTTTATGCACACAATTCACAAGATACGAAAAGTAATAACAAGATACGAAAACTAATAAGAAATGTTCTTCGTCTTTAAATCTTCTTTTATCTTCAAAATGATTTTTGTTAAAGGGAGAGCAAAAAACAATCCTAGGAGAGCAAAAATCGTAATTGACTCGCCAAATCGGACGTAGTAAATATTTTATCTTGAATTGGACCACATTATCCTACTAAATGCACCCATAAACCACGCAAACGCGCACCCACAGAGAATTTACCCATCGACACCACCAAACAGAAAAAAATGAAAATGTTTCTCCATCCTTTTTACTTCGAATCTTAAACTTCAGATCAAATCCGACAAAATAGAGGAAGGAAATCATACACGAACTTGATTTAAATTGCAAAGTCATTCATTAACAGATAGTACATAATCATTTTGTTTTGAACGAACGAAAGTTCATAATCAAAGGTGATTGGTACATCAAACATATTACATACTTGAATTTTCCAATGCTATACCATTACCAACAACAACATCTTCGCAAAAATTTCAATCGAGAACCTTATTTCAATTATCAGTTTCCTTGGAGAAAGTGGATTCTAAGATACCCAAATCGGAGCCTTCTTTCTTCGGTCTACTCCTATACTATTTTCTTTTGGTGTTAAAATAACCCTGAACCTAAAATTATTCATTCGATTGGGTTTCTTTTGAAAGCTTTAGATAGAAATTAAAGAAATTACGATCAAAACAATTAAGTGATCATTGATCAAATTGGTTGATTTATAATTATCAAATTGGTTTTCCTTCAAATTAATAAGTAGTCAAAAGATGTTGTATGTCTGATAACAAAATTCAGAAGTATCGTTTAAGTAATCCAAGACACATCATGAATATGGCTGATTGGTTTGATTGAGTCGTCGGTAGAGATGAAGAAGTGATGGTGGTGGACTGGTGGTGGGGAGTAAAAGAAAAAAACCATTCTTGGTATCCGTGGTGCAATTCATGGTGGTAGAGTTATTTGAAAATGGATGTGAGTTTTTCTGGTTAGTGCCTTGGTGGGTTTTAGTAAGGATAGTTTGGTCCAATTTAAGATAAAACATTAACTAGGTCCGATTTAACGAGTCGATTACGATTTTCGCTCTCCTCGGATCATGTTTTGCTCTCCCTTTAACAAAAATTAAAATACCTGCACAACACCACTTGAATTTCTTGTGATCATGGTTTTGAAAATCGTACGATTCACAATTTGAATCACACATGGGAATCGTTCTTCCCCTGAATCGTGTAGTCAACCTTCATTGACTATGATTAATGACCAGACCGTAAAGTCTAACATTAATTTCCAAAAATGATGGTGAGATGATGGGGTGGAGGGTCAAACTCATGACCACCTGAGTCATAACAGTGACCTCTAACCAATGTTCCACTTTGGTTTTTTTGATTTGTAAAGAAATTTGTTAGTATATATTAAATCAAAGACCAAATTTTTGCAAAAGAATAAGGTCTTTATTAGATACTCCGCATATTCAATATTATTTATAAGAAAACATATGATTTAATAATTGACCGTGAATCTTCGATTCACGCTTTAATATGCTATTCGATTCACAAAATTAAAAAACGATTCGCTCCGCGATTTACGATTTCATAACCTTTCTTGTGATCAATCACGCACAGAACGGAGTCTGTTAACAATGGAATATCACAAGATGTGTTTAGATCTAACAACAGTTCTAAAGATCCCGTCGATACTCTGATCTAGTTTGAGTGAATCTTATATCAAAAGAGAAGATTCTCAAGCATAAACAAACTAGGTGCAATCAAAGTTTCAACAACCGTTAGTCAATCAAATCAAATCGAAAACTAATAACACTGCAATTATCTAGTTTCCCACCAATGGTACTCGTAGAGCTTCTTGATCCCACAGAAGTCTTCAAACGAGCGGTCGTAAGAGATTTCACCTAATTTGGATACTTTCCTCTCCGAATAGACGGCTCCACCAGAAACAACAAGAAATGAAGTTTTCCTTGCTCTTAGGATAGTTTGCTAGAAATGCAAACTTAGGTATTTATAGACCAAGGATGTTTGGACACCAAGAAATTCCCAAAACCGAAAGTATTCTCAAGATATGCAATGAATGCCAAATTCGGTTTTCCTAATTCCAATAAATGCTTTGTCCAATATTTCCGAAATCTCTCAATATATAATCTCCAATTAGTAAATGCACATTACTAATTTTTATTCTCTAGAGCTATGCATTAATTGCTGGTAATTAAAGCATATAAAACCAAAAGCCCTAATTAAAAGATTTTTAATTTATTTCGGCACAGGATCACCTTGAGTACCAAGGAATATCTTTGAAAAATAAATGATAAGAGTTACTGCTCGTGTTCAAAGTATGTTGACATCTTTTCACTACAAATCCTTATTTCATATTTACATGGATTTGCTTTCTTGGAATCGGTTACACCATACTTCCAAACAAGTTTAGAATTGGTTTGCCAGTATTCCAAGACTACTATGTGATTGGTCATACCAAATTACAATGGTTAGTTGTGATCGGATTTACCAAGTCACATACATGGGTTCGGATCGGTTATACCAATCACTAGGATCGGTTATACCTAAATATGGTACCTACTTGTGATTGGTCACACCAGTCACTAGGATCGGTTACACCAGTTACAAGGATTGGTTCCATCTATGCATGGTATCTACTTGTGATCGGTTACACCAGTTACCAGGACCGGTTACACCAATTACAAGGATCGGTCACACAACACTTATGATCAGTCACACCAATTACTAGGATCGGTCACACCAACTACAAGGATTTGTCATACCATCACATGCTGATTACTTAGGATCGGTTACACCAATTACCAAGACCGGTCATACCAAATCATAAGTCTAGGCATTGTGATCAGTTATACCAAGATACATAATCTGAGTTAAGATCGGTTCTACTAACTCACACATATTGATCATCCAAAGATTTGCAATGAATAGCCGGACCAATAAGCCTATTGATTTCCCTTTCGATTCACGAAACAAGTTCATGAATGTACTTCCTTTAAACAAATGTAAAACATTGTTTCCTAGGATCAAATCTTCACCATAACCCATTCACATAATCATAACACTATATATATATATATATATACAATATTATGTCGATGTCATATCTACGAAGTTCAAAAGATAAGCGTTATACTTCGTAATTTAATTCCTTAATACTATGATGATCATACTATTATGATTATGTTATATCACTAGAGTATTATACAATATGTACAATATATACAGCTTCACAATTATGTTTTCAATATAACACGACTTGAAAGATATGTTAGGAATGAAACAGTTCAAGTCAATATTACTTAACTCAAGTGGAAGGATGATGTCGTCGTTGTAGTTTATTAGTTCTTCACATTCTTCAGGTCTTTGGAGTAATACTTGTATGTCTCAACATTCCTAGACTCTCTAGTCTAACCAAAACGAAGTTGACTCTAGTATTTAATCAAGCGACTCTAGATGAGTTTTTATACTAAAATATGACAACCAAACTTGACATACCAACGCTTGGTGAGTTCAACCGAGCTATGTTCTAACAATCTCCCCATTTTCGATTTTAGTGACAAAATTCTTATTACATATGGAGCTAAACAAATTACAAAATAACTCATTCTTCATTCGCTTGATTCCAAGTTTCAACAGCACAATAACCTTCATATATTCAATCAATAAATGCCATTGTTGACATTTGAATAACAAAAGTTTTTATTCCCCCTAAAGGTAAGCTAGGTAAATATTCAATCCGAACATCTTTGTTATTCCCCTATTGTAGTAAGAATTACTACACATCAATATGATATGTTTCTCTCCCTTAGCCAATGCTTTACTCTTTCGTTAGATATAACGTTTAAGCACAATTGTCCTTTCCTAGTGATTAAAAATCACTTGTTTACTCCATATATTTCTCCCCTTTTTGTCACAAAATAACAAAGGTTCGAGCAAATAAAGAACAAACTGAAAGGATATTAAAAATCTAAAAGACTTGTAAACAACCTATAAGAGTTAAGCACGAAGGTTTCACATACCATTTTAGATAACCAATATTAAAATCGAAACTACAAAAGTAATTTAGTTTCAATGTTATCAAGGAAACAATTTCCCGAAGCAATTTTCCCTAATAGTCCAACAAATCGACTAAGAAACCTAATTCCCTTGTTAGATCGACTGCGTATGTACAATCGCATGTTTCGATAAGACCAAAATAAAGATCAGAATTAACTTTATTTTTCTCATCAGGCTCTAATTATTCAAACGATAACTTAGACCTTTTTCTTTAGACAAGACAAACACTAGGTTAGTTAACTAGTTTTTCTTATCAAGACATTCAATTAGACTTGAATAACCGAATCCTCCAACTGATAAGTGTAACTAAGATCAGAATTAATTTGGTTTCTCTTATCCGGAATCAATTAGACTAAACAAATGATCCCGTATTTTGTTAAGCCACAAACAATAGATACAAACCAAAATAAATTGACTTGTACAATTATTTTCTTAATCCGAAGCAATTGAACAAATATAAACATTACATCATCGCAATTGCACCGAATTTCGTTAAGAAAAAACACTTGATACCCAACAATAAAGAAGATACCAAACAATAGCCAAATAAATTGACACAGTTTTTCTTAACCGGAAACAATTGAATCACATAAACAATCCATACATAACACAATGGAACATATCAATTGTATCGATTTTTTTTTAAGCAAAAGCAAAATATATGCAATATAAACAGGCTTTTCTTAAACAGGAAAACTAAAATAACAAATTCGTTACCTCAATTTCCGCTGCCACTCTCCCCAGAAAGGTATATCATTAAGCGCAAGTTCAAATAAGAACTCTCCCCCAGTGTGTTGTCATTCTCTCGCAAAAACAAAAGAACAACAACAAAAGCAACCTTTACCAGAGAAAGGTTGAATCGGTTTTAACTAATGCGTGCCAATAACAAAAGTGAAACACATATGTTATGCTAAATACAACTCATGTAAACACAAATTGATTCAACATATTGTGACTTTTCACATATGAGTTTCAATCGGAACACCTTATGATCCTTTGATAAAGCCTACCAACATGGGCTAGAACTTAATCCCGCTAAATCAAAAAGCCACACAAATCATAAGGATTTCATCATATGAGATCGAATATTATGGTTAATAAAAACCGAAATCAGACATCTCATAAACCGAATACACATAGCAAAAATATAAACATTCATTCATAGGCTATGTAATCAGTATCTATCACATGAAACAAAAATTATAAAAAAATAATTTTATTCATAAATAATAATGATAGTTTTATTCAAAATAAACCTTATACAATAATTGAAGTAAATCAAAAACTGATTAGTCTATTTTTGTTAAATAAGGAGGTAGACTACTCCTTATTCATCAGCTGCTCATCACAATCTTGTTTTGACTCTTGGTCCTCTTCGCCTTTTAAGAACTCAGCATTGATCTCTAAAATCCCTTGAAGAGTTTCTAGATCATTTCGAGCAGCGAAGGCTAGTTGTTTCTGAATACAGTTCAATTGTCTACCAAGACGCAAGATATGGAACAAGAGATCTCCGTTGCTATAGATCTGAGCAGTTGAAGCGGCAGTTCCTCTTTCTTTTCTAGTTTTACTCATTTGCTTGATAATTCCCTGAGAGACAGTTTTAGTAAATTTCTCATCTCCAAAATTGTTCCCCATTGTGTTTTCACAAATGTTGGTGATGAGACAGGGATATCCAAGATTACTTTGGAACATTGTGGCAGTGTTGGATTCAGAAATCCTGATCATTTATTTTATAATCATTCCACATAGATTGATTTGCATGTCACCTTCAAGGAGAAAGTATACAAACTCAACAAATTCCTTGTCTCATTATGATGTATCTCTTGTGCAAGCAAAGAGGGTTTCTATTACAAGTTTACCGAAAACCCTTAAATAGAAGGGTATCTCTTTGGTTAGCATTCTTCCATTCTTCCAGCCAACAAGTTTTCCAATAAGACATTTTGAAATGTTAACGTGATCAATTTCAAAACCAGTAACCAAGTGATTGCCTTTCACATTGTACTTGATGATCTTTGAAATCATCTCTCTATTGACTTGGTGAAAGTATATCCAACAGGAGTGCTGAAAGTAAGATTCTCATGATCAATATTATGAATATTAACATATAAAATTCTTACTATATCAGGTGAGTATTTTTCAAACCCAAACAAATTCCCCCAGTTTCGGTCTTGAACAAACTTCACATTTTTACTTTCTGAAACATCTGAATCGAATCTCTTCTCAGCAGTGAAATTAACTCCTTTTAGAGCTTGATATTTCTCAAAAAATGTACTATCCACAAAGTTTGTAAGTTCATGTTTGTCTTTGATTAAGTGAGGGTACTTGGTATTTGTAATTCTCCTATTTTCTTTATGTTTTAAAGAGTTGCTAATTTTGATATTTTTTATAAGCTATTTTAAGTTTTTTATAGAAGTTATTTCTTTAACTCTTTGGTTTATGGGGGTTGGGGGCCTTTCAGCCCCCTTTTGTAATTCTTGTAATTACATTTTTTGCTTTAATAAACTTTTGGACTTATCAAAAAAAAAAAGGTACTTGATTTTGTCAATTTCACCAAAAGGAATATATGGATTCAATTCCAGGTTGTCATTTTCAGACGTTTTTTCTCTTGATTTCCTCTTTCTCATACTTTCAAATCTCAATGACATATGAAAAACCCTAGTTATGGTTCCGAACAACTTCTCCCAGGATATTTGTAAAAACAACACAAGATAATCTTCTTTTATAGGGAGTGAAGATAATTTACGGAAATAACTAGTTTTAGGAAACCCTTTAAAAATCGGAAACCATATTTTGTGGGGAAATAAAACCGATTTCGCAACAAGGTTTTTCTTTTGGAAAACCGATTTTTATTGGACCGGATCTATATTATGGATCAGTTCTATATTTATGTCAAAGTATTTGTTAACTCTATAATTACCAGAACTTGATAATTTTTGAAATTCACTCAAGAATTTTCCAATAGAGTATACAATAACAAATTTGAACATAACAAGATATTTACAAATATCTGTAGAATCACAAATCCAGTAATACTTTAAAAGATAACTTGCTTCATTAAAACAGTTGTGGGGTGTATGAAGCAAACCATTGTTAATAGAATTATTAACTGAAAAATCATCATTTGTATAATCACAAAGATTCCAAAATCGCATCCTGATCAGCGATACATTGACAGTCTTAGATCTGAAAATGTACATATATATATATATATTTGGGTAACAAATCTAAAATATATTTAAGATCCTAGCTTTTTCAAGAACAAAATAGTCATGGTTCATACTTAGAAAAATCTCATGTGAAATTTAATGCATTTTCAATATAAAACATGTCACATAGAAAATTGTATCATTGTTACTAAACTTGTTAGTATTCAATACCATGAGATACAAATCTATGATACCCAAGGGATTATGTAAGTAAACCAAGACATACATAGACATAATTCCAATTCCTAACGATTTTAGGAACAAGAGTATCATATACTTCATTCGTGTCATCCACCACGAGTCTTTGAAGTAGTCAAATCCTGCTATTACGTTAACTGAATCAGCCATTAGTTTCAATTCTTATAGGTTGGATCGCACCAAACACAGATTGTTAGATCTTTTCGTGTTTTCCTGCTCTGATACAAATTGAAAAGACAAGGGTACCCAAATATACCACAATCTTTTTGTTTCAACCTATAAGTCCTCTACAGAATGTGATCGTCTATGGACAAAGTCGAGACAATACGACAATTCGGTTCACATTTCGTGTGATCGTCTATGGATGCGAGATCGAGACAATACAACAACAAGATAACTTGTGTGATTGACTATGGATACAAGATCGAGACAATACAACAACAAAGTGTGTTACTTGATAATAGGTTCGGTATTCACCAAACTCTATAGGATCACTATCAAGTATTGCGAAGTTAACGTACAAGTGTATTTTACTTTATTACAATAAACAATTATAATGCGGAAATCAAAGTAAAAGACACAACAAGATTTTGTTAACGAGGAAACCGCAAATGCATAAAAACGCTGGGACCTAGTCCAGTTTTGAATACTCTCAGAATTAAGTCGCTATACAAAATCTAATACCAACTTTGTATAGTTGAGACCAAGCAGACTACCCCTAACTACTTAGTTCCCTTAGTATCCCTGTGCCTTCGACTTATAGAGTCACGCAAGTGAACAGCAAGTCCTTTGGATCATATTCCAAACATCAAAGGAAGAATCTGTTTGGTAACCACTCTAATAAATCTTGCTACAAGATATAGATGAGTTTTTGACAAGGGCTCTTCCGTTTAATCTAATAAACTCCTTTATCTGGTTAGATCAATCTAACTTTAACTACCGAAATAGTCAAGTATAGATTCACACTCAATCAATATAAATATCAAAGAGAATTATAGAGAATGTCGATCTCACGCAACTAATCAATCAGATCTATCAAAGAAAAATCGATTCTAGTCGGATCCCAGCCGATCAAGGTTTGTGCACACAATTCACAAGATACGAAAACTAATAAGAAATCTTCTTCATCTTCTTCATCTTCTTTTATCTTCAAAATACCTACACAACATCACTTGAATATCTTGTGATCAATCACGCACAGAACGGAGTCTGTTAACAATGGATTATCACAAGATGTCTTTAAATTTAACAACAGTTCTAAAGATCCCATCGATACTCTGATCTAGTTTGAGTGAATCTTATATCAGAAGAGAAGATTCTCAAGCATAAACAAACTAAGTGCAATCAAAGTTTCAACAACCCTTAGTCAATCAAATCAAATAAAAAACTAATAACAATGCAATTATCTAGTTTCCCACCAACGGTACTCGTAGAGTTTCTTGATCCCACAGAAGTTTTTAAATGAGCGTTCGTAAGAAATTTCACCTAATTTCAACAACCGTTAGTCAATCAAATCAAATGGAAAACTAATAACACTACAATTATCTAGTTTCCCACCAATGGTACTCGTTGTTGATGGTGGTTTTCGGTTTAGGGCTAAAATTGTAAAACCTTGTATTTAATGTGCCGTTATTCTGCAAAGAGACTGAGCCATTCAAAAGTAATGAGTGTCCAGACCTTTTTACTTACATATGTATTGAGCAATTCAACATATTTATGAAATTTATCCAGAATGGTGCATGAAGCAACAATCCCAGATATTCTTTAAATTGTAACTTACTACATTATTCACTAATGCATTGACCTGCCTAGTATTTTCCTATGCAATGTTCCCAGCCGAACTCTCAATATTGGCATGACATGACGATTAATTTTCACTCGCAGCGGAGTAGCATGAATCTCCCGAAGTGTCAGTATTGAGACCTGACAAAGAGATTAGCGTGTTTACACACTTTTTAATTAAAATTTAGCGCGATCGAACGCGTTTAAATTCCGTAAGGAAAACCTAGACTATCCATTTCATTCTTAAAAAGATAACGACCACATGATTTGGCCACGCAATTCAATAAGCCTAGTCTACTCCTAGCGAAACTAGGCGATCATCATGATAAACACTGGCGGGCCCACTAACATCCCGACCTGTCGAAATCCCTTTAGCTCATCCGTCACCCTTGAACGCTCGCCAAAACATGGGTGATCGTGCTGTTTTAAAAAGAGCTCAAACGAGCTAAAACGACAAAAACGGTCTCAAAAACATCACAACCGCCCAACTTAGCTAGCCTAGTTGGACGGCTTATATTTTCCTTCGAACGATCAAAGAAGTGCTGGCGTGTTCACCGGAGACCCAGCTACACCCATGGTCAATCGACTTGCCCACGGCAAACCAAGAGTGTATAGAATTGCTCGCCCAAAGTAGGGTGAACACGCTGCTTTAGAAACCCTAAATTGCGTTTGCGGCAACGAGATACTATCGCAAATCGATCACAATCGTCCATCTTTGCCGGCTAAAGTGAGTGGATTAGATTCAATTTCAGGCGGCCCAAAAGATGTCAGCGCTCTCACTGGCGACCCGCCTTTGCATAAGGCTGTCATGTGATTAACTTATGTACGGGGTGTACTTAGTAGTAAATCTGGGTGCCTTTATAATTCTCTTTTTCTTTTGTTTTGACCGCTTAGATCCGACCACGTGTCATGTGTGGATTGCTCCTTGCTAATATCATTTCAGCCTATTAAGTGTGTAAGAATTGCGGTTGTTAGGTTAAGAAAATTATTGAATCCATCGAACTTTGTTCTCAGGCTGATTTTCGGATCAGAATTATCATTTTTGATTCATCTGTTGTTTCAATTTGTTCATTATAGAACAATTGGCATCAGAGCCGATCGATCCTGTCACCATGGGAGGACAGGGAGTTCAAGCTGCTAAGGAATTACAGGATACACAGAGAAAACAACAAACCCAGTTGGATAAGGTGAATCAAGATGTGTCAGAAATGAAAGAACAACTTCATCAAGTGCTTCTACAATTACAGAACCTAAACAACAGAGAGAGTGGACATGGAGAATCCAATGTTGTACCAGGAGAGGGAAGTACTGCACCAGTTGTTAATCAACTCACTGAGAATCGGGGTTTTAATACCCACAATCGATTTCCCAAGCTAGACTTTCTTAGATTCGATGGAACTAATCCAAAGGGGTGGATTCAGAAGTGTGATAGATTTTTTATTCTCCACAACATTAGAGAGGAGACTCAAAAGGTGCAGATGGCAGCGATGCACATGGATGGCAAAGCAGAGAGGTTGATTTCTAACTTACAAACTTATAGATCTATCTTATGTTGGTTTGAATTAGCTGAGCAGCCCTGTTTTCGTTCCGAAAACCCGTCTAATGATAATATTGTGGGTATGTTCAATAAATTGGCTCATATAACTACAGTGGATGAGTTTTTTGATGAGTTTGAGGTTGCTAGATCCTTAATGATGAGCATCCACCCTGAATTTCCAGAGAGCTATTATGTAATGAGTTTCATTGGAGCTCTTAAGGAAGAAATCAAACATAATGTTCTAATGTTTCACTCTACCATTCTCATGAAAGCTTTTTGTCTAGCAAGGTTACAGGAACAATCCTTACTCAACCAACAAAAGCCTTCAAAACCCACTACAAAAAATTTCTCCAACTCTTTTTCCATGGGAAAACCCACCTACCAGTCTAATTTTCCCCCAAAACCCTTAGCCATCCCACCAACAAATCCCAAACCACCTCCATCACCACCTCTCACTCCTAAGACAAGACCCACCCACCCTCTCATTAAAAAACTTACTCCTGAGCAACTCAAACTCAGAAAGGCATAAGGACTATGCTATAATTGTGATGAAGTATATAGACATGGTCATGTTTGTAAAAAAAAAAAAACTATTTTGGATAGTTGCATAGGATGGTACTGCTGAGTCCCCTACTGAAGAAGATATTATACAAGAAGATGACAATGACTCTCCAGTGAACAGTGATATTATGATTTGTCTTCATGCCTTAACCGGTACCCATAATGGTGAAACAATTAGAATACCTGGGTTTCTTAACAAACACTCTATTTCTATTCTCATTGACACAGGCAGTACCCACAGTTTTCTTGAATCATCTCTTGCTCAACAATTACATTGCAATATACATCCTACTTCCCAGTTAGCTGTCACTGTGGCTAATGGTGACAAAACAGTCAGTTCTGGCATTTGCAAGTCTTTAAATTGGTCCATGCAAGGTCATTTATTCTCTGGAGATATTAGATTGCTTCCTTTGGGTGGTTGTGATATGGTGCTTGGTGCTGACTGGCTCAGACAGTTAGGTAATGTTCTTTTTAACTTCACTACCTCGATAGTTTCCTTCATGTATCAAGGAAATGAAATTACTTACTGGTATTTCTAACTCTCACATTCTCAAGCCTATCAGTAACAAGGAGGTACATAAATTCTTTCAAAAGAACCCCCATGGACTTTGTGCCCAATTATGCTCCATCTCTGATACACCTCCACCTATGCCACCTTCTCTAGAAACTACTACCTTATTACAAGACTTTCATGATGTTTTTGATGCACCTTCAACATTGCCACCTCATAGAAGTCTGGACCACACTATCCCTCTTAAACCCAATTCTACTCCAGTTAACCAGAGGCCATATAAGTGCCCTTATGTTCAAAAGTCAGTCATTGAAGACTTGATTCAAGAGATGCTCCAACAGGGGATCATACAACCAAGTCATAGCCCTTTTGCTTCTCCCATTTTGTTGGTCAAGAAAAAAGATAATAGCTGGAGATTTTGTGTTGACTATAGGAGATTAAATGATATCACAATTAAGGATAAGTTCCCCATTCCTATAATTAATGAACTCTTGGATGAGCTACATGGTGCTGCAGTTTTCACAAAGATTGATCTCAGATCAGGGTACCATCAAATTAGGCTTTTCCCACCTGACATACCCAAGACAGCTTTTAGATCTCATCAAGGTCACTATGAGTTTATTGTCTTGCCATTTGGCCTTACCAATGCTCCTGCCACCTTTCAAGCACTCATGAATGACATCTTCAAACCATTTTTGAGAAAAAAAAATTTGGTCTTTTTTGATGACATTCTTATTTATAGTCCTAACATAGAAACTCATCTGCAGCAAGTTCTTTCTGTTTTGATACAACATCAACTGCATGCTAAACTCTCCAAGTGCTATTTTGCTCAATCTGAACTGGAGTATTTGGGCCACATTATTACAGCTAAAGGTGTTGTAGCTGACCCCACCAAGATACAGTATATGACTTCTTGGACAGTCCCTAAATCGATCAAAGAGCTGAGAGGATTTCTAGGCCTTACTAGCTACTATAGAAAATTTGTTAAAGGTTATGGGACTATCAACAAACCATTGACTGAATTATTAAATAAGAATGCATTCATCTGGTCTGAAGCTGCCACTGCTGCTTTCAATAAACTCAAAGAAGCAATGACTACTACTCCTGTCTTAGCACTTCCACATTTTTCAAAACAGTTCATCTTAGAAACAGATGCTTGTGATACTGGCATTAATGCAGTTTTAATGCAAGAAGGAAGACCCATTGCTTTCCACAGTAAACCCTTAGGACAAAAATCTATGGGACTATCAACTTATGAGAAGGAACTAATGGGAGTGGGATCAGCTGTTACAAAATGGAGATACTATCTCCAAGGGCATCATTTCACAATCAAAACTGATCATGAAAGCATCAAGTTCTTCTTAGAGCAGAAGATCACTACTGGGTTACAACAAAAATGGCTGATGAAGTTATTGGGTTTTGATTATGACATCCAATACAAAAAGGGAACTGACAATAAAGTTGCTGATACTTTATCCAGAAGAGCACACCCTGAGGCTGACTTACACACCATCACTCTCTCCAAACCTGTGTGGGTGCAAGAAATTATTAGCAGCTATGTAAATGATACTAAGGCCCAACAACTCATTTCTCAGCTGCTGGTTTCTCCTTCTACAACTACTAATTTCTATTACCAACAAGAAGTCCTCAGGTACAAGTCCAGGCTGTACATTGGCACTGGTAACAATGTCATGTCTTCTATTCTCTCTTCATTACACTCATCAGCTATTGGTGGCCACTCTGGTATTCAAGCAACCTATAACAGGGCCAAGCTTCATTTTTATTGGCCTAAAATGCAACAAGACATTATCTCTATGGTAACCTCTTATGATGTTTGTCAGAGAAATAAGCATGAAAATACTTTCCCTGCTGGTCTTCTACAACCACTTCCTATTCCAGATCAAGCCTGGCAGTATATCTCCATGGACTTCATTGAAGGCCTGCCTAAGAGTGAGCACAAAGATGTTATCTTAGTGGTGGTTGATAGATTAACCAAGTACAACCATTTCATTGTACTTCAACACCCTTACACTGCAGTTACTGTGGAAAAATCTTTCCTACATCACATCTTTAAGTTGCATGGTTTACCCTCCTCCATCACCTCTGACAGGGACAAAGTCTTCACAAGTAATTTCTGGCAAGATCTTTTTCATCATCTAGGCACCAACTTAAAACTCAGTACTGCTTATCACCCACAGACTGATGGTCAAACAGAGAGAGTTAATGCTTGTCTAGAAAATTACTTGAGGTGTATGACAGGTTTTCAACCTAAGAAATGGTTCAGCTGGCTGGCATTGGCAGAATGGTGGTATAATACTAGTTATCATACTAGCATTAAAATGTCCCCTTTTAAAGCTCTGTATGGATATGATGCTCCCCACCTAGCTTTCCCAACTACCATCACCACTTATGTAGCTGCAGTTGAGGAGTATCTGGAACATAGGAATGCTATGCTTGACTTACTCAAAGACTCACTGTCTGTTGCTCAAGCCAAAATGAAATTCTTTGCAGACCAGAAGAGGACTGAAAGATCTTTTGAAGTAGGTGACTTGGTCTACCTCAAATTGCAGCCTTATAGACAGGCATCTGTCTCCCTGAGAAGGAATTTCAAACTCTCAGCTAAGTACTATGGCCCTTTTCCTATCATTGCCAAAGTGGGTAATTTAGCTTATAAACTGCAACTTCCACCAGAGGCTCGAGTCCATCCTGTATTTCATGTGTAACATCTAAAACATGAGATTGGCTCTGCTTATGTACCATCTCC
The DNA here is from genome assembly GCA_023531105.1 of Papaver atlanticum. Taxonomy (NCBI): domain Eukaryota; kingdom Viridiplantae; phylum Streptophyta; class Magnoliopsida; order Ranunculales; family Papaveraceae; genus Papaver; species Papaver atlanticum. The sequence goes on from JAJJMB010017748.1 coordinate 840,894, forward strand.
TGCACTACCATTAGTGGACCATGCATGGCAAGTCATCATCACTCCTATCTCAGTTTTGGGCTGCAGAACCATCACAAGAGGTGACCACACTGTGCATCAAGTACTAATTCATTGGTCCAATGCCACTGCTGAGGAAGCCACTTGGGAGGACAATGCTACTATTAGAGCTCACTTTCCAGCTTTAATCCTTGAGGACAAGGACAATTTGGAGGGGTAGACAGTGTCATGTGGTTAACTTATATAAGTGGTGTACTTAGTAGTAACTCTGGGTGCCTTTATAATTCTCTTTTTCTTTTGTTTTAACCGCTTATATCCGACCACGTGTCGTGTGTGGATTTCTCCTTGCTAATCTGATTTCATCCTATTAAGTGTGTAAGAATTGCGGCTGTTAGGTTAAGAAAATTATTGAATCCATAGAACTTTGTTCTCAGGCTGATTTACGGATCAGAATTATCATTTTCGATTCATCTGTTGTTTCAATTTGTTCATTATAGAACAAAGGCCAATCGGCCTGCTCAAATTAGCGCCCAGCGCTTTCAATCGATCAGCCAAAATAGGGTTGGCCGCACGGCTCCTAAACCCTAAATTACATCAACGACAATATGCAACTTCTGCAAATCATCTCATCCATCCAACTTCGCTATCCTAGTCGAATGGTGTAGATTTGTTTTCAGACGTCCAACAAGGTAACGCTATGATCATCGGCCACCCCTCTTCCACAGGGAGCGATCGACCAAGTGGTAGCTCACCCATAGGGTTCCCAAACGATCTCCCAAAGGTGACCGGTCATGCTACTTTTTTAAGACGTTCAATTCGCGACTAATTTGAACGATCTCTAAAACAACGATGTTTCCTGCACATCGATTATTTTCAGCTGCTTGTTTAAAAGCGATGCTTTAAATACATCGATCATAAGCGATGTTTTATAAATTTTGATTTCACAAATAATTTATTGTTTGACCTAAAAGCACTATGTGCTACTTTAAGCGGCAAGTTTCACGACTTGACCCATTCACTCGAGACATCAAACATGTCACAAGCTGGGGGATACTTACTGGGGTATTGGTCTGGTGGTTTATGGCGTGCGGCGTGCAACGTTCCCATTACGAGAAAGTATCAGGGAAGGACGGACGGTTAAGCAATGAGAGAGTAGTGGGTGAAAGGGTGACCAGTCTTCCCACATAATGGAAACGTGATGGTCACCACTTTTTTCACAACCCCACTTCTCCATTACTTAACTGCCTCCACTTCCTACGAGATCAGGGGTGCGCTCAATGACTTGTATAAATGGGTTTTTCAACCTATTTTCAAAAAACAAAAGTGATCAACACAAGTATCCAGAAACCATATTCTGATACAAGTCATAAAATAGCCACACCTTCATAATTTAACATTCTGATCTCAAACACCTTCTTCGCTTCCCTCCCTAAGATCAACCCTTCTCCTTCACTTTGTGACCGAATTGAATCTGGAACGACCATTTCTTGGTTTAGGCCAGAGTCTTACAGATTGATCTCTCGAATCTAAAAGTACTCCCGTGCAGTGCATTTGTTTAGGGTTTGAATTCGTTTCTCATCAACACACCCAAATTTACCAAAAATAGCAGAATCAGTTTTTACCCCAAAACAACTGGCGACCACAGTGGGAGATTAATCTCTTGGTTGCAAGATCAATTTTTAATTTCATTTTAATTTTCTCAAATTCAAGATGGTAGATCTTAGGTCTGGGTCAGTTACCAATCCTGATGTTGCGGGCGCTAATAACACTCCTGGTGCCAATATCCCTACCGTTAACACCAATGTACCGCCTGCCAGCACAGTCAACACATCGCATGGTGTTACATCCTCTAGCACTAACACCAGTAACGCCGGAAGCATCCCCTCTGGAGTGACGCCTCCTATTACCAGAATCTGAGCCGCTGTTACTCCTAATATTTCTTCGAGCATGACACCTCCAATTGTCACCAGGGCTGCCACCATTTCTTCATCGGGACGAGAGACCAGAGGAAGCCAACCCCTATCACCATTGTCGATTTGATGGAAAGATAAGAAGTTCTCGCTAAGGCTCAGAAGGACATGGCTACAACTCAGAAAGAGGTACTCACTTTCCTCAAGACGCTAACGGAGCGATTACCCAAAGAGCCGCGTCAACCCATGGAGCCAATGAGGAGTACTTTTAACACTCCTAGCGTAAGCGCTTCAACAGGACGTGCCTTCATAGATGAGGAAGTTCGTGTTGCTCCTGAACGCTCACGGGAAAGGAATCAGCCGTCCAACTTCATTACACGTGAGGATCTAGAGCATCTCCTCCAAAATCGAGGCAAAGAACACCCGGTGGACATGCAACAGCACCAACCTCCATATCCTCCTGATGTGCAAAGAGTTCCTCTCCCGAGAGGATACTCCTCTCCTCAGTTTTCCCTCTATGATGGCACCGGTAACGCTCATGAACACATCTCTCGTTTTCTGGAATCCTTGGGAGAACACGAATACAATCATGTCCTCCGCCTGAAAGAATTTTCAAAGTCGCTTACCGAAAGAGCGTATACCTGGTACAACAACATCGCACCAAACAACATATCCAACTGGTGCTAGATGGTCACCGCTTTCTACAAGAAGTATTTATTCGTGTCTGAGCAAATCACTTTATCAGACTTGGGGATAAAGTTTCAACGAAACAATGAACATCCAAATGATTATGTCAAGAGATTCAGAATTCAAGCATTGGATTGCCACGACCCAAATGTGACCGAAAAACAGTTGGTGGAGTCATGCATTAATGGCATGGTTCCCATCTATCGTGATTTGCTGGAAAACCTACGTTTCCAGATGTTCTCTGAGCTCCATGAAGCTGCTAAGCGGTCGGTTACGACCGCACCAACGCTGTTAGAAAGAACCAGACCGACCAGGGGTGAAGATGCACGCGAAACTAGAGGAAATAGGCGCCTCATCAACAAGCAATATAACACTGGTCCTTCTGTAAGCGTAGTAGGTGAAGGAGGAAAAAGGAAAGCTCCAGCAGCGGAACAACAACCCAAGCGTGCAGCACCAGCGCAGACAACTCCATCCCAGAAAGCTGCGGCTAAGACGCCTGTGCAACAATAAAAAACTGGAGATGCTGCTCCAAATTTCCCATTTCCAATGGATGAAGTCATTGAACTCCTGGAAGCATGGATTCAAGATGACGCCATCAAGCTACCTCCTCTCTGACGTCCGCCAACCGAAGAAGAGATGGCAAATCCCAAATATTGTCCCTACCATAGGTTTGTAAACCACCCAACCAGTGACTGCAACAAATTGAAGCGCATTTTCAAAGAGAAGGTAGATGCATGAGAACTTCAATTAGGAAATGAAGGAGTTCACAGGGACCCTCTTCCTGTCAGGAGATGCATGATTTCTGGGGACTCCGTCCACAAAACTTTGCAGTCTATGATGGAGCATTTATGTGAGATTATGTATTTCTCCAAGGCGCAATGTCAAGACATGTTTGGAGCCCTCAACCGTGTCGTATCAGGCAAGCATCTGTTTCCAGTCAGGGAAGTCACTCCCAAACCCCAATCTTTCCTGGGAAGCGCGACTAACAAATGCAACTGGGGACTCCTAACCACCGCTCACTTAAAGGATGTCGAGTTTGATAGCACACCGATTGATACATCATCTGATTTTAATATTGTCACTGTCACTGTCAAGACTCTGAGAGCTGCAAAGATTTCAAAGCAGGAAGCTGTTCACTGCCCAATTGTGATTAAAAGTGCAGAAGGAGAATCAAAGGATGCTTACAGGTACATTAACCTCGAAATAAAGGTAGGAGATGCTCTAACACGCGACAAGTTTCATATTGTTAAAGAATGCCCGAACTATGATATGATTCTGGGTCGTTCGTAGGTGCACGACAACAAAACAAAGATAGGAGTGTGTCTTTTTCCAGTGTCTATACCTGAAAGAGTTTCCAACAAGCCGTCCAACCCCGAAGATCATTTGTTGTCGTATCAACAACTTGCCAATGTGACACAACTACCTGGAGAGAGCCCATCGATGTACATTCGAAGATTCCGAACCCAAGTAAGTCTTATTGAACAACCTTTTCTGCAACCAATCACTTCTCCTCCCATCAAAACTTGGGGACTCAATCCGATTATCAACCCAGCCGTTACTAGGAGATGTGAATGGGATGCTGGTCCTTTCAAGTATTTTATCAAGAGTTTAGAAGTTGTCACAGTTAGAGATGATGAATTTGGGAAAATAGTGGCACAACGCCCAAATCCATTCCAAGTTTGAGATATGGTGGTAAGAGTTGCGGCTCAGCCTGCTTTGTCCGATTCCACAGAAGGGAAAGACGAGCCGTACCTAGTGGAATAAATCATTTTGGGAGGTTACTGCAAGCTCACCAATACTGACAAGCTAGAAGGCGTAGTAATACACGCCCGCTGGCTCAAACCCTTCAATACCTAAGATGTCGCGCCGCCCTCTCCTCCAAGATTCCTTTTAGTATTTCCTTTAGCAATTTCCCTTTCATGCAATATTTGTAATTCCTCCAAAATGATTGCACTGCTTGCATTCATGATTAGGGTTTCAATTTATCAGTTAATCAAAGCATCATTCCTTTTAAAATTCCCACTCCTGAGTCATCTCAAGGCAAAGTCTCAAGTAAACCTAAAGCCTCATAAAATCATTACCCATTGATTCAAAACCCAAAAAACAACAACGAAAGAGGCACCTCGTATCTTTTAAAAACACCAAAGAAGGGAATACATGAAGAAAAAGAAGGGTAAGGCGACCAAAGGAAATTGTCAAGCATCCAGTACACGGTTTTGGACAAGCATCCTGAAGTGCATCTTGCTTCAACAAAGAAACGGCCTCTCAATCATCGTGTGCTTAGATCCAGGAAAGAAGTTTCGCCACCAGTATTTCTTCGGATTTTGAAAAATCCCTTCACGGAACCAGGAAGCAGCAAGCTAGCGCGTGGTACTCCTAGATTGCAACCATTTCTTCAGACGCGTTCAATAACGTCACACGAGCTATTAATTGGAGAAAGAGCCTCCACACCTAACAAATAGGACTCTTGGATTTCTTGTTCACGGAGGCACAACACATGTGATATACAAGGGTAATACCAAATGGGAGTTACAGGTTCATGGTCGAATCCTTTTTCACTATTACATCCCCTACTTCAAGCTATTGTTATTAAGGTTACACATAATAAATATCATCATGGAAGCGGTATCCAGTCACATGAAAGGAAAATACATCATCACTTATGTGTGTCGCCTACCCATCGGCCCCATCAATGGGAAGAACTTATTTACGCAATCAAGACACTAGTCGTGGCATTCGAGGAACGAGTATGAGGCTTTACTGTAACTCTATCGAAAGATGTGGCGACTAAAATTCCAAGATGTTATGAGATTTTTCCGAAGATTTGGATTTCTCAGTCAAGAGATTTCATTCATTCACCCAATTGGAAACATAAGGTTGTTAAAGCCACATGAATGAAAGATTATTATCCGATGAAGCCCTGGCTCCAGTCACATAAACAAAAACCACTGAAATATCGAAAACATCTGCAAGCTAAGCTACGAAAAGATATTCTTCTACGAAAGAAAGTAACAAGTGGGAAATCTAATTGTCAGTGGGATCAACAACGCCTTCACCACAGCCGTTGTTGGAGGATGCTTCAACATCTTCTTCACAAGCCGCTACCACATCTTCTCCATAAGCTTCCTCGACCTCCCTTTCAGAAGTTGTGCCAACATCCCCTTCGGGAATTGTTTCGACGTTCCCGCCGGAGGTCACTTCAGCATCTTCTCTGGTAGCTGAACCAACATTCCCTTCGAAAACTGCTCCAACATCCTTTTCAGAAATTGTTTCAGCGGCCTTTTGAGGATATTCTTTGGGATCAGGCTCATCCACATCAGAATCAAGGATTATCACGCCATTGTGAATAGGGTATTCATGTTTATCAAAGAATTCATGTTCGCCCAGAAGCTGCTCATGCTCTACCCTTTGTCGTTTTAGCCGAGCTGCAAATCTTTCAGCTCTAGCACTCGTTGGCTGGGATGCTTCGTCACGCCTCCACTTCTCCTCCATACTAACTTAAGTCAGAAAAGCTTGGACACGCTCTCGGATGATGCGTAAGTTCACAGGAGACATACCTTGTATAGCACGACCAGCTTCGCGAAACGGATAATCTATTTTGGCCATCACCTCCTCGAATGCGTTAGCCCTGGGTTTATCGACTTCAAAGCTTTTCTCTGGAGAAGTTGAAGAATAATCATCACCAGCAGTTCCCATCATATACTGCGAAGAGGCATCATGATTATATCAACAATCGATAAAAAAAAAAATCAAAAATCAAATTACATGAGACATATGGAGCAATACCTGGAATGAAGAAGAATGCAATTCTGTAATGATCGGTATGGGAAGAAAGTCTCAAACGCTTCTCTTTATATTCCACAAACCAGCAGGATCCCGGGAAGAAAAGGAGTCTCTACCTTCCATGAATAAAGGCTTCAGACGCGGGATAACAATCCAATAAATACTAATCTACCTGAAGATAACTAACGTATGCTGAAAAGAAACGTATTTTGCTCAAGAACCGAGCCAACCTCTATCCTGGTAATGTACGCCGAACTTCTCTTGTGAATTTCTTCGTCTGTCACCATCTAGTGCTTACCCCGCAATAGTGTCACTATTACGTGCTAAGCAGGGGACTTAATTTTGATGGTGGTTTTCGGTTTAGGGATAAAATTGTAAAACCCTGTATTTAATGTGCCGTTATTCTGCAAAGAGACTGAGCCATTCAAAAGTAATGAGTGTCCAGACCTCTTTACTTACATATGTATTGAGCAATTCAACATATTTATGAAATTTATCCAGAATGGTTCATGAAGCAACAATCCCAGATATTCTGTAAATTTTAACCTACTGCATTATTCACTAATGCATTGACCTGCCTAGTATTTTCATATGCAATGTTCCCAGCCGAACTCTCAATATTGGCATGACATGACGATTAATGTTCACTCGCAGCGGGGTAGCATGAATCTCCCGAAGTGTCAGTATTGATACCTGCATGAAAACACTCACAAAGGCTACACAACCCTCTGACAAAGAGATTAGCGTGTTTACACACTTTTTAATTAAAAGTTAGCGCGATCGAACACGTTTAAATTCCGTAAGAAAAACCTAGACTATCCATTTTATTAAAAGATCACGGCCACACGATTTGGCCACGCAATTCAGCAAGCCTAGCCTACTCCTAGCGGAACTAGACGATCATAATGATAAACACCAGCGGGGCCACTAACATCCCGACCAGTCGAAATCCCTTTAGCTCATCCGCTACACCCTTGAACGCTAGCCAAAACATGGGTAATCGCGTTGTTTTAAAAAGAGCTCAAACGAGCTAAAACCGACAAAAACGGTCTCAAAAACATCACGACCGCCCAACTTAGCTAGCCTAGTTGGACGGCTTAGATTTTCCTTCGAACGATAAAAGAAGTGCTGGCGTGTTCACCGGCGACCCAGCTACACCATGGTCGATCTACTTGCCCATGGCAAACCAAGAGTGTATAGAATCGCTCGCCCAAAGTAGGTTGAACACGCTGCTTTAGAAACCCTAAATTGCATTTGCAGCAACGAGATACTGTCGCAAATTGATCACAATCGTACATCTTTGCCGGCCAAAGTGAGTGGATTAGATTCAATTTTAGGTGGCCCAAAAGATGTCAGCGCGCTCACTGGCAACCCACCTTTGCATAAGGCCGATCGGCCTGCTCAAATTAGCGCCCAGCGCTTTCAATCGATCAGCCAAAATAGGGTTGGCCGCACTGCTCCTAAACCCTAAATTACATCAACGGTAATATGCAACTTCCGCAAATCATCTCATCCATCCAACTTCGCTATCCTAGTCGAATGGTGTAGATTTGTTTTCAGACGTCCAACAAGGTAACGCTGTGATCATTGGCCACCCCTGATCAAATTTTAGATAGTGGCAAGAAATGAGGTTGTCGTTCACTCGGATTTGTAGAGATTAAAGTTTTTAAAAATACTAAATAAATATATACAAAGACTATTAACAATGGGAGAGAGGTACTGGGACTAAGGATTTAGCCAATCTTTATAACATAAGGTTCACTTATTTATTCTCAACAATTTTAGCTCAAGAAATATAA
>JAJJMB010017748.1:849079-1261055 GCA_023531105.1 Papaver atlanticum
ATGTCCTCCCCCTAATCCTGCACGGGTGTCCCTTTAGCACTTGTCTTTGGGCGTATATAGTAATTTTTCCGGGGTTCCTCCGACACATTTTGGGTGCTTCCGGTGCATTTCTAGGGTGCCTTTAGTACTCTATCCTGGGGTGTAAAACACCACTTTTCGAGCCAATTTCGCCGCAATAGCTTATTTCTCTAAAAATACCTACAAAGACATAAAATAACAAAATAAATACAAAATCGAACACTAACAATATATACAATTGAGACATATTAGACACAATAATGCGTCTATCAACCCCTCTTCCACAGGGAGCGATCGACCAAGTGGTAGCTCACCCATAGGGTTCCCAAATGATCGCCCAAAGGTGACCGGTCATGCTACTTTTTTAAGACGTTCAATTCGCGACTAATTTGAACGAGCTCTAAAACAACGATGTTTCCTGCACATCGATTATTTTCAGCTGCTTGTTTAAAAGCAATGCTTTATATACATCGATCATAAGCGATGTTTTATAAATTTTGATTTCACAAATAATTTATTGTTTGACCTAAAAGCACTAAGTGCTACTTTAAGCGGCAAGTTTCACGACTTGACCCATTCACTCGAGACATCAAACGTGTCACAAACTGGGGGATGCTTACTGGGGTATTGGTCTGGTGGTTTACGGCATGCGGCGTGCAACGTGCCCATTTCGAGAAAGTCTCAGGAAAGGACAGACGGTTAAGCAATGAGAGAGTAGTGGGTGAAAGGGTGACCAGTCTTCCCACATAATGGAAACGTGATGGTCACCACCTTTTGCACAACCCCACTTCTCCATTATTTAACTGCCTCCACTTCCCACGAGATCAGGGGTGCGCTCAATGACTTGTATAAATGGGTTTTTCAACCTATTTTCAAAAAACAGAAGTGATCAACACAAGTATCCAGAAACCATATTCTTATACAAGTCATAAAACAACCACACCTTATTAATTCAACATTCTGATCTCAAACACCTTCTTCGCTTCCCACCCTAAGATCAACCCTTCTCCTTCACTTTGTGACCGAATTGAATCTGGAACGACCATTTCTTGGTTTAGGCCAGAGTCTTACAGATTGATCTCTCGAATCTAAAAGTACTCCCGTGCAGTGCATTTGTTTAGGGTTTGAAGTCGTTTCTCATCAACACACCCAAATTTACCAAGAACAGCAGAATCAGTTTTTACCCCAAAATACTCGTAGAGCTTCTTGATCCCACATAAGTTTTTAAACTAGCGGTCATTAGAAATTTCACCTAATAAGGATACTTTCCTCTCTGAATAGACGGCTCCACCGGAACCAACAAGAAATTAAGTGTGCCTGGCTCTTAGGATGGTTTGCTAGAAATGCAAACTTAGGTATTTATAGACCAAGGATGTTTGGACACCAAAGAATTCCCAAAACGAAAGTATTCTCAAGATATGCAATGAATGCCAAATTCGGTTTTCTTAATTCCAATAAATGCTTTGTCCAATATTTCCGAAATCTCTCAATAGATAATCTCCAATTAGTAAATGCACATTCTCTAGAGATATGCATTTAATTGCTGGTAATTAAAGTATATAAAACCAAAAACCTTAATTAAAATATTATTAATTTATTTCGGTACAGGATCACCTTGAGTACCAAGGAATATCTTTGAATAATAAATGATAAGAATTACTGCTCGTGTTCAAAGTATGTTGACATCTTTTCACTGCAAATCCTTATTTCATATTTACATGGAATTGCTTTCTTGGAATCGGTTACACCACACTTCCAAACAAGTTTAGAATTGGTTTGCCAGTATTCCAAGACTATTATGTGATTGGTCATACCAAATCACAATGGTTAGTTGTGATCGGATTTACCAAGTCACATACATGGGTTCGGATCGGTTATACCAATCACTAGGATTGGTTATACCTAAATATGGTACCTACTTGTGATCGGTCACACCAGTCACTAGGATCGGTTACACCAGTTACAAGGATCGGTTCCATCTACACATGGTATCTACTTGTGATCGGTCACACCAGTTACCAGGACCGGTTACACCAATTACAAGGATCGGTCACACCAATTACTAGGATCGGTCACACCAACTACAAGGATCGGCCATACCATCACATGTTGATTACTTAGGATCGGTTACACCAATTACTAAGAACGGTCATACCAAATCATAAGTCTAGGCATTGTGATCAGTTATACCAAGATACATAATCTGAGTTAAGATTGGTTCTACTAACTCACACATATTGATCATCCAAATATTTGCAATGAATAACCGGACCAATAAGCCTATTGATTTCCTTTTCGATTCACGAAGCAAGTTCATGAATGTACTTCATTTAAAAAAATGTAAAACATTGTTTCCTAGGTGAAATCTTCACCATTACCCATTCACATAATCATAACACTATATATATACAAGAGTATGTCAATGTCATATCTACGAAGTTCAAAAGATAAGCGTTATACTTTATAGTTTAATTCCTTAATACTATGATGATCATACTATTATGATTATGTCATATCACTAGAGTATTATACAATATGTACAGTATATACAGCTTCGTAGTTATGTTTTCAATATAGCACGACTTGAAAGATGCGTTAGGAATGAAACAGTTCAAGTCAATATTACTAACCTCAAGTGGAAGGATGATGTCGTCGTTGTAGTTTATTACTTATTCACATTCTTAAGGTCTTCGGAATAATACTTGTATGTCTCAACATTCTTAGACTTTCTAGTCTAACCAAAACGAAGTTGACTCTAGTATTTAATCAAGCGACTCTAGATGAGTTTTGATACTAAAATATGACAACCAAACTTGACATACCAACGCTTGGTGAGTTCAACCGAGCTATGCTCTAACACCACCCCCTTTTACAGAATCAGCCACCATCCACCAGCTTCTACAGCTCAACCTACCTACAGATAGGATAACTTCTTTATGATTTCTCATATGGGCCTTATGGCCGGCTCGCAACGATTTGATATACCGAAGAAAATATCTAAGCCCGAGTGATTTCTTCAATATGGAAAAACGCATGCACTAGGAATTCACCTGGACGATTTCAGTCATGCCTCCGCCTATGCCGAGAATGATGTCGATATCGATCAAAAACCCAAACCAGCGGGTAAATATAACAATTGAGGTTGATTAAACTCCACCAGAACCACAATGGATCCATGTCATGTAGGCGGAGGTTCATACGCAGAGACTGGACATCGACAGTTATTGTAGCCATGTCACAACCTCTAGGAATCACAACAATCCTGGTAGCATAAACGTGGGCCATGCACATGACACTCGGAACGATATCAGTACCTCAATGGACTCGGGTATGCTTAGAATCAGACTCCCAGACTTTAGTTCATTTCATCGACAACCATTCATAATGTCACACCTAAATTTCCTTTGCAAATTTCTCTTAAGCCAATGACCCCGACAACAGTGGTTCAATTCTCAAAACTTACTTCGCTGCTAAGCTCTACACACTTTGGATATAATTGCAACACCAACTCTTCTTGGTAATTGGAATTTGGCAATACTATAAGACTTTCTTTCACTTGTTTTCTCTATAACTCTTCATGCCCCCATAAGCATAAAAGACTCGGTCATGCTAACACTTGCAAAAAATCAGTAGACATCATAACACAAGATATGAGACAATAATCCTTTTATTTATTCAAGGGAAGATAACCAACATCATGTCCATCCCGGACTTACAAAAATAGACTACAATGCCTTGTACTTACTTTGTTTTTCTGTCTAATTCTGTTCTAATTCCTCTTATATGAATTACAATGACTTTACACCATTTATATAGCAGAAACACTGGCCAGACTTGTGCATAACTGATGCACATAACCTGGACAACCATCTGTCCAAGAAACAATTTCCATAACCGTCTAAAACTGATGCAGAACGGATAACCTTGTTTTCCCTTTGTCTTGGCTGATCCATACATGTCTGTATGTAGTTATGAACATTTTATTTGGGTTATAACTTGCTTTATAATCGTTTACTGCTAGTCTCTATACTTTTTCCTTCTTGTAGCATTGGTAACCAGCTGATAACCGTCACTTTCGCCAATACAACGCTATCATTGCGCGTCACTGCACTATGGACTTGAGCTGTGCCTGCTTGGATGTTTAAGCCACGACAAATCATGCTAAGAGCGATTTCCAACTGATGCCAATGATGCGTCATGCATCATATGCTCGATATGGCATCCGCTTTGTTTATCCGAGTAATGGGCCATAGTGGCACATTATCATGCCTCATTATTCTGTGTGCACTGTGCAAGCTTTGCTTGAGCCTTGGATGCATGCATAGGCCAACTCTTGGACAATTCCATGTTCTCGCATTATTTTTGAGATGGGCTAACTCAATTTCACGAACACGCCTTACTACAACATTGCATATCTCGTTCGTCATTAGGCATTGTCTTGCCTTTGGATTGGAAGCTTCATTTTGTCGTCCAACTTCATGCTTGTACCACTGACTATCAGTGTAGTGCCATGATGGGACTTTACTGTCTATGTCGGTCATACATAACCACCATGGTACCTGGGTAAAATAATCGATGAAATTAAAAGAAGGCCACGAGCAGTCACAAGCTACACACTACGACACAAATACTAGACTGAGTTTTTAATACAAATTGTACTCAGCGACTCTAGGGGGAAACCTTACCCCAAATAATCCCTATAGGCCCCAAAACTAGGTAAAAGTACCAAGGTACCCTCATTTTTAAAATTCAATCCTAATCTTTATCCTTTTAAATTTAAAACCATTTCAAAACCAAAATTTGTTCAAATCATTTCAAATACAAACTCAAATTCATTAATCGATTCTAACAACATCGATCGATTCAAAAGAAATTTCATCATCCATTTTTTTCATTAAAAAAAAAACTCTCAAACGAAACATCGTCGGTTGAAACCCATGTCTCTTTATTATACTTGTGATTGATATATCTATTAAAGATTGAAAACTACAAACAATCTTGGGCTACTGTGTTTAACATAATCGGTCGACATTCATGCAATATTTGCCGATTCCTATGACAATCGGTCGATGTTCATGAGCATGTCAACCGATTGTCCTGAATGTGTTTTCTGGTCGAAGAAAATTTAACCAGAATCGGTAAAAGTTAATGCCCACATAAACCGATTATGGTATGTAAGAGATACCCAGTTTTCTGTATGTTTTTTTTATTTTATTTTGTTAGAATCGGATTATGTGAATGTTCACATAAACCGATTATATAGCCTTTAAAGGGAAAAAAGCGCAACAATTGGTTTATATGTGACTAGGAAAAACCCGATTCCGAGAATCGGATTTTATTGCATACTTTAATCGATTCTAGATATCCTTCGAGAACAACGAAACACCAACCCAGAATCAGTTTACGAGTGCATGAACGTAAACCGATTTTGGGTAGTGTTTTCAAAAAAAAAATCAAAAATTTCCATTTGTTTGATGTTTTGAAGATCGATTTTGAACATCTAAAACAGTTAATTAATACCTAAAACGATAAATTAACACTAATTAATCAGGGGTAAAATGGGTAGAAAACTAATAGTTGGATAAGGGGTTGTGTAAAATTAATATCTAATGACCCTTTTTTATCATTTAGTAACAGGCCCCTGAAAAGACGAGGGTACCCAAATACACCACGATCTTTTTGTTTCAACCTATAAGTCCTCTTACCAAGTGTGACCGTCTATGGACAAAGTCGAGACAATACAACAACTTCGGTATTCACACTTCGTGTGATCGTCTATGGATACGAGATCGAGACAATACGACAAACAAAGTTTGATACTTGATAATAGGTTCAGACTTAACCAAACTCTACAGGATCACTATCAAGTATATCGGAGTTAACGTAAATTACAATTTACTTTAATTATAATAAAACAATTACAATGCGGAAAAGTAAAGTAAATGGCATAGCAATATTTTGTTAACGAGAAAACTGCAAATGCAGAAACCCCCCGGGACCTAGTCCATAATTGAATACTCTTAGAATTAAGTCGCTATACAAAATCTAAACCAACTTCGTATAGTTGAGACCAAGCAACTACCCCTAGTTCACTTAGTTTCCTCAGTATCCCCGCGCTTCCGACTTCGAAGAGTCACGCACTGGTACAATTCCTTTTGATCGTATCCAAACAGCAAAGGAACAACGAATCTGTTTGGTAACAACTCTATTGATTCTTTAAGATAAAGATATCTTAAGTCATACGCAAATGCTCTTCTGTTTAATATAATAAACTCCTTTGCCTGGTTAGATCAATCTAACTTTAACTATAAAAATAGTCAAGTTTAGATTCGCAATCATTCAATATTGATCAAATACAAAATCACATACATGGGTTCAATCGGTTCTACCAATCACTAGGATCGGTTATACCTCAATATGGAAATACTTGTGATCGGTCACTCCAGTCACTAGGATCGGTTACACCAGTTACAAGGATCGGTTCCATCTACACATGGTATTGCTTGTGATCGGTCACACCAGTCACCAGGACCGATTACACCAGTTACCAGGACCGGTTACCAATTACAAGGATCGATTACACAACACTCGTGATAGGTCACACCAATTACTAGGATCGGTTACACCAATTACCAGGATCGATCATACCAACACATGGTGATTACTTAGGATCGGTTACACCAATTAATAAAAACCAGTCATACCAAATCATAAATCAGGCATTGTGATTAGTTATACCAAGATACATAACATAGTTAAGATCGGTTCTACCATCTCACACATATTGATCATCCAAAGATTTGCAATGAATAGCCGGACCAATGAGCCTAATGATTTCCCTTTCGATTCACGAAACAAGTTCATGAATGTACTTCCTTTAACAAATGTAAAACATTGTTTCCTGAGATAAAATCTTCACCATAACCCATTCACATAATCATAACAATATATACAAGATTATGTCGATGTCATATCTACGAAGTTCAAAAGATAAGCGTTATACTTCGTAGTCTAATTCCCTAATACTATGATCATACAATTATGACCATGTCACATCACTAGAGTATTATACAATATATACAGCTTTGCAATTATGTTTTCAATATGGCACGACTTGAAAGATACGTTAGGATTGAAACGGTTCAAGTCAATTTTACTAACCTCGAGTGGAAGGATGATGTCGTCATTGTAGTTCGCTACTTCTTCATATTCTTCAGGTCTTCAGAGTAATACTTGTATTCTCAACATTCCTAGACTTTCTAGTCTAACCTAAACGAAGTTGACTCTAGATGAGTTTTGACACACTAAAATATGACAACCAAACTTGACATACCAACGCTTGGTGAGTTTAACCGAGCTATGCTCTAACAACCCCAAATAAATGTCCTAGGCCTTAAAGGAAGGAAGTATTACTATGCTTCAAAGAAAAAAAAAATCAAATTGTTTAGGGACGGGGAGTTTATTGTTTTTTAGAAACCTATTATAGGGGCTCCAAGGAAAGAGTTTTGAGGGATCCTATGGATTCAAAAATCCTACAATGAAGATAAAAGGGACCTAATTCATAACAAAAATACTAAAATATCCTTAACCTATTAAATATTTAAACCTAAAACTAATTTGTTTTCATTCCTCTCCTTTTACTCTTCCATTTTCTTCTTCCCCATCACCTCAATTCCTATTTCTTCGATTAATCGTCAATTCTCAAAATAATTCATCATCGATTAACACCACTTAATCCACCCGCAATGACTTCAATAAGGTAAAAATCAAAAAACCCATCTTATTTCATTGGTTTTAATGCATGAATAGGTAGAAGATTTAATTAGGTTTTTGAAAAAACAGTTTCAGAATTGTCTATGGTTTGGAGTTCTTGTTTTCCAAACCGTAGGCATTGTTTACGGTCTGGAAAATTCATACTTCCAAACCGTAGATTTAACTGAATTTGAATACGGTTTGGAAAATTTATACTTCCAAACTGTAGGTTTAACTGACTTTGCATACGGTTTGTTTTTCAAACCGCTGGTTATCTTAAGTGAAAAAAATTGAAATTTGAATTCCCCACCGTAGGTTCATAATTCCAAACCGTAAGCGTTGTTTACGGTTTGAAAAACTCATCATTCCAAACCGTAAGCTTAACCGAATTTGCATATGGTTTGGAAAATTCATACTTCCAAACTGTAGGTTAAACTGATTTTGCATACAGTGTTATTTCCCAACCGTAAGTCATCTACGATTTGGAGTCTTATCCTTCCAAACCGTATACTCGGGGTTCAAAAATTCTAGGTTTGAAAAATTCATACTTCCATACCGTAATTTCTACCTACGGTCTGGTCGATTAAATAATTCCAACCATAGATTCACTTACGGTTGATTCGATTGAAGTTTCCTCACCGTAGGTTAGCTTACGGTTCGAATTTGGGAGTTTTCAAAAGATTAAATAAGTGATGAATTTTCTTAGTTTTTTCGTTTTATGATCGTCATCTTCATCGCGATGGAGAAGAAGAAGAGAGGAAGAAGAATAATAGGGTTTTTTTTATGATCATCATCTTCATCATGATAAAATTATGATAATTATCTTCATCATGATTTATGAATGAAAAGAGAAACAGAAAAATATATTTAGTTTCTTTTTTGTACATGATCATCATGATTTATGAATGAAAAGAGAAAGAGAAGATAATAAATTTAATTTTATAACTCATGGAAGGTATTTTAGTCATTATAAAAAATAGTTGGACATGGTTTTTGTTGATTACTATTTCATAATCTGATTTTGTCATCTTGTGAGTCCCAAAACCCTATATTTGGAGCCCCTATGATAGGTTTTCGTGTGTGTTTAGGCTCGACTCTTGAATCTATTCTCTTCTCGTTCTCATCAGCAGTAATAATAATATTATTATTGTACTGTAATATTGTATCAAGAAACAAGACCCAACACCACTTTCTCTCTCTCTCTCTCTCCCTACCTCTGCAACTACATTTTATTAAACTTTGTGTTGAAAGAAGAAACGAATAATGGCGAAATTGTATGTACAAGCAGTACATCCACCAGATCTGAATAAAAATACAGAGTGGTTTTTATATCCAGGTGTATGGACAACTTACATCTTAATCCTTTTCTTCTCATGGCTTATGGTTTTATCTCTTTTTGGTTGTAACCCTGGTACGGCTTGGACTATCGTTAATCTCTCTCATTTCGTTGTAAGTACCTTCTTCCAATTCTCTCAATTTTTCACCGTGTTTTGATTTTGTCCGGTTAAGGGTTATTTCTCGATTTCAATTTGTTTAAGTGATGGAGTTTTAATTAGTTCTATGGTTTGATCTGTTTTTCGATTTGTTATAAGTTGATGATAGATTTATTTGGTTGCATGTTTGTTAATTTTTGTTTTTTAAAGGAATTAGGTAGACCTAACGGCAAGGGCTAGCTGAATTTTGTTTGAACATTCCAGTATCTGAAATTGTTCAGTTTCTTAAGAAAACGCATAAATTTGTGATTTTGTATCTATGTGAATTCTTGGGACTTGATAAATTTCTGAAATAAAATTATTTGAGCTACTTAACGAAAGATAATAATAATAAAGGAAGGGTTTAATTAAAATCTAATTTCACACATGGAAAATGAATTGGTGTAGCAGCAGGAGATTTCACTTCCCTTGATTTTCCCGGAACTTTGTTCAAATAGATAGATTTGTAAACTTCTTAAGACTTTCGGGCGGTTTCTCCTCCTTGATGTGCTCTCGTTGTACGGTTGTTGTGGTGTTCTGCATTTAACGGTGTGATTTCTCTAGTAGAATCCTAACAAGTTCAACTTAGTTCCCACAGTGTTGCGCTTCTGTTTGTTATAAGATGAGTTTATTTTACTTACCAAGGAGCAATGAAAAACAATGAAAGTAAAGAAGAAGGATAATTATTATCTCTTGTAGGTTATGTTTTTGAGCGAATATAATTCAACTGAGTTGACTTTCCTGGAATGATAAATCGAAGTCCTAATGCGAGTTTCTGATATATGATTTACTTTCTGCAATAATTGTGTGCTCCACTGTGTCTTGGTCTCTTCCTACTCCCGAAGACTGATTTCCGTTGATTTTCTAGCCTTAGTTTAAATTTTAATTGGAGTTGATTCTTTTATACCAGCCTTATATGCTTGGGTTTCAGAAACATGATATAATGTTTGAATGTTTCTGGGTTCTGGCTATTCCATGTTTCGTCAAACATAACATTGATTCTTATGCTACATAAAGTTGTTGACCTGAACTTGCTCGGCGCAGTTTATCATGTTTTTGGTTCCTTTTGCTCCAAGAAGTTCAGTCAAATGAGCAGTGCAGACTTGCATAATTTTCTAATAATTTATCTTTGTTTTTTTTACTCATTTTTGGATCGCCCTAATCTCTAACTGACAGTTGGTGCTTTTAGGTCCACAATAAACCTAGTTTCTGAGTGTAATGTTCTATTCTAGTTCAAAAAGCTGGAGATTTTTGTTGCCATACACCTTCCATTTGTAGTTGCTGTAAATGATGTCATCTTGCTCTTCTTTCAGATCACGTATCACTTCTTTCACTGGATGAAAGGAACTCCATTCTCTGAAGACCAGGGCATCTATAATGGATTGACTTGGTGGGAACAGATCGATAACGGAAAGCAGCTTACTCGCAACAGAAAGTTTTTGACCGTTGTGCCTGTGGTATTGTAAGTAAATATTTGTTCAATGATTGTCTTTTTAGTTAAGGAAGTCCATTAATTTTATTGAAGGTAGTGGGATCATGGCCTTAATATGCTCTAGGTCTAGGGGTTTCCATTTTCCAATTTGGGTTCAAGGATTTTATCTGATTGTATATTCTATTGAGTGCACCTTGGCCTATTATGAGTGTTTTATATTATTGTCATCTGGATTAATGCAGTAGACAAGCATGTCTTTGTTGCACCTATCCGCGTATGATTCCTAACCGCATCCCACTCTCCCTTTTAGGATGTAAACCTTTTCTTTCTTCTATCACTTCATTGTGTGTGTCATTTGGGCCCACTCTTTAAGTTTAAGAGAGTTGGTGGCTAATTGCTCATTGCACTTGCAGATAAAAGCTTAATTCCTGTGGTTCATTTGCCACTTCGTTGTTCTATTCATTTGGCTTTGTATTGGTTTGACTCCTTGATGAAACTGCATTTAAAATACAAATTTAGCTCTTGGGTTTGAGATGTACCCTGTGAAGTTAATCACTGGATTTGAAATAACAAATTAAGCTCTTGGGTTTGCCACTCTGTTGTTCTTTTGAGATGTACCCTGTGAAGTTAATCACTGATAGGGTAACTTAGGTTTAAAAAACCCTAACATGGATAAGTAATCAATCAGAGCTCAATGGGGACCGGAACTTGGATTCAGGCTGATATGAGGATGATAGATTTTGTGATTTCATTGTTTGCAGTATATAAATTAGTTCCCTGAGGTTGTGTTGGAATGTGGGTTCATCAAATAATTAATGAAAAGTTTGTTGAAACATTTAAGTTTGAGATGTTTAGGACTATTTCAGAAGGCTTCAACCATTTGTGGATCAAATATTTATTCCTATAGCAATTTTCCAGGACAAGTTGCATTCTGTAACATCTAGAATATTAAGTGTTAAACCATTTAGGCTCATGGAACAAAACTATATTAGAGATCAATGTGGTCTTGTACCTCTATTCAGCTCACATAAGGTTGGAATTTTGATGACTTTATATTCTTGCAGTAAGTTGGTTATTTCTCAGAGATTGCGTTGAATTGTGGGTTTGCCAAAGTGGGAACTGCCAAATAATATTCCTGAAACATCTTGAAGAAAGAAATGACCCAACTATGTGAAGATGTTTTAACCATTATTTGAAGAAGCATCTTAATCTGAACATTTTAGGCTGGGCAAGTTGCAGTATTGTAGATTTTACCAACATTATTGTCTTCCTCATTTTAGAAGTTCCTCTTGAATTTTATGCATGCCTCTATTCATGAGATGATCCGGATAGATTTGACTTGGTGTGGGATCTTTTTATTTTGGTTGATAGATGATGGTTGTTTCATGATCCGTAGTAGCTTATCACCACCTTTTAAAAATGCATCATCTATTTTGGATTCCGTTAGATCTGATAGTGACGTCTTTCTCCATTTTCTATAAAATTACCTTGTCGGCCTAGTCATTGTTGCATTTGATTTCAAGTCCTACTTTTTTGTACATAATACTCATGGGTCGATATTGTCTCCGTATGTTGTTATTCATTGGATCAGACTATAGGAGCTGAGTAGTTGGGAGCATCATCGACGTACGAAAAAGTCCATCCCTAGTTACTTTGTTAACTTGATATATGTATAACATGCAACATTTCTTTTGTAGGTACCTAATTGCCTCGCACACAACTGACTACCAACAACCAATACTCTTTCTCAACACGCTTGCTGTCTTTGTTTTGGTGGTTGCCAAGTTTCCAAACATGCACAAGGTTCGTATCTTTGGAATCAATGGAGAAAAGTAAGGACGCGTAGACACTTTGGTTTCACTTGTGTAAAAGCCCTTTGATCTTTCTTTTTTTGTTAATGGACTATATCCGTCACTTGTACAGAACCGCAAAAATGGTACTTACTACTTTAGTGCTTTTAAATGAGTTCACTTCTCCATCTATTCCTAGTATTAAAAACTATTTTTGTTATAATAACCAGTATTGGCGACTAAACATATTCCATCAGTTCATCTCTCTTTTGTAATGTTCAGATCCTTTCCTTAAGCAAGGAGTTTGACTCTTATCTTTTAAGTCCATCGCATGCAAAGTCGAATCCAACTCTTGTGAACTACCCGTTACATGTAGTTAAATGAGTAGACTCTGGGCAAAACTACCTGAATTATGGTGACGAAGATGAGAACATGTTATAAATTATCCTTGCCAAAGTATAAGAGCTTCATTGGGTCTCACATAAATCATTGCAAAGTGGTGAAAGTGCTGTGTGCAGCATCTATGACCAGTCTATTTTTGACGTACCTGTCTTGGTTGTGCTTTTGTAGGAAATAGCATCATTTCTTATATGTATGAATACATGGTCTCGCCAAATTAGACAAATATCCCAGGTATCTGTTGCCACGGATATGATATTAGGACCTATTAGCTCTTGTTACTCTTTTTTTGCTGAAAAACAACCATTCATTAACAAAGAAGGAAGTTACAAACATCCACAATGGGTTCATTCCTAACTAGAGAGTCCAAAAAAGAAGGAAAAGGAACCCAAGATTCTTTTATACAAAACTTCCTAGCTTGGCGTGCAACCCGGTCAGCTACCCTATTCTTAATACGTTTTACATACACAACATTATAAACATCACTACTAGAAATAAAATGCCGACAATCTTCAAGAAGATCGCTGCATCTCCACCCTACCGAAGAACTGACTTCATTACAAAATCCACCACTTGAAGACAGTCACAAACAAAAAGAACTTTGGACAGATTTAACTCTTTCACCCAGGAGATGGCCGAAAAAAGAGCAGTTGCCTCCGCGCAAACTGCATCTGAAACCAGCCCAAAGTCCGAACGAGAAAACTTTATTCTTCCTGCATTATCACATGAGAACATACCCACATGCATTATCACATAAGAACATACCCACACCCATGTTAAAATCTTTATAAGAACCATCTAAGAATAAAACATGGTTGACAACACTAATAGAAGTTTTAACATTTCTCCTAAGAACTTGAACCGGAGAAGAAGGAGCAATGTAGGTATTAATCATTCTTCTAGTATTCAGAATAACTTTATCCAAATTTATGGAAACTCTTTTGAAAACCACATCACATCTCAGTTTCCAAATACACCACAAAACAATCGCACCAATGCTAGGCCAGTCCACTGCAAAAGGCGACTGACCTAACCTCGAATCAAACCAGCTAAGAAAGTAATCATCAACCCAAGGAAAATCATACGAAACTAAATGTTGCAGGGACAAACCAAACCATATATGGGAAGCCAAAGGACACTGAATAAACAGATGCGAGATAGTTTCAGTGTCATTATTGCAAAGAGGACAAGTATCATCAATAGAGTTATTGTAAGCTTTCATAGTAGAGTTTACAGGCAGCATATAGGCAAAAATCTTCCACATAAAAAACCTGATCTTAGGCAAACACTGCAGAGACCAAACCTTTTTCCAAAAAACAGACTCTTCAACTGTGCTAACATCATTTGTATAAGCTTTATAAGTTGATTTAATAGTAAAGTTACCATCTCTAGTATGAGACCACATGATTTTATCTTCACAAAGAGGATTTAACCTAATTGTCCTAATTTTAATCACATCTTCGGGGGAAAACAAAAAGTTTAGAAGACCTAGATTCCAAGTATTAGATTGTGTATCAATAAGCTCACTGACAAAAACATAATCTTTAAAATCTGGATTAATAGATAAAGGAGGTGAAGAAGCATACGGCAACCAATTAGAAGGCCAAATTCTTGTCGATTTACCATTATTGATTTTACTGACAATGTTGGACCTTAAGAAACCCAAACCTTTGACTATACCTTTCCTCATCCAGGAGGAAGTATCTGCAGCTTTATCAATTTCCAATAAGTTTTGATTGGGAAAATACTTGTCTTTCAAACACCTAGACACCAAATGATCAGGGAACTGCATAATTCTCCAACCCAATTTAGAGATAAAGACTCTATTTGTAGCATAAGAATTTCTAATACCAAGACCCCCACAAAGACTCTATTAGCTCTTGTTACTCACCAAGACATTTACTTGATTCCACCCATCTGTTTATCCCACCTCAAAGGTGGAACCGTGGAAGTCAATCCGGTAGTGGGGCTAGGATCCTAAGCATGGGGTTTTAAAAAAAAAATGAAATAAAAATTGTAGGAGCAAACAGGAACTCAAAATCCCAGGCTACCTACTTTCCTATGTTTCGTGAGTGTTGGAGAAAATGGCGTTCCTTCCGCTTTGTGTACAGTGTACCAACAAAAACCTACCGTTAAGCAACTTGAAAGAAACTAGCTACAACAACTTCATCATAACTTGACATCAATCAAGAACCAAGATTTTCGCATTTCAGCTATGGATAGCTGCTGCCCTTTCTATATACAATTGGGATCTTTGAAGTCATTATTTTCTCCCACTGACATCACACTACATCATTTAACAGTTAAAACCGCATGTTAATATCTTGCTTTTAAGTAAATCTTGGCCAAGTCATCCCAACTTAAGCCGGTTAAGCTGGTCACACAAACAAACGTCGAAACCTGAAAATCCTGCGCTGTTTGGGTTGGCTCAGCTTATTGGCTCCTATCAGGCTATCATCACTTCATCATTAATTTTACCCTCGTAGGATACAGCAAACTGACGTGCACATAGAAAATGTGTACGAATAGAGACCATGCAGGTATAGGATCTACCTCATTGTCGTACAATTTGATACACATTAGCACATCCACAAATGAGCCCCATAAACAGTATTCTTTACAAGTTAAAGAATGGCCCTGTTCAGCAGTATCCACAAACATTTGATTTCAAAGATACCTCATCTATGCAAAATATCATACAAACAACCAACGACAACTTGACTGCCTAATTGGGTCATATGATGATACCCACAACCCACAGCAGGAGTAGATTACATCAATCAACTAATAATTTGGTCCATGGCCAATACTTATAGGAAGTAAAGAGAATAAGGCTCCTAGAATGACAAGAAGGTCTGCGGCGTCCGCCACAGGCGAATCAATTCAAAACTGAGGTTTGTGAAACACCACGTTGGTATGGAACAGTGAGTTTATGAACACATTGATGCGAGAGTGGGGTATGCACAGGAAAGAGAAAAAAATATATGACCCCATGTAACAAAAAACCCTAAAATGTTAAGCTAGATGACCACAAGCATGATGAATTGAAGACAAAAGATGAGATGGTCCACCGGTAGTCAGATTTCTGTTTTCTTTCGGACCAAATTTATCGCTGAGTAAGTTTTCCTATTACCAATAGTAATACAACATGGGCTATAACCACATCCTTTATGTGTACACAATCTTCAACTTTTAATCATTCAACTTGCAGACGTCGATGAACTTCTGAATTGCGTTATGATACTGTGTTCCCTGATAATGCCAAAGAAGGAAGCTAATGAGAGTATGTATGAGCTTGTCATACTTTCACAAGAAAGAAAATGAGATATGATTACTATAGCAAAAAGAAAAACGACGAAAGGCACAAAATATAAACTTTTTATTAGGGCGTTTCTGGAACTTCTAAATTAAAACTGCTTTTAGTTATTTGTAAGGGTGATATTCTTGTTAAGATGATGAATCCCACAGTGAAGCACCCCTTAGTGATGACCAAGACGACTCCCCAAAAGAAGTAGAGTACATCATAACACGTGTGGAAGATCAAAAATCACTCTAGACTAACATTTTGTCATTCAGATGAGTTACTGCCCAAAATGCTACCACGTAGTTAGGGACTGTAAATACGGACAGTCAAGCAATTTTTAATTAATATATACAAATAATAAACTCAAGACAACTTTATCAGTTGCAGAGAAAGGAAATAATAACTTCCTTGCATGAATAAAAGTGCATAACTGGCTGTTGCTTCGACATTACCTCTTTAAATTGAAATAGCAGGTATGGAGAACTACATGAAGTCATATCCTCATTCTTACACATCAACATTCTACGGATTGATTCCTAACTGTTTAACCCCTTTATTTCGAAATTTGTAAGCCATAGTTTTCCCTAGGTAACTGGTACTCTGAAAACTTTTATCCTGTTAAATCATTTAGGGCACATTTCAAACTCATCACAGCAGTTCTGCTTTTTGGATAAATCCAGGGGCTGATGTTTCCAAAAAGCAGGAAACCTAGAAACTAAAAAATATGAAAAAATATATAGTAGCTTACCTCCCAGTAAAGCTGGTTACAGTCCATACATTTCCAGAACTCCAAATTTTTGTTGAACAAGCAATTGGGGATTACTTGGAATCCCTTCGCAGCTTCTACAGCTTCTTCAGTTGTTAGCGGTTTTTGAATGAAGTTTCCATTACATTTGGTGCACCTTGACATTAGCTTATTCTCGGAAATCTTCAAGTCAAATGTCTCGATAACCTGGCAATATACCTAATAAGAATTCTCAGGGTTTAACAGAAACATACAGCTAGAAGCCCAATTTTACTACCTAATTGGGTAAAAGATAAATCTTCTCGACATATTCGCATTCACCCTAGAACTACAAATCACAAAAAGAAATTCTCCAGTGGACTAGCAAACGATTCAACTACCACATGCATTTCAGATTGTTGTATTTATATCTTGCTGTGAACTAATTCACATCTTATTTATCTTATATACTAGTAATATATAAAGAAAAGCGGCATTTTTGGTAGGAGACCCCCTAAATTACTAAGTTGCCCTCATTTTAATTACTAAGCTCTATTATATCATGTAATTTCAATCAAAATTAAGGGTAGAAATGTATATTATGTTTGTTTGGCCCTTTGGGAAAACGCCTTCACTGTTTGGTCCATAATTATTTAAAAATATTAAATGGACCAAAATACCATTCCGTGTTAATTCCAACTTATTTTTCGTAGCAGTTCATTCGTCAAAATGAACTCCTGTTAATTTCTACTTATTCACCTTTTATCAGGAGTTCATTCGTCAAAATGAACTCCTGATAAAAACCTAAAAAAACAGAGTTCATTCCAGAAATGAACTCCTGATAAAAACCTATATAAACCAGAGTTCATTCCAGAAATGAACTCCTGATAAAAACCTAAAAAAACAGAGTTCATTCCAGAAATGAACTCTTGATAAAAACCTAAAAAAACAGAGTTCATTCCAGAAATGAACTCCTGATAAAAACCTAAAAAAACAGAGTTCATTTTTAAAAATGAACATCATCATCATCTTCATCTTCTTCGACGTCTTCAACAACAACAACAACATCGTCGTCTTCAAACACCAGCAGCAACATCGTCGTCCATCGTCTTCATCAAACAGATCGGATTCATAGTCGTCGTCGTCTTCATCAAACAGTTCGTCATCGTCTTCATCAAACAGATCGGGTTCATCGTCGTCTTCAACATCTTAAAACAGATCGGATTCATCGTCGTCTTCAACATCTTAAAACAGATGCAACAGCATATCAAAAATCTTCAAGAAAGCTAGAAATCTTCAAGAAAAACTCGTTTACATCGTTTCTTTTTTCATCTCTGCAAATTAAAACCCTAGAAAATCTCCATCGTTTCTATGCAGCAGAAAAGAAAAGAAAAAATGAGAAAAAAGTAGATCTGGAAAAGAAAAGAAAAGAAAGATGAGAGAGAAAGTAAATCTGGAAATGATTTCATCTCTCTTGATAATCGAGTATATATGCCTAGGTGACGTCATGGATGATGTAATGCACCCAAAAGGGTATTTCTGCCACTACAAGATGACAATTACATCATCCATGACGTCACCCTAGGACCAAACCATTATTTTTAGGACCAAACAATAATATATATTTTAAAAAAGGACCAAACAGACAGTTGACTTGGTCAACTGGACCAAACTCACTCTAATATATTATTTCTAGGACCTATTGGTATTTCCTACTATTAAATAACACCGGATTAAAAAAGCCCATAGAAATATACATATTTACAGAAATGCCATTGTTTTAAAAATATACATATTTACAGAAATGCCATTGTTTTAAAAATAGATCAAAACATTTAAAAACTTCATATCTTCTAAAATATACACCTGATTTTTATAAAATTTATATATTTGAAAAGCTCTTCGAATTATCTATGCAACGAGTACAAATAAGAATAGTAAATTTTTATATTACGCAAAAAAATTCACTGCTTTCGAATTTATTATTGTTAAATGAGACAAATTCATGATGCACATGTGTTCTTACTAGTACTAATAAAAAATATATATATATAAAATGATACCATAACTTTGCCTATAGATGCCATAAACCAAGTTTTCTTAAGCTTGTGTTGCTAAATTATCTAAATATGATGCAGGAGTAATCTTAGGAGTGAAAAATCCTCTCCTTGTTCACTTGGGTTGAACTTGGTAGCTAAAGATCCAGTCTCCCTTTATAGAGTAATCATACCAAGATGTCTCCAGTTCGAGACTTCTCAGTGGGGCAGCTTAATTTATAGAGTAATCATACCAAGATGTCTCCAGTTCGAGACTTCTCAGTGGGCAGCTTAACGTAAAAGCATCCTAGGTGAGGGATATCCTTTCATGTTTGACTGGAGTGGTACTTGATTGAGTGGACCCTTGAGCTAAGGAATAGAGGGATTATCGGCCTTCCCCATTAGTCAGGCTTTTTACGGGAGATGATCCAATTTCTCCATTACAGCAACAGCTTAATGAAAGAATTCCAGATAGAAATATTACCACTAGATATCATTTTATGATGTCAAATAACTTGCCTGTAGACAGGTAAAAACTGACACCGCGTCTATTTGAAGATTAAAACAACATAGTCGAAAATGTCTAAAATGTATAAAACTTTGAACATAAACAATTGAAGTAAGACAGCTCCATACTGGAAAAACATACCTCAAGTAGCTGATCATTTTTCAGGAGACTCTTCACCTTGTATATTTGGTTTCTTATTAAGTAGTCATGTCTCAATAGTTTCGCATCCCGAGTTAAGAGTATCCGTTTTTCCTTTTGTGCTTGATCGACTAACTGCCTAGAGACGATGATCATTAAATTACGCCAACAGGAGAAAACTGCCTCTGTATGATGTTTGAATGAGTTTGTAATTATTATATTTTTACCTTGGTTCAGGCTTTCTTGAACAAGGGGTTGCAGCATCAACTCCAACACACCTGAGGTGTTTCGCTAAACCCTCTACCTGTTCAAATATTCCAAGCAGAATGAATTAACAATCAAGATGTGTATTACTGTATATGGACAAGTATTCATGTATTCAACGACAGATATAAATATTCGAGCTAACAGACAAACTTCGTACACTTTATGCACCAAGAAAGGCTAACATCAAATCTTTCAGAAAATCAATTCGTCTGCAAGGTTTATGTGATCCAAAAACTATAAAATGGGTATATGTATTCTCTGATCTGAACATGGTCGAAGTTGAAGTCCATATATTTTGCAATTATAAGATGAGTATTAAGTTTTCATGAAACTGCATTACCATCACATCGCACAGAAATTTCGGGCACCCATCACCCCCTAATGACGAATCCCATGGTGGAGGCCCTTGCCAATCACCGGAACATTCAATCAGTTTCGCTTTGTAAGTTAGTCCTGTCGAGGATTGTCTCTTCCCTTTTCTCTTAGAAGTTTTAGGTTTTCTATCCGATTCCTTCAGCAAAATTCTTTCACCGTATCTTGAGATAATGTTTGAAAGAGAAACTCCCAACGGAGCAGTCTTCATGCATGAGACCTTCGAAATAGATGATACTGGAGAAAATGGAGTCAACCTGACTATATCTGAAGCTTGACAGAACTTTAGCCTTAGAACTTTATCACAGACATCGGGCATCACAAGAATTTCCTTCAATCCAAGAAGTGCATTTGCGTTCCGATGTTCGGTAGTATCCCTCGAAGTAGAAACTGCAGCAAACCAGTCATAAAAGAGATCCGTGAATATGAAAGTTAAGAAAATATATACATTATAATGGACCAAGTAACTGAATTTGATATGTCATACACTATCCACATCGGAGTTTATGTCTGAAGAGATTTTAAGAGTAACACGGTTTATATACTTTAAAAGTATAACAGGCATGAGTTTGCATGTGTGTATATATATTTATAAACATATATCTAAAAATGTTGAACATAAGAGAGAACAACACCTTCTTTGAGTACCTTCTCCTGGAAAACAGCAAATATCTCTAATAAGCAATGTGCATCTGCAGCGGCGTATGTTTTTTGATCTTCTGTAAGAGGGCGGAGTGACCAATCGCTACATTGGAGTTCCTGGTGGAGAGTATAGATGCATAAGCTGGGATCAGAATAAAAACGTGAACCACCTTATTCAAGCGAAAGTTAGGTAGATTCAACAGCCTTTAAGTTTCATTTTATTTTAAATTGAGACGATATTGTCTTTTGCAATTTAATCAAACTAAATCAGAACTATCCAACCAATATCTATTGCACTGAAATAGTTATACCATTTCCAGTTACAACTAGTTTTTTCCTACCATCTATAGGGTGAGACCTACTACTACAAAAAACTCTAAAAGTTTCCAATGAACGAAGTATTTGTGGAACACAGCGATTGTTAGAATAAAGGAAAGAGATGTTGCACCATGCATCTTTATTCTAAGTTATGTTACCTTTGCGGCTTCCGCAAAGCCAGTAGCCTAATATTAGTCATAAAGTAACCTTCTCATGCAGAGCATCACGGGTTTCTTTAGCATTCATTGTTTTGAATACAGCTAATTCAGCGATTTTAATCAATCTCCATCTTGTCTTTATCCCATTTTCACTGATCTACAGAAGTTGTGGGTCTATACTCTTGAGGAGCAGCATTTTGATAAACTAAAGGCACCACATCAAACAGCAATACCAATACACACTGAAAAGTGGTTGGAAAAAAACCCTGATAGACAAATTAAGTTAACACAAACCTTGGATAGTGAAACACTGAGCATTTCTTCACATATAGTTGCTAAGCTTTTCATATCCTTAGACATTTTTCTTCCTGGTTGCTTCTCTTGTAAATGATGTTGGTATATACTTGTAATGTCTAAATAAGGTTCCACCTAATCCACATTTTTCAGACAAAAAAAATAAAAAACAGAAAACACACACAAAAATTGAGAATTCACAAATGAAACCAAGAAAACCACATAAAAAACACGGCTTTGGTCATACCTTATCAAAGCCAGGATTGGAACCTTGAGAAGCAAAGGTAGAAGATAAGTAAACCAAATCTTGTTTAAACCTAAACCCTAATTTCAAAATATCAGGTGAAATAAACATATCTCTAAGAAGTTGATAAATTGAAGAAAGGGTGATCAAAGAAAGGTCAACTAGAAAAACCCATATATTATTTTGTGAATCTGTATACTCTATCACTTCATGATTGATTCTACAGGCAATTTGAAGAAGTGAAACAGTTGGGAAAGAGTATTGTTTGGTTCTACAAGGTTTCCATTCAGCATCTAATCCAACTACAGATGAATGATTTAATGCCCAGAGTAATAAATTGAATTCTTTAGAATCTTCTGTTGTTGATACTAGATGAATTTCTTCGGGTTTTATCGTTTTCTTAGTTTCGTGAGAATCCATTGTTAGAAAATTGATAGTACAATGTTTGACGATTCAAAACGATAGCATAATTATGCTCTAGCCCTTCATTGTCATAATTTGTTGGGGAAAGAAGGTAACAATAGAGAGTGAAGGGTGCTAGTATTAATAAGTGCGGTGTCTCCATAAAAATGTCGGGAGTTCCAAGACTACATGGAGTGTCAGCGTGTCACCGATACCATCCACTACCTCGTTATATATATGACGAGAGCTTGACTCGTGTCGTTTCGCTTGTTCATTTTGATCAATACCATTTTATTTATTTATTATAGTCAAAGAAACAAACAAAGAAGAAAAAGAAACTACTCGCAGGCTAGCGAGTTACAGACTTGTTTACGAAATAGGAACCTAGAATCCTTGCAAAGCAAATTAAATATCAACTGAGAAATGTTTGTCGGTGAATGCATTGCTGACCCTTGTTTTCTTCCTTCCTTCCTTCGCTAGAGCATCCGCAACTTCGTTCCCCATTCTTCTGATATGTGAGACTTTGCGGTAGTTGAATGACTTCACCATAGCTTTTACTTCATCAAGAATCTCTCTACACTGTCATTCCAAATTGTCATTTCCTCCTGCCAGATATGTAATAACATCTTGGTTATCTCCCTCCAATATGATGCAAGTTAAAATTTTCTGCACCGCCCATTTCACCGCTTCCTGAGCTGCCAAACATTCTGCCATTAGTGCCGATGTCGCCACTGTCATGATGCTGTATCCTACTCCAAAATTTTCCTGTATGGTCTCTATCCAAAAATCCTAATCCTACTTCCAGATTTCCTTCCTTGTACGAGGCATCGAAGTTGATTTTTGTGATACCCACCGGTGGTGGCACCCATTCCTCAATTGTTTTGCTTTGAATCTTTACACTGGTTGTACTGATTTCCTTTTTAAGTCCCGCTTGGTGAATGGTGATTTCACTCTCAATGATTCTTATCAGTTCAATTGGTGTCGTCCTCTTCTCTTCAAAAACTAGGTCGCATCGCACTTTCTAAATGTTCCAAGTCACTATGCCATACACCGCTACCCAATCGTTCATTTCATCTTTCCATTGTTGTTGGTCAACAAACCAATTTTGGATCCAGACATGCAGACTTAGATCGCTCCTAATTCTAGTAGTTCTACCAAGCCCAAACCAAACCGCTCTAGCATAAGGACAGTCCATCAATAGGTGATGAGTTGTTTCCCTAGAAGACTCACACATCGGACACAAAACAGACTCGATAACCATTCGACCTGCCAAGACATCACGAACGGGGAGACAGTTTGAGATGCATCTCCATAGGAATAGCTTAATCTTAGGGGTTGTGTTGATTTTCCAGATTTTACTGAGAAGTTTAGCATTCGGATTGTCCCCCCTACTTCCCTCTAGAGCCTCATAGATACGCTTAGTGGAAAAATCACCTTTCTTTGTAAGTTTCCAGCGCAGTACATCCATATCATCATTTCTCGGCTTGAAGCATCTTATCAATTTGACAGTTTCCGCATCGAAAAGAGTTTGTAGGAGGGTTTCATTCCATTCCTTCCTGTTCGGGTCCCATATATGATCGAGTTTCGTGATGTTATTATCTTCCACTAGTGGAGATTCAGAGGTTAACAGGTTCTTCAATCCTGGAACCCAATTGTTGTCCCATATGTTGGCATCCGACGAGGCCCCAAACTCCCAAAGACCAAATTTCCTTAGGTTAGTTAGTCATCCCTTAATCCCACCCCAAACCACTGAGCCCACTTTTTTGAACTTTCCTCTTACAGGAAACGATTTAGGGAAATAAACGATTCCATTATTTTAGCACACAGGGCATCCGGGTTCTTCATCATTCTCCAAGCTAGTTTAGTTTGCATCGCCTCATTGACTAATTTCAGATTTTTAAACCCAAAACCTCCTTTTTGTTTTGACTTACACATAGTCACCCACGCCTTAATATAGAGGCCTCTTTTGTTTTCCTTTTCCCCACTAGAAATCCCTTTGGAGATTGGACAAGATCTTAATAGTTTTAACAGGAATAGGAAAACAAGTCATTTGGTAAAGTGGGATAGCATCTAGAGTTGACTTAACCAACACTGATCTGCCTGCCTGATTTAAGGTAATCTAGCCCTAAATTTAGCAATTAGATTGATAAAGTTTTGGTGTCTAGATCTATGGAAGAAAAAAGGAGTTCCTAGATACGATTCTTTTAGGTTCATTTTTTTCATTCTCAAAGTCCTAGTTAGAATCCTACTGAATCTAGGAGGGAGGTTTGGAGTATGGAAGACTCCCGACTTTTCCAGATTCATCAGATGCCCCGAGAATGTTCCAAAATCCGCCAATATTTTCATCAGGTGTCTCGACTCTCTCAAATCATCCTTAGTGAAAATTAGAATGCTACACAGGAGAGTATTTTTTGCATATGAAATAATTAGATCTATATTTGAAATTTAATTTCGCTAAAAAAAAATTAATTAAAAAACTGTTAAAATTTCAATAAGCTGGTGGCCCTACAGTGTTTTTCTAAAAACTATTGGGAAAAAAAGTAATGAACTTGCAGTGCAGTATTTTTAAAGCGGATAGTATTTTTTCCAACTTCGTAACTTAATTAAAAGTTATGTTTCTATAGTATTTTTTTAAGCAGTTTCTTTAGTATATATCAAAGCTTAGAACCTTTTAAAAAAAAAAAAAAAAAATCCAAGCTTAGGCTTTTGAGTTCATGCTCTTGTTTTTATGTACTCTTGCATTTTTTAGCCAAGCCAATCATTATATACAGCATGGACGTTATCAAGATCGCGATACATTATAGTCTAAATAAAATCTGGTATGTATAGTTATTAGAAAAATTATGAATTCATGCATCAAAATTATGTCACGTGATGATGTTGGTATTTTATTAATGTATAATGGATATCGATCAATGATTCTCATCGGTATCTTAATGGTTTTCTTTTGATTTCTCATTTTTATACACAAACCTAGAAATATTTCTACATGGAAGTTATAACTTGGAGAGAATATAATCAAATACAAAGTGTGAACAAAATATAGATATAGTTATTATAGATACATACATAGGGCGTTCAGTAAGTTTAATTTATGCAATGATGTGTTTTAGTCGAGGAAGTGCAGTCTTAGATTTCTGACGACAGGCTTATAACCAGAAAGTTTTTCATGACTATTGAGATAACTGTACGTATTTGTTCTCCTTGTTTATTGCTTAAGAAAACATTGTAGCAATACACTTACGTTCCGTGGAGGCAAATCATGTTGAACCAGAAATGGTCTTGTTTCCCATGTTTTGGGTACTCGGATTATTGTAGAAGCTATGGCCATTCATAAGTAAAAGTTAATTCATAAAACTATTATACAAAATTAATAGGCTCAAGTCCCCATGATTTGTAAAGGGGGATTCCAAATCTATGAGGGGATACTAATCCATCGATCCAGCGATCAAATTTGTTTTGTTTTATATAAAATGGTATTTCCGCGGAGATTTTATATCCCCTCTATAAATCATGAGTGTCCCTAACTCCTAATATGAAAAACCAAAGTAGTAATATTAAAGACATGATGCTTATAGTGCAACATCTTAAAAAACCACATCACTTGTTTCGTACAAATTTGTTTCCTTCGCTTTGTTTTTTCTAGTGTTACAATGATACGGACACGGTGTCGGTGTCTTGTGTCCAATATGCTATTTCGGCACGACCACTTAAAAAACTAAAATACGTTGATACGGCACACACAATATAAATATCATTGAATTTAGTAGTTTAACATAGATGTATAAGTAGTGAAATTGCAAGATATATATGTATTGTATATATGATTAATCCAAAAGGCATTACATAAACTTCACCTGAGAGAAGAAGTCGGGATAAGAAGGGAGAAAGTCTAGAGCAAGATCAGTGGAAATATTTGGAACTAATATTTTGTTACTGAAGTTAAACTTTTCATAGAGTCTAGTAAAATATCTAAGTTTTTTTTTCTAATATTAAGGTACATATTGATTTATCTTGACAGTTGTTGATATTTAATAATTTCGTCAAAGTTTTATAACTAAATTGTATCCTGAAGTATTGGAGTATTAATATGCGTGTCAGGTAAATACGTATTGACACGGCTAATTGTTTTTTTTAAGTGTGACGTTGTAACATAGGTTTTTTAACGTTTGTTTGAATTTTTGTTTGCATCACCATAAATTATACTCCTTGTAACTAAATTAGAGCACTACTGTCAAATTAGTAAAACCCGGCATCTCTAAAATTAAGAGCAACTTAAAATAACATAATTAATAATTGTGAAAAAAAGGTGCAGTGGGAAATGTAAAAAGACTAAAAACTACTACCATATTTTTTTTTAATGTTGCTCCACCAGGTACTGCAGTATATTAATATTTGAACTACGAAATATTCTAACGTATTTTGTGTTGGTATTTGGAAAAAGTTACTTTGCCGTCGATCAGATAATTTGAAGTCAAAAGTTTTGTGTATAATCTTATCCAAGAGTCTCTGGCTCTCTGCTCTTAGTACTTAGTCGACGTCATACAGTTCTTTTTGGTGAATGTGTACTAACACTACACAAATATACATTTTAACTTTCATGTTCGTGTAAATTATAGGTCTAATCATATATACATTGATTGTGCAAGTTATAGGTCTAATCATATATACATTGAGTGTGCAAGATCAGTGGAAACTATACTCGAGAACAACATGATGAACCGGTAAACTATATGAATAAGAATGTACTCGTAAATTTGTGATTGTACGATAGTTATATGCCTGTAAAAAAAAAGACCATATCTTGTATTCTTGTTCAATGCAATTGCTTCCATAACAACATATGTGCCTATAGAGAAGAAGAAGAAAAAAAAAAAAAAAAGACCATATCTTGCATTCTTGTTCAGTGCCATTGCTTCCATAAAAAATATAGTATAAAGAAGACCATATCTTGTCCTCGTTAGTACAAAAATCAGCTCAACAAAAAAGTAATAAGAGTATTAAATTAGTTGTCAATAGCAAACCACATATATGCTTCATAATATCAAGAAATGGAATTAAATATGTAATTGGGGCATAGCAAAACCTGAAATAATAATAAAAATGAACAGAGTATCATCAAATGACGATCACATATCACGCTCTATCGGAATCGCTGCCAAGGAAAGTTCACAACTCCATCACAACTGTGGACATTATAATTTTCAAATTATTGATCACCTGAAAGAATTACTTCAATAGTTGAAGCTCAAGAAAATGAAAGTGATAGCAAATTTTGCTCAACCAAGGCCAAGTGTTTTCAGAGTCCAATAGATCAGAGTACCAAACTTTATAGGTAAAAAGTGACTAAGTATTTAAAAGCTTAACATTTCCTATGGTATTTGACTCATATACTAAACAGTGAGTTTTGAAAACCCCAAAACCAAAACCCCTTTTTACAGATATATAGGCTCTCAATATATCAGGAGTATTATTAAACTAAACTGGCATTTCCAAATCCTAAATCATATTGGTGCTAGAAGATCAACGATGAGCCAGAAGAACCTAACTAACATCATCTCAATTTACGGTTACAATTTCGACTGCCAAGATCATTAACTTTGGAATCCAAATCCTATATCAGTGCTCTTCTTTAAACTGTGTTACAGTGGCGGTAGCCTATTATCCCACTTAATTACAGTGGCGGTAGCCTGTTATACTAATAAAATACACTTGAAATACGAACAGGACAAAAAAATGACCACTATAGATGTTGTCGTTCGACTCATCTTTTTATCGAGATCCATAGAAATAACAGCAACCTTACACACTACCTAAGCAAAACCATTTCATTTTGCAACTAATAGGTAAACATTGGCGCAACATTCAATAGCGCAATAGGAAAAACGCAGCTCGACCCAATATGCTAAAAGAAAAACATAAATTGTATTCAAGTTCCAAGGAGTAAGTTCAAGATGCTCAAGTTTTTTTTTAATACATAGATCTTAATGGGGAAAAAATAGTAAGTTCTGTTAGAGCACTGCTCGGTCGAACTCGCAAGCGTTGTTATCTCAAGCTTGTTTGTCAATGTTAGTGATCAAAACTATAAGTCTTGATTTCTAGTCTACTTATAGTGATGTCTCGGACTAGGATAGATTGTGTAGTTGAGCATTAGACTTCACGGCGTTCATCAAATGAAGACTAAGAACTACTAAGGCGAGCTTGTGGAACTTCATCAACAAAAGGTATGTGGAGACTAAAACTCATCTATCACTTGGAAAGTCTATTTCTACTCTATCTCCTATATTGAGACATAAGTCGTATTACTATATGGTTTTCGATTATACACATTTGAGATTTCGAGCTGAGTTTAACTCGCTTATATATTTCTCGAAATATGTGTTGGTAAGCTTTCGCTTCAACCAAGTTCATCTTATATTCTTGACGAAATTCAAAAGATGATCATGTGAAAAACGCCGAGTAACATCTTACATGGTTTGTGTGATACAATCATTTGATGTAGACTTGGAATGTTTCGTTATGATGCTAATAGTATGTAAAAACGGCTATTGTCATCCTCTAAGAAAGTTTCAATGATTGAAATAAGAGTTTAGAACACTTAACCAACATTGGATTATAAACATGTTGTGCACTCTTGCATATATGTGGTCCATGTCCGGGAACCATAGTATGTGTACATGTTGGTTTGAGAAGCCCGGGAACCTAAGTGCGCGTACCCGTACACATACTGGCGTAGGTTTGTGACCGGAATTTTCCGCTGGGTTTGGAGGTATGCGTACCCGTTCGCATACTGGCGAAAACCAAACTTGGTCCGGCTATTCAAGTATGCGTACCCGTTTGCATACTTGAATGGTTAAAGTTCTAAAATCGGTTTTGTTGTGAACAAATACATTTATATAATAAGGAATGCATTCTTTGCAAACCGTGGATATAATGTTCATGAATTGATTCAAGTGAATCAAACCGATTTTGATTCAATTGTGTTCTTGTATACTTCTATGAGAATATAGCAATTGAACAACTCTTTAACTAGTTTCATTCGAGTCATTTGAACTAGTTATGGTTAAGATGAATAAGGTTGATATGAGAGTGTTCATATAGCTAACCTCGGTTAACTACTGTCGAGCCAACATGGTGTACACGTTTAGGTACGGTTACATAAACCTAAATGAGGGTACATTTCATTTGTGTATAACAAGCTAAGTTCGATCTAACGGTTGAAATATAATAGCTTGAATCTAATCAGGATTTCATCTAACGGTGAATATTGAATGCTTTGTTACCAAGGTAACTTAGATTGGAAACCCTGATTTGAAAACTATATAAAGGATAACTCTAGCAACTGTGAAACCTAATCCCCACACCTTCTGTGTGATACTAGTTGCATAAACTAGAGTCGATTCTCCTTTAACCTTAGGTTTTTCACGAAACCCTGTAGGTTAACGACTTAAAGACTTCATTGGGATTGTGAAGCCAGACCCAACTATTTTCTCTTTAGTTGCGTGTTATGATCTTACTTTTACTATTATGATTGAGTATTATCTTTGTTAAGATTTGCTTGAGATTTATCTCCGATAGGTAAGATTGAAAAGTAGTCACAAACTTCTTCGTCTCATCGTTTGTGATTCCACAATATCTTGTTTCGTTAATCGATTAAGATTATTGTGAGGTGATTGATATTTCTAGGTTGTTCTTCGGGAATATAAGTCCGGTATATCAGTTGGTTCCTGTTCACCTTGATTTATCAAAAGACGGAACAAAACTCGTAGGTATTTCTGTGGGAGACATATTTATCTATTCCAATAGACTTTTCTGTATGAGACAGATTTGTTTATCAAGTCTTCGACTTTGGGTCGTAGCAACTCTTGGTTGTGGGTGAGATCAGCTAAGGGAATCAAGTGTGTAGTATCCTTCTGGGATCAGAGACGTAAGGAGCACGACTGTACCTTGAATCAGTGTGAGATTGATTAGGGTTCAACTACATTCCAGTCTGAAGTTCATTGGTAGTAGGCTAGTGTCTATAGCGGCTTAATACAGTGTGGTATTCAAAACTGGACTAGGTCCCGGGGTTTTTCTGCATTTGCGGTTTCCTCATTAACAAAACTTCTGGTGTATGTGTTATTTCTTTTCCGCATTATATTTTGTTATATAATTGAAATATCACAGGTTGTGCGTTGAATCGATCAATTGGGAAATCCAACCTTTGGTTGTTGATTGAAATTGATTGATCCTTGAACATTGGTCTTTGATACCGTTCAAGTTATTTCTCTTATATTCAATTGGGCTCGCAAATTCCTATTTGTTGATTGCGGATTGAATTGAGAGATAGAGATATAAAACTCTTTGATATACTTTTCTCTAGATTGAGTCTGACTGTCTAGTTGATTCTCTTGAAAATATATTAGAGTTTGTCTATTCAGATTGCCAAACGAAATATTGTGTGTGGTTGTTAGACCCCCGCTTTTTTAAGTTCAAGATGCAATTATAGAGGCTAGGTTGCTTTGGTGGGTTAGATATCATTATAAAGATGTAAAAAAATTGAGATACTTTTTACATTTCCATTAGGATAGCTAACCAATGATAAAATTGTTTGTTAGTACACTTAAAATTCAAGATTCAAATCTTGTTGCTAGTTGACACCAATGTCGCTGAATAGCCAGACACGCAAAAGACAAAAAGTGTGATACTGAAAAAGATTATTAAGTACATACTTATCTATGTAAGAATTACCATTATCACTCCATCTTTTTGGACATGATTATTCGAAAAGCATTTAAAGTGTGACATCACTA
Source organism: Papaver atlanticum (assembly GCA_023531105.1). NCBI lineage: Eukaryota > Viridiplantae > Streptophyta > Magnoliopsida > Ranunculales > Papaveraceae > Papaver > Papaver atlanticum. The sequence goes on from JAJJMB010017748.1 coordinate 880,142, forward strand.
ACGCCCGAAATTTAACCATGTCCAATTGCAAATCTATAGTCAACTCGACTATCGGTCACAACTGATCGGTACAGCTCACTAAGAACTTCATTATTGGATTTCAGAAATTTATTTACACAAATACGTCTTTTATCTTGCATGTTCTTGTTCTCTTCTAAAACCTATTAACTTAAATGCAAACCAAGTCATATAACACCGTTACGAATCAAAATCAACTCACCATTTGTAGATATATCCGTAACTATTCGTTAAAGCTCTGAGCTTTTATACAGCTTATGTTTTGCAAAAATGATATAGTGAATTAGGGATTCTTTCGGTACGCATAAAGTGCTTGTTTCACCTTTATTGTTTAGTTTTAGGAAGACTGGTGGGGATGAGGTTCTTCACTTCAATATAGGAAAAGATGAAAACTAAACAAAATAAAATATGAGAACATCAGAAGAATAAACAAATAAGCTAAAATTTTGCCATTACAATGATCCGATGAACATTATTCATTACCTCAACCGACTCCAAAGCTTGCAATAAACAACAAAAATGCCTGGGCATCAGAGCCTTTGAAATTATATACGCCTGGGCATCAGAAGCATTTGATACACATGTTCTTCTCCACTTGTTCACCTCAAATTAGTACTCATGGCCTCCCAATTTCAAGGGTACCTGCAAACAAACAATAAAAATGGATGAGACAACAAAACACTAAATAAAAATGGATGAGACAACAAAACACTAAATCGGAAGAATAAGGTACCTGCAAACAAACAACAAAAAGATTAAAGATGGATGAAAAAAAAAAAAAAAAACCCTAGACGTGAAGCAATGAGGTTTCGGTTTTGTTCAACGCGAATAGGGTACCTGCAAACAAACAACAAAAGATCGAAGATGGATGAGACAGCAAAACCTAAACCGAAAAAAAAAAGGAAAAAAACCTAGACGTGAAGCAATGAGGTTTTGCTTTTGCTCGACGCGAATAGGGTACCTGCAAACAAAACAAAAGATCAAAGATGATGAAAACCTAAAATCAAAAAAAAAAAAAAACCTAGACGTGAAGCAATGAGGTTTCGCTTTTGCTCAACGCTTTATCAAATACACAAATTCCATATAAAATAAATTTATTGTGGAAATAATATCAATTAAAATCTAAAAAATATATAATTTTTACCATATTCTTGTCTATCAAGGATTTTTTCTTTTATTGGAAATAACAATATGAAAATGAAAAAATAATAATATTGAAACCCATTCTATTACACTTTTCTACTAAATTTTTTTGTTCTCCAAGTTTTTCTTAATATCATGTTCCAATACCTATGCTATTTTTATATTAATGATTTTGTATTTCAACTATTGGATAGGATTAACATCCATTTTTTCTTTACGGAGGAAGCACAATTCGATCCACAGGTAAACATCCACATCTCCAAGTGTTTTTATTTTTAATTATCGATACATCAACTATTTTTATTCATTAAAATCGCTATTGTAAATTGTAATTCGCTTGCTTCTGAGAAGTGTAATTAGGATTGGATTAATTCCATGAAGTGTAATTGGACATTAACCCTTTTTTTTAATGATTGATTCAATTTTGTGTTGATTTTTTTTAATTTTATAATTGATTTAATTCGTTCGATGAAATCATGATTATGAATAAATATTAGGATGTGATTCATTTCAATTTATTTATTTTGTGAATTTTAATTCTATATATTTTAGCAGATCTTTTTATATGTTTTTGGTAACAGAACTAGTAGTAAAACACCAAGGTGACCAAATTTGGAGTACAAAAACTCCATTCAAATGTTGGGATCCAATAAAACTCCATATTAAACAAAATTGATACAAAAACCCCAAATTTAAAAAAAAAAAATGATACAAAAACTCCAAACAAAATTGGTTTCATCAAATTCTATGATGAAACCTAATTTGGTTTCATCTTATTTTTGCCTCTTTTTTTTTTATCATGAAACCGAAGACTTTAATGATGAAACAATAAGTTTATGATGAAACCAAATTTTGGTGGTACTGTTTCTGGTTAGTGGTGGTGTTGGTTGGTGGTGGTGTTTTTTATGGTGGTGGTGTTTTTTATGGTGATGGTAGTGCTAGTATTTGTTGGTGGATGTGGTGTTGGTTGCTAGTACTGGTAGTTGATGGTGGATATGGTGGTGGTGGTTGGTGATCGTACTGGTTGGTGATGGTAGTGCTGGTATATATTGATGGTGGATATGGTGGTGGTGGTTGTTGATGGTAGTGGTGGTGGTCGGTGATGGTAGTGGTGGATATTGATACAAAACCCCCAAATATTCATATTATTTGGGGTTTTTGTGTTACTTTTGTTTTGATGGGTTTTTTGTGGATGGATAGTGACACCTTTGGGGTTATAACTCACGACCCGTTTTGGTAATACTATAAGATTTTATAAGATTTAGTTGTTTTAGGTAATATGTTTTCTTGCATCTGATTGGCCGTAAAATATATTGTTGGGCATAAATATATTTTTCCTAAATTTATTGCTCAAAATTTCGTAATATTACCAAATAAAAATACCGGTGGGGCCAAAATCAACCAGAAGCGAGAATCATCCAGAAGCTCCGGTGAATGAGAGCGCTCGAAAAAACTCTGTTATTATATAGAGAATTTGTGGTTATTATATGTAACTAGAGTGTAACCCGTGCTACGCATCGGGGATGCTGGGAATTGTCGATGGTGTGGCGGGGCTTTGCCCCTCACCCGTAGTCCAGATGTATTGGAACATCTTCATATTTTATTTTATTTTGATTAGGTGGATTAATTATCTAATGGTATTGATAAATCCTCTCATTGGATGTGAGTTTTAAATCGCGATCATACGAAAATATTTGTGAACCTATCTTGTTATATAATTGGAGACTGTATGATCTATAAACTAAAGGTTCATGCATATACTTTTTCATTTGACTAATATGAAGTAAAAATAACGAACAAATAATACAACTAATAACTTCAAATGTAAAATTAGAGCAACGTTCAAGCAGTTGTCTATTCCATATGTTGAAAAAAGAAAAAGAACCTAACATCAAAAAAATCTGATGAATAACTAACCAAAGCTTTAAAAACTTGAGCATGACCTCAAATGATAACAAGTGTTTCTCTTGTAAATGACTGACTTGAACTTTCATTATTATTTCTCGGGCCTTAGAACTTTGTTCAGTCTATTTTTTGGGGGGTATGCAGACCATTTTTTCAACATCTTCGGTGGCACTTCATTTACGCTCCCTTTCTCGATAATCCACCTTCCTTTAAATATATCAGAAGCTCTCGTTTAGAATTTGTATCAATGGTTTGTTATGCTGCGTACTGAAATCAACAACTTAGATACAGAGGTCTGATTTATAGTTCCATCAAACACTGTCGTAGCTCAATCTGGATAGTTCAACTGAGAAATAAATTGTGTGCACCAATGAATATAAGTTTAGCAACATTGAAAATAAAAAATCATTAAGTGAATATCATAAACTTTTATGATAATATCGTATGTTATATGGTGGGTACCTAATTAATAAGAATACGAATAAGATTTTGGGTACCTAAGACTTTCCTCCACCACCTGTATAAAGATATCCAGTTTGAGAGACTGCCAAGGCATAAATACCACTAAAACGCCAATCTTTTAGCTCAACTTTTTTTTAGTGGCTCTTGCCCAAGAGGTATGCCAATTAACCTCCCAAGCAGAAAGGCGCTACCTCCTCTATATACACTTATGCACAGTAGTTTTTATGCATCCAGAAAGGCAACGACCATGGGTCCATGACTCTATACTCGTGATCTTTAAGTATTGCATCTACATATAATCAAAACTGTAAAACGGTCAAGACGAAGACACGAAAAGATGGAGTGGAGATATACACAAAACTGCGACCATATTATATAGTAAATTTTCCCCAGAAGTCATAGCACTGTTGACTGGAAAAATATAGATATCGGTATTGTCAATCCTCTTCTTAATTTCTTAAAACAGGCACCCTAGACGTTTCTTTTAATTTACATTACAAAGCCATTTCTCATAACCTTTCATGGCATATCACTTTGAGGGTTGGGGCGATCAACTATAATAATAGATCGGCAACTTAGCTTTCTAAAGAGAATGTTGAGTATATAGCTATCTTGAAGGAGTGAGAATGGGGAACCTGTAAAATTGTGCACACTGATATCTAACACGATGGTATACCTACTAATTATATTTATTTTAATAGTCTATCCATGAAATGAAATTAAAGCTATTGAAATTAGTCTATCCACGATGGTTACCTTACGATTTGAAGGACTCAGCAAAGGCTAGCTTTAAGGAAATAAAACAGACAAAGAAAAAAAAACAAAAAAAAAACGTTGTTGCGATTTCAATGCCAAATACAATCAACTGCGAACATTTTACTAAGAAGATTTAGAGATGCTACAATAAGAAACTAATACATTAAAGCTCTTCACCAACGGACTGTAAATATTTCTTATTAAGAAGGTCTTATTAAGAAGATTTACCTGCATCAACCATAGAAGAGGTATTGGGCTACGTAAAAGATATTTAATTCATCATTTTTAGACAAAACCATGAATGTTAAATAAATAAATTAGTTACTCTAATTAGTCCACCAAGATGTGCAAATGGTTTGATACGTAATTTCCATCACACAGAAATTCAAGCAGATAGAAAACTCATTTATTCAGAAGGAAATGTTTGGCATGTCGTGTATATAATCTGTGAGGTGCAATCACTTTCAAGTGAGACTATTTATTTTCTTATAGAGGTGAAGAGATAGGATTATCTGAAATACTTGCAGCCCATTTCCCAGGGGTACTGATTCATCGATAGATATCAAAATGTAAGATAAATTAATACGGAATAACGATACATCTTCTGGACTCCCTTAAATTTCGCAAATTCTTGAAGAAGACAATGATAAAGAATTCTGCAAGGTAATAATACTAATAAAGAAATAACAATGAATCTCGCAAAACCCTGGAGAAGACGACGATAAAGAATTCTGTATGTGTAACTATACTAATAAAGAAATATCAATTGTTTTCTTAGAAATTACAAAATAAATAAATCAAATAACAAAGCTACGAAAGGTGGAAAACTCTACTTGCATCGATGATCATCAAAGTTCACTCTAGCACTGACCTTGAGCAATTAGAGCAATTATCAGGAAATCCAAATATGAAGCTCAAGGGATAATCTTGCAAGCTGCTAGTGGAACACACAAACAAACAAACAAAAAAATATAAAATGTACAATTGCATCATAGAAAATCCAAAAAACAAAACCATAAAGCTGACAAATGCCAGATCAAACTTTAATCACATTTTTAAGCGGAAAAAAAGTAAAAGCATTATAAAAAAACAGCAGCAGCAGTAGGAAAAAAAGAGAGAAAGAAGGCGAACGTAGGAAAACTGGATTATGGTTTGTAAAGAAATAGAGCAACTCTCAACCTCTTATCGGTCCAGGAAGCTATCCATGTCATGATATCCAATCGGGCAAAGCTATCCAAAGGCTGGAATAAATTGTCCGCATTCAAATGAACATTTCTTTTTATACAATCTCTTAAATTGCAATTAAATGATACTCCTCCGTCCAAGCAAGTGGCAAGAGCACGATTGCCTAATCAAAGCTAATAGTCCATCACCGCCCTCCTTCGTTATCTAATCCAGAGATTGAAGGGGTTTAATCAAATAGACCGCATTTTGACAATAACATCTTTCTCTAAGATTCAATCTCAAGCAAAGTCTTGAATATACCCACTAAATTTATGATAATGATCACCTTTTTCAAGGAATCATAATTGCAGAAACTTGAAGTCTCTAAAGCGTCCATCCATCGCATGTAAAAATCATCTATTGAGGATTCTGACGACAAAAAATCTTCATATATATTTACGGACCTAGAAAGTTCAAAAAGTGACCTAAACCAAAAAAAGTACGTATGGTTGAAATTCTGCATCCCCGTCCTCATCTAAGTATGAAAATTTCTCCAACACCCCCAAACACTTGTTAAATACAAAGAATATACGTAGATATACATTGTTAAGGAAATGAACGACCTCCACATAAAAAAACATGACCATTTACCTTTACTTAAAGTTAAATCTAGCCGAGCAGCAGTATAAACTGGAACAATATTAGTTTTCCTAGCTTGAATTGTGTTAGCATTAGTACTTTTTAATGCAACGAACCTTAGATGTACAAACGCTAACCAATTCAGCTAGGAGCATCAGTTTGTATCTCCATGACATGGCAGTTGAGAATAACTGAATTCAAAAAAAGTAACAACATCAGTCAGCAAAACCAAATATCCAAAAAAAATGAATTTTCACTTTTGGTCCTATATAATGTTTTGCAAGATCAAGAGACACCCATCGATACAAATTTTAACTTCATAGTTCACACATGAATAAACCACAGTTCCCAATTAAAAATACTTAAGCACCTCATACACACCAACCATTAGAGAAGCTTAGAGTTGGCAATACCTCTCACCAGTTTGAGCTAATGAGACAGTTCAAGCAAACCCAAATCAAGAAGATGGAATCAATCACTATCAATCCTTGAACCTTAATTAACATATTTTTTTTTATCCTATGACGAATTGAGGTACTTCTCTTTGCCTTTCATGGTTTCGCTCCACCATAAATCTAACAACCATTTGAACGAATAACACTGATGACCACTTTTTTCCCTCTTAAGAACTTACAAATTGAAGGGAAAAATATTGTTAAGCGGTATATTGGGATAAATTCGTTACTTTTTTCATCAAATAAAACAGCAGTCACACACGCTTTGAACACCATGACGCGTGAAGTTTGAAACATTATGTAATGCACATGTTTAGCAAGCAATCAACATAGCACCAGTTAAGAATAAATATGTGTTTTTTTTTAACGGAAATGTTAGGATAACCTTACAGACTGCTGATGTATAACCATTAGAACAAAACATCACACACGTTTTGAATACCATGACGCGTGAAGTTTGAAACATTATGTAATCCACATGTTTAGCAAGTAATCAACATAGCACCAGTTAAGAATAAATATGTTTTTTTTAATGGAAATGTTAGGATAACCTTACAGACTGTTGATGTATAACCATAAGAACAAAACATCACTCACATTATGATCAATTTAAGTTGAAGATCGAGACTCCATACTTTGCCACTTTTTTGTTTTCTCTTGCAAATTGTACTAATCAACATTAGACAATTTTAGAAGGGATGGTAATTATGCTTGAGAGGTTAATTAGGTTTTGCTAAATCTGAAGGTTTGAGAAGTTATAGGCCATAACCTTATTCATAAACTTAAACCTAAATAATTGCACATGAACTTTTAGTTTGAGTAGTCCTAAACTATAACCCTGGAGAGAGTTTTTATTCGAGAATGAAACATTAGTTATTTCGTCCATTTTATATCATCTCAAATCTAATATACATTCTGAAAAAGCGAGAGTCTAACAACCACACCCAATATTTCGTTTAGGCAATCTGTATGGACAAACTCCAATATAATTCTAAGAGAATCAACTAGATAGTCAGACTCAATCAATGGAAATATATCCAAGATTTGTATCTCTGTTTCACAATGTAATCAGCAAATCAAACAGATAGAAATTCGCGAGACTGATTATTATGTAAAACAACTTGAACGGTACCAAAGACAAATGTTCAAATGTCAAACAATTTATATCAACAACCAAAGGTTGGATAATCTAATTGATTGAACTAAGCACAACCTATGATATTTCAATTATATAAACAAATATAATGCGGAAAAGAACTAACACAGACACCAGAAATTTTGTTAACGAGGAAACCGCAAATGCAGAAAAACCCCGGGACCTAGTCTAGATTTGAACACCACACTGTATTAAGCCGCTACAGACACTAGCCTACTCCAAGTTAACTTCGGACCGGAATGTAGTTGAGCCCTAACCAATCTCACACTGATCAAGGTACATTCGCGTTCCTTACGCCTATGAATCTCAGCAGGACTCTAGCACTTGATTCGCTTAGCTGATCTCACCCACAACTAAGAGTTGCTACGACCCAAAGTCGAAGACTTGATAAACCAATCTGTCTCACACAGAAAAGTCTATTGAATAGATAAATCTGTCTCCCACGGAATTACCTAGAAGTTTTGTTCCATCTTTTGATAAATCAAGGTGAACATGAACCAATTGATATACCAGACTTATATTCCCGAAGAACATCCTAGTAATGTCAATCACCTCACAATAATCTTAATCGTACAGTAGCGAAACAAGATATTGTGGAATCACAAACGATGAGACGAAGATGTTTGTGACTACTTTTTATCTTGCCTATCGGAGATTAAATCTGGAGCAAATCTTAGAGGAGATAGTACTCAATCACGATTAAAAACAACAAGATCAGAACACGCAACTACAGAGAATATAATTGGGTCTGGCTTCACAATCCCAATGAAGTCTTCAAGTCGTTAACCTACAGGGTTTTGGAAAAAACCTAAGGTTAAAGGAGAATTGACTCTAGTCGCAACTAGTATCACACATGAGGTGTGGGGATTAGGTTTCCTAGTTGCTAGAGTTCTCCCTTATATAGTCTTCAAATCAGGGTTTGCAATCAATGTTACCTTGGTAACAAAGCATTCAATATTCACCGTTAGATGAAAACCTGATTAGACTCAAGCTAATATCTTTCAACCGTTAGATCGAACTTAGCTTGTTACACACAAATGAAAAGTTACTTCATTTAGATATGAGTAACCGTACCTAAACGTGTACACCTTGTTGGCTCAACAACAATTAACCGAAGTTAGCCATATGAACAATTTCATATCAACCTTATTCATCTTAACCATAACTAGTTCAAATGACTCAAATGAAACTAGTTCTAGAGTTGTTCAATTGCTTATATTCTCATAGAAATATACAAGACACAATTGAAGCAAAATCGATTTTGATTCACTCAAATCAATTCATGAACATTATAGCCACGGTTTGCTAAAGATTGCATTCCTTAATATATAAATGTATTAGTTCATGAACAAACCGATTTTAGAACATAACCTACTCAAGTATGCAAACGGGTACGCATACCTAAGTGGCCGGACTAAGTTTGGGTTCGCCAGTATGTGATAGACGCATTTATGTGTCTATTTTCATCTCTTTTGTGTATAGTGTTAGTACCCATTTTTGTACTAATTTTGGTATTTTATCCCTTTGTAGGTGTTTTTGGAAAAATGGGCTTTTGCGGCGAATTTGGCTCGAAAAGTGGTTTTTGCGCTCATGGGAGAAAATTACTAAGGGGAACCCAGATTACTAAGGGGTATCCACTTGCTATTCGTACCCCTTGTCCGGATAAGGGGAGGTCATCCCCTTCGTTTGAACTTAACTTTTGGCGGGAAAAAATTCTTCACGCTGCGCAACTCTCTGGCGAGACTTTGGGTGAGATTTTCTCGGTGATTTCTTAGCTTTTGGATCTGCATGAAGTTGTGGGATTAAAACAGAGCCGGTAGATGAGTTCTTAACGTGAGAAAAGCAAGTTTTCATTTTTATTTTTCTCAAAACAGGAAAAAAATATTACGGTGAAGTTTCGTTCTATATTTGGATAGGAGAAGATATTCTCACAGGTTTTTGTTACCAAGCTTGAAGAGATATCAATTTAGAGAAGTTTTGAGTTGAAAAAGGAAGAAGAATACGCATGAAGATTAAACAGGGAAGAAAAAATCCCGTATCTTGCTGAGGAGGAAAAAAAAGATTTTTCGGACGGATTCAGAGAGCCTGTGGTGTATATATAGGGTGGTGAGAGTCCTAAGAAGGGTTATGAACACTTTGGGGGAAGTTTAGAGCCTTAGAGAAAGCCAGAAAATAAGAGACGAAATTGTTTTCTGTTGCTGCTGCGAAGAAGGAACGAAGAACATAAGACGCACATACAACAGTCGAAGAGGCAGACTTATTTTCAGTGACAACGAGTTTCTATCGTTCCTGCCTGCAGTCACCGAAGCCTTTCAGCAACGATTCAGTCGTCTGTTTTAGACTTTCAGCGACTACAGTATACTCCTTTCTCCCTTTTAATCAATTCTTGAGCTATAAACATATATTTTGAGAACATGATTAATATGAGGAGCTAAACCCCATTGCTGAGGCGATAGAGGAAGCTATTTTTCCAACAAAAAGTGGTATATTTATTTATTTCAATTATTTTTATGATTATTTTTCCTTGATTGATAATTGTTTGAATGATTTTTGTTAAGCAATTGTTATTTCTTTTGATAGAGCATGCTTAGCCATAGGTTCTTGATGCTCTATACTTTGGATTTACACTAGTTATTTTAAAAATCTACATGTTGCAATAGTTTAGAATCAAATTAAACGCAAAAATTGAATAAATATAAATATTGGATTTAATCACTTTGAACTTGGAAAATAGTGGAATCTTAGCCTCAGTGTTCTTTTAATATTGATAACATCTTTTGTCTGAGTTTGTTATAATTTTTAGTGAGTTTGCTATTTTAGTTTTAAAATTTAAGTCTAAAAAAATCCTTCACAAGTCTTAGAGTTCGAATCTTTTTACCACTTTTTCTACAACAATTAAAAACACATCAGTATGTTAACGGGTACGCATACCTTCCAAACTCAGTTGAATTTCCGGACATGAACTTTACGCCAGTACGCATACGGGTATGCATACTAAGTTCCCGAACTTTCATTAAACCAACCACTACGCATACGGGTATGCATACTATGGTTCCCGGACTTGGAATAACTTGCAACAGTTAGCATACAAGTACGCATACTATGTTATATCCAATCATGATTAATAATTCTAAACTCCCATTTTAATAATTGAAATATTCTTAGAAGACGACAATAGCTGTCTCACACAAACTATTAGCTTCAAAGCAATTTTCAAGTGATCGAATGATCAATACGAAACATTTCGAGTCTACATCAAATGACTGTCTCACACAAATCATGTAAGATGTTACCATGCGATTTTCACATGATCATCTTTTGACTTTCGTCAAGAATATAAGATGAACTTGGTTAAAGCGAAAGTTTACCAACACATATTTCGACAAATATGTAAGCGAGTTAAACTCAACTCGAAATATCAAATGTGTATAATCGAAGTATATATAGCTATACGACTTTTGTCTCAAATAGAAGATAGAGTAGATAGACTTTTGAGCGATAGATGATTTCAAGTCTCCACATACCTTTTGTTGATAAAGATCCACAAGCTCCCCTTAGTAATTCTTTGTCTTCAATTGATGAACGTCGTGAAGTCTAATGCTCAACTATACTTTCTAGCCTAATTCGAGACTTAGCTATAAGTAGACTAGAAATCAAGAATTATAGTTTTGGCAACTAAACTTGACAAACAAGCTTGATAGTTATTACACAGCATCATAGTTGTTGAAGATTCGTAGCTATAACAATGAGAAAACAGTAGCTCTCAATCATTGTTATACAGTGTCATAGAATTATTACACAGCATCAAAGTCCAATTGTATCACAACTTTGACAACAATACTATGGTGATATGTATCACTCCCTCTTAGTCAATACTTTATCTCACAGTAAAAACCACTGCCCCTTACATAATGATCCGTAAACCATATGTATTTGTAGTGTGTGAAAAGACGAGGGTACCCAAGTACACCACAATCTTTAATTTATCCACCTATAAGTCCTCTTACCGAAAGTGATTGTCTATGGAAAAAGTCGAGACAATACTACAAATCGGTATTCACACTTTGTGTGATCGTCAATGGATACGAGATCGAGACAATACAACAATCAAAGTGTGATTACTTGACAATAGGTTCGGACTTAACCAAACTCTATATGATCACTATCAAGTAATACAGAGTTAATGTTTGTATAATTTACTTTAAATTATAATAACAAAAATTATAGTTGCGGAAAGGAAAAGTAAATGACACAGCAAGATTTTGTTAACGAGGAAACCGCAAATGCAGCTATCCAGAATTGAATACTCTCATAATTAAGCCGCTATACAAAATCTAAACCAACTTCGTATAGTTGAGACCAAGCAGCTAACCCTAGTTCACTTAGTTTCTTCAGTATCCCTGCGCTTCCGATATTCAATAAGTGCACGCACTAGAACAATTCCTTTGGATCGTATTCCAAACAGTAAAAGAACAACAAATCTGTTTGGTAACAACTCTCTTGATTCTTACAGATGAAGATATCTCAAGTCTAAGCAAAGGCTCTTCCGTTTAACAAATAAACTCCTTTGCCTGGTCAGATCAATCTATCCAACAACTACCGAAGTAGCACAGTTTAGATTTGCAATCAATCAATATAGATTCAAACAAGAAAATATAAGGTGATGCTGATCTTACACAACTAATCAATCGAATAAATCCGACTCTAGTTGGATCCCAGCCGATCAAGGTTTGTGCACACCCAAAGATATAGAAACCAAATAATAAATCTTCTTTGTCTTCAAATCTTCTTTAATCTTCAATAAACACATGCACAACACCACTTGAATCTCTTGTGATCAATCACGCACATAACGAAGTCTGTTAACAATGGATTATCACAAGATGTCTTTAGATCTACAAACAGTTCTATAGATCCCGTCGACACTTCGATCTAGTTTGAGTGAATCTTATATCAGAATAGAAGATTCTCAAGAATAAACAAACTAGGTGCAATCAAAGTTCAACAACCGTTAGTCAATCAAATCAATCGAAAACTAAAATAAACTGCAATTATCTGGTTTCCCACCAACGGTACTCATAGAGCTTCTTGATCCCACATAAGTCTTTAAACGAGCGGTCGTAAGAGGTTTCGCCTAATTAGGGTACTTTCCTCTCCGGATAGACGGCTCCACCAGAAACGACAAAAAGATGAAGTTTGCCTAGCTCTTAGGATAGTTTGCTAGAAATGCAAACTTGGGTATTATAGACCAAGGATGTTTGGACACCAAGGAATTTCCAAAACCGAAATATTCTTAAGATATGCAATAAATGCCCAAGTCGGTTTTCATAATTCCTAGAAATGCTTTGTCCAATATTTCCGAAATCTCACTAGAAAATCTCCAATTAGTAAATGCACATTACCAATTTTTATTTTCCAGAGATATTCATTTAATTGCTGGTAATTAAAAGCATATAAAACTAACAACCTTAATTAAAAGATTCTTAATTTATTTCGGTCCGGGATCTCCTTGAGTTATTAAGGAATATCTTTGAACAATAAAAGATAAGAGTTACTGATCATGTTCAAAGTATGTTGACATCTTTTCTTTGCAAATCCTTTTTCATATTTACAATCTTGGAATCGATTATACCACAATTCCAAACAAGTTTAGAATTAGTTTATTTGTATTCCAAGACAACTATGTGATTGATCAAATATTAAATAACTAATCATGGGTTTACGGTTTTACCAAACACAAGGATCGGTTCTACCTCAATATGGTTACTGGGACCGGTTACATCAGTTACCAAGATCGGTTACGTCAATTACCAAGACCGGATACCATATACTCATGGTATTACTTGTGATCGGTTACACAAGTCACTAGGATCGGTTACACCAATTACTAGGACCGGTTGCGCCAATTACAAGGATCGATTACACAACTCTTTTGTGATCAGTCACACCAATTACTAGGATCGGTCACACCAATTACAAATATCGATCATACCATCTCAGGTGATTACTTAGGATCGGTTACACCAATAAAAGTCCTACCAATTCATAAGTCAGGCACTGTGATTAGTTATACCAAGATATATAACAAGTTATGATCAGTTCTACTAACTCACACATATTGGTAATCCAAAGATATGCGATGAATAACAATACTAATAAGCCTAGTGATTTCCCTTTCGATTCATAAAACAAGTTCATGAATGTACTTCCTTTAAACAAATGTAAACATTGTTTCCTAGGATGAAATCTTCACCTTTACTCATACACATAATCACAATAGCATTCATACGATTATGTCGATGTCATATATATACGAAGTTCAAAAGATAAGCGTTATACTTCGTAATCTAATTCCTTACCACTATGATCATGTGATCATGTATTACTACTAGAGTATAATCATTCACAGCTTCGCAGTTATGTTTTCAATATAACACCACTTGAAAGATACGTTAGGAATGAAACAGTTCAAGTCAAATATTACTAACCTCAAGAGCAAGGATGATGTCGTCGTTGTAGCTTGTTACTTCTTCACATTCTTCAAGTCTTCAAGTAATACTTGTATGTCTCACTATCCTAGACTTTCTAGTCTAACCTATATGAAGTTGTCTATAGTACATAATCAAGCGACTCTTAGATGAGTTTTGATTCACTAAAATATGACAACCAAATTTGACATACCAACGCTTGGTGGGTTCAACCGAGCTATGCTCTAACAGTGTGAACTACACAATAATTCTCCCCCTTTTTGTCAATATAAATTGGCAAAGGTACGAAAACTAGTGGGATCACAATGAAATCTTGCTGTGTCTTTTACTTTTCTATTTCCGCAATTATAATTTGTTTATTATAATTAAAAGTAAAATACACAAACGTTAACTCCGTATTACTTGATAGTGATCCTACAGAGTTTGGTTAAGTCCGAACCTATTATCAAGTAATCATACTTTGATTGTTGTATTATCTCGATCTCGTATCCATAGACGATCACACAAAGTGTGAATACCGATTTGTAGTATTGTCTCGACTTTGTCCATAGACAATCACTTTTGGTAAGAGGACTTATAGGTGGATAATTTAAAGATTGTGGTGTATTTGGGTAACCTCGTCTTTTCAGGGTTCGCCAGTATGCGACCGGGTACGCATACTGTCGTTCACGACCAAACTCAGTTGAATTCCCGGACTTGAACTTAAGCCGATACACATACGGGTATGCATACTAAGTTCCCGGACTTCAACTATTTAACCAGTACGCATACAGGTATGCATACTATGGTTCCCGAACTTGGAATAACTTGCAACAGTTAGCATACAAGTACACATTCTGTGCTATATCCAATCAATGGTTAATTGTTCTAAACTCTATCTTAATCATTGAAACATTCTTAGAAGATGGGAATAGCTGTCTCACACAAACTATTAGCTTCAAAGCAATTTTCAAGTGATCAGTAGATCAATATGAAACATTCCGAGTCTACATCAAATGACTGTCTCACACAAATCATGTAAGATGTTACCAGGCGATTTTCACATGATCATATTTTGACTTTCGTCAAGAATAAAAGATGAACTTGGTTAAAGTGAAAGCTTACAAACACATATTTCGAGAAATATGTAAGCGAGTTAAACTCAGCTTGAAATATCAAATGTGTATAATGTAAAGTCTATATAGTTATACGACTTTTGTCTCAATAGGAGATAAAATAGAAATAGACTTCTGAGTGATAGATGAGTTCAAGTCTCCACATACCTTTTGTTGATGAAGTTCCACAAGCTCCCCTTAGTAGTTCTTCGTCTTCAATCGATGAACGCCGTGAAGTCTAAAGCGCAACTACACATTCTATCCTAATCCGAGACATAGCTATAAGTAGACTAGAAATCAAGACTTATAGTTTTGACAACTAAACTTGACAACTAAGCTTGAGATAACAACGCTTGCGAGTTCGACTGAGCAGTGCTCTAACAATCTCCCCCTTTGTCAATTTTAGTGACCAAACTATCAATTCATATGGATTACAAAATAAATAAACTTTGTAGCTTCTCATCCAAATGCTTGATTTCCTTGGTTCTTCAACATTACTCGAAATCTTCGTCACTTCCAAGTACTCCAGTGATTCTGAACGTGTTCAACTCAGCATCATAGTTGTTGAAGATCCGTATCCATAACAATAAGAAAACAATTGTTCTCAATCATTGTTATAAAGTGTCATAGTATTATTACACAACATCAAAGTTCAATTGTATCACAACTTTGACAATAATACTACGGTGATATGTATCATTCCCCCTTAGTCAATACTTCATCTCACAATGAACACCACTCCCCCTTACATAATGATCCGTAAACCATATGTATTTGTAGTGTGAACTACACAATAATTCTCCCCCTTTTTGTCAATATAAATTGGCAAAGGTATGAAAACTAGTGAGATCATAATAAAATTCTCATAGAGATACTTCATGACTAAAAGAGAACATATCAACTTTGTTTCGATGATTTCACATTGTCGAAACTTAGTGTATTCATCAAGGAGTTTATGAAGATACAAGAAAACTCCTACAATATTCCACAGCCGCACTCCCTACAAAGATTTGGCAATTAAGCACAAGTTCAATTAAGAACTCTCCCCCATATAATGTCATTCCCGAAAAAACAACAAGAGCGACCTTACTTTTACAAGAAAATAAGGATATCTTTGGACATTAACAAATCACATGAAACATGAATTTGTATCCAGAAAACTCAATTAAATTAACCACAAGAGAACCCATGATTAATTTAATCGGAAATGCTTAACATAAGAGAACTTACGGAGCCATACAATACTTTCACATTGAAATGGATCAGGTAAAGATCAATACTGCAGAATATTCAAAGATCCATTCTATTTTTCATCAATATTTTCATAAAGACATATAATAGACTTAATCTTTGCAATCAAAAGTTCATCCTATCTTCCATCAATATTTGCATAATGACATAATAGGCTTAACTTTTGACATATATTTAGCTGAGCTTCTTATGGACTTAACACATTTAGCTATTTAATTGAAAGATAAAATCATTCAAGGATAAAATACCATTAAAGTCATTACAACCATTAAAGGATAAGTTCGACATAAGAGGTTCAACAAATAAACTTATAACCACAGTTAACACAACCATAGCAAACAAATAGTAATTAACCAATCATGTCATAATAAGCAATAGCAATTTCATCAAACTTCTCAATCAAATCTGGATGTTCTTCTTCATCATATTCCAACTGCTCTCTCATGCACCCAACTTCATGTTGAAGACGGACAAGCATATAGTTTGCAGTTGCTGAAGTACTTGCTGAGGCTCTAGTTGAAGTTTACTTCATCTTTTCGATACTTAACATGGTCAAAACTTTTGGATCTCCAAGATTGGAGCCAAAAAGGGTGATGCCAAAATGACTGCAAATCCTTGAAATGAGACAAGGAAAGCCTGGAGTTTTCTTCGAAGTTTGTTTCACACTTATCATCTGATTAACAATAAGTCCACAGAAATCAATGTTTCTCCCTTCAACAATATAGCAGACAAATTCAGTAAGGGACCTGGTCCATAACATTTTGTCAATAGTACTCAGCATCATGTTGGCCACAATCGATTTTCCAGCAACTTTGAGAAACAACTCAGCTCCATGAACATCAATCTTGCCATCTCTCCGAGAGACATCTCTATTAAGGAGACGATTTGACATCACTTCTGGAGTCAACCTTTCATTCTCAGGAGGAGGGAATCAGACACTACCAATATGAGACACATTCAACAGGTATGCAATGACATGACGATCCACATAGAAAATTTTATCTCCTACAATAGTCTTGAACATACAATTGGCCGGGTCTGGATCATGAATGTTTGCATAAAATTGTGCAGTCATATCAATGCGAGTAGTTCCCATTGGTTTATGAATTAAACCCCAAGTGTGATTTTTGAAAAAGTCAGTTAGGTTCTCTACCTCAATTTCAGAAGCATTATAGTATTTTTTTTTTTAAAATAGGATGTTTATTCTTATACTCCAAATAGAGGTCACGAGCAGCAGGGTTAACAAACCTAGCACGAATACTGGGATCATAATAAGTATTATCACTAGCTTGACCACTTGAGCTCCCACCATGACTAGTCCTCTTCCCATATGCCATTGTTGAAAAGAGAAACACAAAGGAAGAAGAAGAACTTACTCGGATACCCGAACTGTTAGAAAAAATAACGCTCCAAAACGATGATTAAATCGTTCTTGACCCTTAGGAACAAAAACTTCTCTTGGTCCACGAACTGACGTTAATGGTGAGACTCCGGAACAGTAATGAAAATAAAAACAAGGACCAACCCGTGGAGTAGTTTCTTGTTGTGATTCCAATGATACCAAGAACACCCAAAATGATTGAGAATTGAGGTTATGGTGATCGAAGGTACACAAACTGTTTGAGTTTCTTTTTCGCACTCGAACTGTGAAGAAGAAGAGGCGAGGTGAACGAAGAGAATTTTTTCTCTTTTTAAGTGTCAAACGGTGGAACCCGAACCGGTTAAGTTCGTTCTGGAACGCGGTTCAAACACACAAAGGATATGAGTTCGGGGTATGTGAACTGTACGTGTCTGACAAGGGCTCGTTTGTTTTATGAAATTTTATTAAACAATATATAAAGAAGATTGGAGCAAATCTCAATAATTCTTTACCAAGTGATTCACAAAACCAAAACCTTGTACACTATGACACCAAGAGAGAGTTTCTTTCCAACTACTCTTATATCTCACAGTAATGAGAAAAACCCAAGGAACTGTTTTTACAAGATTTTCAAAGAACTTAAAAAGAGCACATGATAATTTGTGTTCCTTATTTCTTCATTTACAACTTGTAACACACAGTTTCTGCAGATAATATTCAGTACTGCACAAAGAAACTCTTTTGATAAAAAGAGACATCCTTACTTTCTCACTAAAGAGGGCAGTACCATTATCTTGAGAAGGTGTATCAGGGTTTAACTGATGAATAGAGTCAGATCAGAGATGAAAATAACTGATAGATGAGGTTCAGATACTTCTCGTATATCCATATTGTCTGAGACACATGAAGGAGATGGATTATCCTTACTGATAAGAAGATCAATATAAACCTCAACATGAAAACTATTCATCATAACTTGATTATCTTATCAAGAGATTCTTGCTCTTTCTGGAGGTATGTCTCAACATCAAGAGATAAGCTCTCGAGCTTCTTTTCAAGTCCTGAAAACACTTCAAGGGATTTTAAACCTGGAGGAGGTTTAGATAGAATTTCTTCTACAAATTTTATTAAATCAGTCATGGAAGAGAAATCTGAAATCCCTGGATCTGGTGGTGCATTTATTGAGATAACACTTTTGTTCATAGAGTCAGATCGCTACAAACAGAGACTTATAAGGTCTTAAACATGTTTGCCTACTCTGATACCAATTGAAAAAGCGGGGGTCTAACAACCATACCCAATATTTTGTTTGGGAAATCTGTATGGACAAACTCCAATATCATTCCAAGAGAATCAACTAGACAGTCAGACTCAATCAATGGAAATATATCCAAGAGTTGTATCTCTGTTTCACAATGTAATCAGCAAATCAAACAGATAGAAATCCTCAAGCCTGATTATTATGTGAAACAACTTAAATGGTACCAAAGACCAATGTTCAAGTGTCAATCAATTTATATCAACAACCAAAGGTTGGATAATCTAATTGATTGAACTACGCACAACCTATGATATTTCAATTATATAAACAAATATAATGCGAAACAGAAATAACACAGACACCAGAAATTTTGTTAAGGAGAAAATCGCAAATGCAGAAAAACCCCGGGACCTAGTCCAGATTTAAACATCACACTGTATTAAGCCGCTACAGACACTAGCCTACTCCAAGTTAACTTCGGACTGGAATGTAGTTGAGCCCTAACCAATCTCACACTGATCAAGGTACAGTTGCGTTCCTTACGCCTCTGAATCCCAACAGGACTCTATGTACTTGATTCCCTTAGCTGATCTCACCCACAACTAAGAATTGCTACGACCCAAAGTCGGAGACTTGATAAACCAATCTGTCTCACATAGAAAAGTCTATTGAATAGATAAATCTGTCTCCCAAAGAAATACCTAGAAGTTTTGTTCCATCTTTTGATAAATCAAGGTGAACAGGAACCAATTGATACACTGAACTTATATTCCCGAAGAACAGCCTAGTAATGTCAATCACCTCACAATAATCTTAATCGTATGGTAGCGAAACAAGATATTGTGGAATCACAAACGATGAGACGAAGATGTTTGTGACTACTTTTTATCTTGCCCATCGGAGATTAAATCTGGAGCAAATCTTAGAGAAGATAGTACTCAATCACGATAAAAAACAGCAAGATCAGAACACGCAGCTATAGAGAAAATAGTTGGGTCTGGCTTCACAATCCCAATGAAGTCTTCAAGTCGTTAACCTACAGGGTTTTGGAAAAAACCTAAGGTTAAAGGAGAATTGACTCTAGTCGCAACTAGTATCACACATGAGGTGTGGGGATTAGGTTTCCTAGTTGCTAGAGTTCTCCCTTATATAGTCTTCAAATCAGTGTTTGCAATCAATGTTACCTTGGTAACAAATCATTCAATATTCACCATTAGATGAAAACCTGATTAGACTCAAGCTAATATCTTTCAACCGTTAGATCAAACTTAACTTGTTACACACAAATAAAAAGTTACTTCATTTAGATATGAGTAACCGTACATAAACGTGTACACCTTGTTGGCTCAACAACAATTAACCGAAGTTAGCCATATGAACAATTTCATATCAACCTTATTCATCTTAACCATAACTAGTTCAAATGACTCAAATGAAACTAGTTCTAAAGTTGTTCAATTGCTTATATTCTCATAGAAGTATACAAGACACAATTGAAGCAAAATCGATTTTGATTCACTCGAATCAATTCATGAACATTATGGCCACGGTTTGCAAAAGATTGCATTCCTTAATATATAAATGTATTAGTTCATGAACAAACCGATTTTATAACATAACCTACTCAAGTATGTAAACGGGTACGCATACCTAAGTGGTCGGACTAAGTTTTGGTTCGCCAGTATGCGAACGGGTACGTATACCTTCCAAACTCAGTTGAATTTACGGACATGAACTTTACGCCAGTACGCATACAGGTATGCATATTAAGTTCCCGGACTTTCATTAAACCAACCAGTACGCATACGGGTATGCATACTATGGTTCCCATACTTGGAATAACTTGCAACAGTTAGCATACAAGTACGCATACTGTGTTATATCCAATCATGGTTAATAGTTCTAAACTCCCATTTCAATCATTGAAACATTCTTAGAAGACGACAATAGCTGTCTCACACAAACTATTAGCTTCAAAGCAATTTTCAAGTGATCGAATGATTAATATGAAACATTCCGAGTCTACATCAAATGGCTGTCTCACATAAATCATGTAAGATGTTACCAGGCGATTTTCACATGATCATCTTTTGACTTTCGTCATGAATATAAGATGAACTTGGTTAAATCGAAAGCTTACTATCACATATTTCGAGAAATATGTAAGCGAGTTAAACTCAACTCGAAATATCAAATGTGTATAATCGAACTCTATATAGCTATACGACATTTGTCTCAAATAGGAGATAGAGTAGATAGACTTTTGAGTGATAGATGAGTTCAAGTCTCCACATACCTTTTGTTGATTAAGTTCCACAAGCTCCCCTTAGGTTCTTCGTCTTCAATCGATGAACGTCGTGAAGTCTAATGCTCAACTACTATTTCTATCCTAATCCGAGACTTAGCTATAAGTAAACTAGAAATCAAGACTTTTAGTTTTGGCAACTAAACTTGACAAACAAGCTTGAGATAACAACGCTTGAGAGTTCGACCGAGCAGTGCTCTAACACATTCAACTTTAAACAGGCGGCTAATCATTTAAAAAAAACGAAAATAAAAAGTGCTACCAACCTTGTTCTTGGATCTCCATTTTTTTTTTGATGTACCGTCCGTCCCACAGATTGAATGTGCCATATTAATTGCTTGATATCCTATATGGAACCGTAACAGTACGTGTAAATCTAGTAGCTTTTCATAGTTCATATATACCTCTGTAACTTAGACTCCATGAAATGATTTTATTTTTCCATTGAATAAACGCATACTTTTGCTAAATTTGGCATTAATTGCCAATGATAGAATCGCTAAAACTTAGACTCAACGAAATTGCCTTTTTTTTCATTGAACAAACTAAATATGCCTACCAAGAAATAGTTTTTTTTTTTTTTTTAAGATTAATAATTTGGCATAAAAACAAAATACGGAAATAATAAGATTGCTTCAAAGCTATGGGCAAACACCACAGTCATGAAACGAACTCCAAACAGAGAACGATAAAAAAAAAACAATCAACATTACAGTGGTAATTTGGCTAGGTTAAAAACCTTGCTTAGGACTATCCATTGTTTTCTGATTTCCCTCTCCATCCATCGAAAGTGCGATCTTGATAGCTTGGTATCCTATAGGCGGCTATAGTAAGGTATCTCTTGGCGGATGCAACTGAACGCGCAAACCAAGTACCTCTGAACCGTTTATATACAGACCCATAGCTTGGTCTCTAAGAAATTCCACTAAACCAAGCATAATTTGTCGACCAATCAACCGTTATATCTGGAGTAATCTAAATATAGAGATGAACAAATAAGATTCTGGTAATTCCTAGATTTGTTAACAAAATTACAATACTATTCCCAAACCACGCCTAAAAAAATTATGGAAACTTCCTTTTTTTTGTTATTTATTCCCTTTTTTTTTTTAAAAAAAATCCTGATTTAGCATTAAAAATTAAAATAGGGAAATAATCAGATTTCCCCAAAGGTTTCCCGTTTTTTTTATTAAATTCATGTAAACGTGGTGTAAGAATCCTGATTAAATTTGGGACTTCGAATCGAATAAATTAGATTTAAAATTAACGGCCACGAAAAGTAAGGGGGCTAACTTGTTTTTCAGCCAATCAGGAGCGAGGGTTTCGTTGACCGACTAATGGGAGAGGAGGTTAGCGCAACTTTCGACGTGGAGTGAGAGATGTGGTTGGGAGTTTAGGTTGTTGATTAGTGCCGCATGTGGGCCGGCATGGTACGTATTTCCCCATGTCCCGGTACTTGTACCTTACCTCCTAATGGCTGGTTCCATGTTCTGGGTACCTCCATTTGTACCGGTGTTATACCTATACCGGTAATACATGTCCGGCTCTAAATCGGTACTGGGTTTTTACTCGGCTAACTCGCTATAAATAGAAAAAATCTGAAAATTGTTTGGATCATGCTAATCAATCTAAATCCATATTTCTGTAAATATGCTCTAAAACTATAACATCTAATACAGGTAAAACTTGGAATCAAAATACAACGAACTAATATCTCACCAATATCAATCAATACATGAGCAGAAAATACTAATAGTGATGCTACCATTATTAACATAAACACTATTGTCCATAAGCATCTTTTAATCTTCTGACCTTTTCCATCACCCATAGCTGCTAATACAAATCCTCAAATCACATATCTAAACACAAAAAATGACTGAAACCCTTTGTTAATGATCCTTCCAGACCTTCAATTTCATCTTCCAAGTCTTCTTTGAATTCCTCTTATGAAACCCTAAACTTCTGAATCATCATCAAATCAACTTCACAACATCAATTAATGATAACCAATTGCTCTACATCTATCATCAAATCATATAAACATGGAACCTTAGGGTCCTGCTAAAAGAAATTGAAGATTGACTGCAAAAATCAAATCAAATTAGCAAAATCAGACCACCGAAACAAAACTTAAAAAAAAATCATGCTAAACAAAACCCAAATCAAAAGAAAACAAAGAATCCAAATCGAGAGAGAGAGATAGAGATTGATAACATGTCGTTGTTGTTTAATCAAACATGCAACTATAATAAGAACCCTAAAAAAATTAATCTTCTTTACCCAAAATCAGATTGAGACTTTAGTAACTAAAAAAGAAGAAGCGAAGAAGAAAGGTGGTGGTTGATGTGATAGAGTTATATTTGCACAACGAAGAAGAAGAATGTGGTGGTTGTTGTGACAGAGTTTCCTTCTTCGCTGAACAAAATAAGAAGTGAATGAGGAGCGAGGAGGAGGAAGGAACGAAGTGAAGAGATTAGGTTAGTCAAAGTTATATGAGAAGAAATGGAGGGTTAGGATTAAAAAGAATCATTAAAATCAATGGCAATAGATAAACGGTACTGACGGGAGTAGGTAAAGAACCGGTCCCTGTACCCGTTCCTCTACCGGTTCTCATTTTCATTCCCACTCCATGTACCACATACACCGATTCCGGTCCAGTTCATCTTTGTCACTTTCAGGGTTGGCGGAATATCAGTTTACAAGTGTGCACATGGATATATTCTTTATGGAAAAAATTATCTCGGTATCAGTTACAGGTCATGTTAGAGCATTGCTCGGTTGAACCCACCAAGCGTTGGTATGTCAAGTTTGGTTGTCATATTTTAGTATCAAAACTCAATTAGAGTCGCTTGATTGAATGTACTGGAGTCAACTTCGTTTAGGTTAGACTATAATATCTAGGAATGTTGAGACATACAAGTATTACCTTGAAGACCTGAAGATCGTGAAGACGTATCGACTACAATAAAGACATCATCCTTCCACTTGAGGTATAGTGATACTGACTTGACTTGTTTCCATTCCTATCGTTGCTTTCAAGTCGTTTAAGATTAAAAACATAACATGCGAGGTTATATTTAATTCTCTAGTATTAGACCTGGTCATTTTATTATGATCAAAGTGTCAAGGATGAAAATTTGATTATGAAGTATAACGGTTATCTTTTGAACTTCGTAAATGTGACATCGACATAATCTATGTAACTCGTTACTTTATTGTGTATTGGATATAGGTGTGATTTCATCCTAGAAAACTATATTTGATTACATATGTTTAAAGGAAGTACATATACGAAACTTGTTTCATAATCGAAAGGAAATCAATAGGCGATTTGGTCCGGTTTTCATTGAAGATCTATTGGATGACCAATTCGAACCTAGGTAAGATCTTTGGTAGAACCGATCTTTACCTAGTTTGAGATATGCGGTAGAAACGATCTTAATTTATGTTAAGAGTCTTGGTAGAACTGATCCTTACCTATATTGGGATACATGGAAGAGATGATCTTAACTTATATTGAGAGTCTTGGAAGAACCGATCCTTACCTATATTGGGAATCATGGTGAAACCGATCCTAGATTTTGTTGGGAGTCATGGTAGAACCAATCCCTACCTATATTTAGAGACTTGGTATAACCGATCTTAACCTATGTTATGAGACATGGTAGAACCGATCCCAATAGCAAAACCGATCCTCTATATTCACACATTACTTCAAAAAAATTGTGTGAGTTTGGAATTAGGGTTTGCTAAATAGGAAAGTTCATGATGTCGACATAATTTGGACATGAATATAATTCTTATCTTTTATTGTTCAAAGCTATCCCTTGATACTCAAGGTGATCCCAATCCGAAATATCGAGAATCTTTGAATTAAGATTTTCGATTATATGTTTTTGATTTTCCGACAAATCAAAACATATCTGTTGGAAATTTATATTAGTTAAGTGTTAAACTAATATTAGATTTTTCCTAGTGAGAGATTTCGAAATTACAGGTTGGATATTAGTTGGAAATAGGAAAACCGAAATTAGGTACTTATTGAATATCTTGAGAATATTTTCGGTTTTAGAATGTCCTTGTTGTCCAAATAACTTTGGTCTATAAATGGTTGAGTTTGCATTTCTTGCAAACTATCCTAAGAGCAAGGCAAACTTCATTTGTGTTGTTTCCGGTGGAGCCGTCTATCCAGAGAGGAAAGTACCCTAATTATACGAAATCTCTTACGACCATTCGCTTAAAGACTTCTGTGGGATCAAGAAGCTCTACGAGTACCATAGGTGGGAAACTAGATAATTGCATTGTTATTTTAGTTTTCAATTATTGATTTGATTGACTAACGGTTGTTGAAACTTTGATTGCACCTAGTTTGATTTTTCTTGAGAGCCTTCTCTTCTGACATAAGGGTCACTCAAACTAGATCAAAGTATTGACGAGAACTGTTTTTAGATCTAAAAACAACTTGTGATCATCCATTGTTAACAGACTTTGTTCTGTGTATAATCGATCATAAGTAGATTCAAGTTTGTGGTGTGCAGGTACATAAGAAGGCAATTGAAGATTTGAAGACAATAAGATTTTTCTTATTGGTTTTCGTATCTCGTGATTTATGTACACTTCTTAATCGGCCGGGATCCGACTTAGATACGATTTATCTTTGATAGATTTGATCGTATAGTCGTTTAGATTGGCAACTATCATTTGGTGGTATTCTTCAATATCCGAATCTGATAGTTGTGAATTCTAATATAAGTTACTGATTTGGATTGATCTTACCCGACAAAGGAGTTTATTAGTTTAAACGGAATAGCCTTTTTCAAAACTCAATGAATCTTTGTTCCTTTATTGTTTGGAAGACGATCAAAAGGAGTTGAGTGTTTAAAACTTTACATCGGTAAAGAAACTCAAGATAGTGATTTTATGTATTGGGATATATGTGTGTGACCAGAAGGTCGTAGGTGCAGGGATACTGAGGGAACTAAGTAACTAGGGGTAGATTACTTGGTCTCAACTATACGAAGTTGGCTTTGTTCTTTGTGTAGCGGCTTAATTCTTAGAGTATTCAAAACTGGACTAGGTCCCAGGATTTTTTTGCATTTGCGGTTTCCTCGTTAACAAAATATTGTTGTGTGATTTACTTTTACTTTCCGTAATTATAATTGTTCTATTATAATTAAAAGTAAATACACTAGTACGTTAATCCTAATTACTCGACATTGATCATATAGTCAATTGGTCTTGTACCGTAACTATTGTCAAGTGAGTACCTTGTTATTGTATTGTCTCTACTTTGTCCATAGACGATCACACTTGGTATCAGACTTATAAGTTGAAATGAAAAAGTGTGGTGTATCTGGGTACCCTCGTAATTTCAGGTCACTTCAGGGATCACTGATATAAACAGGCTAACACTTTGTAACGGGTCACTTCTAGGACCGACCGGCTAGGGGAGCACGCATCTCATATCCATACCATGCCATACGATATTCCAACTTCTGGTAGAATAATTTCGAATTTTGTGGATTAAGCTATTCTTCAGGAATGAGGCAATTTCTCGCTTTACTGGTATTAAAACCGTTAGTACCATGATTAAATGATAACGTAAATTATCAAAGTTCGCGGATTAACTATTCTCACCTTTCTCATACTTATATATATATTATTCTGCTGATATATATATATATATGCTTTAATTGATATAGAGTTCGATTTAATATACAAATTGAAACCATAATTCGTTATCATATCCTGATCACAACAAAAATAATATAAATAACTACAAGGCTAAAACCATAATTAATGGAAACAAAGCAAAAATAAAATAAAAATAATATTTTTCGCAGATCGACAACGTCATTTTTTCGTAAATTGATTAAAAAGAGTCGACCATAACAACAACTTAACGGTCATGAGCTCTTCTTGTAATTACCTGCTGGTTAACTTAAGATACTAGTGAAGATGCATCAACTCGTCCGAGAAGCATACCTTCACAATATTCTGATCATTGTCCTTAATTCAGAATCACAACATTATTCTATCACTCTAGTATCTGATCTTTGATCGGATTTCCGGTGATGTTTGTTTGTCAAGTTAGGGTTTTTGATTATATGTGTAAGTCGGTTGAAGAACTAAACTACTAGAAGAGAATCAGAAGAGAGAGAAATATCGAAGTGTAGTTTTTATTAATAAAATGTCTTGTCTACATTATCAGGCTTTCTGGGTATTTATACATTGTATGAACATGGGATTACATGTAAATGACTTACATCTCAAGTAAGCACGTGACGACTAAAACCCAATTAGTTTTCCCGCGTTGCACTTGTTTGGACCTGGGACACCTCTTCATGATGACTATCTCGCTCTCCAGGTCTTGAATCAGTTGAAAGCTTTGAGGTTCTTCACAGCTTACGACATTGATCTCAGGTCTTCCGCGTGTATCTTCTTATCTCTTCTTTAATTGGAAACTTTTAGTTAGAGTCTTTGACATCTGACCTTGAGACTTACTTCTTATCTCAGTTGTATTACTCTTCAACTGTCAGTTCTTTGGTAGATGTTGTATTTTTTCATCTACATATTTCCCCCGTTTTAACTTAAATGAGTCTTCTGACTTCTTTTATTAAACTTAGTTCACTTTGCTTTAATAGCTTGGATATTTATGCCGACCTTTATCAACTTGTTATATGCTGACGTTTTAATTGGGTTTTTGGATACTTGTTCCAGGTGTTTACGCCCTTGTTGTTTTATATGGGTATTTTGGGCTATTTCCTTCCCAAAAACGAAGTATCTTTTCAAAGATATCATCTACCACATCTTTGATCTAGTGTTTCGTCTTATCTTGTCAGACTAGACATTTTATACCGCCTTAAAGTTTGGTTACTTTCTGTAAGTTTGGTATTATGCCCTGCTATTGAGCTAATCAAGTTCGTGGTACTCAATTATTTTCTTTAAAATATTGAATACAAAACAAAGCTTGGCTAAGTTAGGCTAGATAAAGAGCGGCCGAGATTTGTCTAGGAGGGATAAATCTACGTCCGTGGTTTTTTCAACTAACCATTATAAATACTTTATTAATTAGTGTCCTATTAATTGCTCATGATGAATGATTAATTAATTTTTCATGATGAATGTTCATTTAATGAATCTAATAAATACATATTTTTATTAATAAATAAGTTTATTAAAAACTATATATATATTGATCGGTAAAGAATTTGGTGCTGGCGAGTTTCGAACTCAGGTAACTGGTATCATCACCCAATGACTTTACCACTATACTACAGTGACCCCGGTTAAAAATTATATTAATAATTTTTAATGGTGGTAGTGAAAGAAGCAGTGGGTGGTGGAAACAGTGGCAGGTATTTGTGAGTGGTGAGGTGGTAACATTACTGGTGGTGGAAAAAATAGTGGGCGTGACTGGTTTTTACGTACGATGGTGGATGTTAGTGAATAGTAGTGGACAATAATAGTTTTGTGTCTTTACAAAATGGGCAACATTTTGTTCTGATAGATGTAGTTGGCTGTTTTTAGCACAACTGGTAAGGACAAAACACAAATATTTTGAGGAGGATACTAAATCATATAAGACAATATGATCATGACCGCTGAATCACCCAAATGGGATCCCAGCTATTTATAGTACCCGATCGAATAAATCACGGTTTTTAGTATTAAAATAAAATTGATTACATTTCCAGAATACAAAACAAAGTTTGGACAAGTTAGGCTAGGTAAAGAACGATCAAATTTATACTTGTAGAACATAAATCTACCACTATAAATGATCACGTTTAATTAAAATTTAATAATAAATGATCAATTGATATTTCATAATAAATGTTTCTTTAATTAATCAAATGAATATAATTTTATTGAAACATAAGAAATTTATTTGGTATTAACCATATCAGTAAGCATTAATGGTGGTTGTGATGGTGGGCAGTGGTGGGGATAATGGTGGTGGGTATTGGTGAGACTGGTGGAGTGGTGACGATAATGTGGTGGTGGAAGAAGTAGTGGTAGTAGGGTGAGAAAATGGGTCCTAAGATAGGTAAATTAAGCACTAATGGTGGTTGTGATGGTGGGTGGTGGTGGTGGATCGGCGGTGGGTATAGTGGTGGTGGGTATTGGTGAGACTGGTGGAGTGGTGACGATAATGTGGCTGTGGAAGAAGTAGTGGTAGTAGGGTGAGAAAGGAACGCGCGATTGGGGGATATCAAAACTAATTAGGGGATATAAATTACTTCCCCCAACCAATAGTGTCTGCTAAGGGGTGTTTTTGGGGGCAAAAATACTAAAATACCCTTCCCTCAAAATAAAAATCAAAAAACTTAAAATCAAAAAACAAAATCATATCCCCCATTTCCATCTTCACTTCTTATTAATCTCTTTTAGGGTTAGGGCTTTGAAACCTAAATATTCCCCAGTCCCTTTCAAATTCTCTTATCCTTCTCTGCTGGCTCCTCACTTTGAAAACGTTTTTTTTTTTTTTTTTACATTCGGAAGTGATGAAGACCATGCCGGAAGTGATGAAGACTATGCCGGAAGTGATGAAGACATGCCGAAAGTGATGAAGACCATGCCGGTATAGATGAAGACCATGCCGGTAATGATGAAGACCATGCCGGTAGTGATGAAGACCATGCCGGAAGTGATGAAGACCATGCCGGTAGTGATGAAGACCATCTCTGAAATTATTATTTTTTACATCGCCGGAAGTGATGAAGACTATGCCGAAATTGATGAAGACCATGCCATCACTAAATGCCGGCATGCTCGATAGAAATCTATCAATGCCGGTAGTCAAGTGAGAAAAAATTCAATT
Organism: Papaver atlanticum; assembly: GCA_023531105.1. Lineage (NCBI taxonomy): Eukaryota > Viridiplantae > Streptophyta > Magnoliopsida > Ranunculales > Papaveraceae > Papaver > Papaver atlanticum. Next base: position 910,426 of record JAJJMB010017748.1, read on the forward strand.
TTCTGGATACTTTACTCCATGTGCCGGCAAAGAAATTTAAGCAACATACTATGTCGTTAGTAGTTCAGGCATGCTCGAGAATTAACTGTCTGTGCCGGCAGTGGACTTTTCAAAACCAGGAAAAAAAAAATCAAAACGGAATAGGTTTTGAATTTCAAAACCAGAAAAAAATTCTGTCCATGCCGGTACCGAGCTATTTCAGCTGCAACAATGGTGGATTCAAAGAAAACAAAATCAAATTTTCAACACATTGGCACCTTTACCTGAGTATTGGGAGTGCTTGTACAATCATCCTCCATTTTTACCAAAAAAAGTTCCCTCTCAATTTTTTTCCCTCCTTCTACTCTCACGGCTCATCCAAATACAAATAAAAATACACACTAATCATTTAACAGATACTTAAGATTTTTACTAATTATAATTAACCACTAAACCTGATTAGTGAGGGGTAGATTAGGAATTATATAAAATACTTAGATAAGGGGTGACCCTGATTTGATATTTGGATCCAGTTTTTGTCTTTTTCCTCTATCCCCCAATTAGTTTTGATATCCCCCAATTGCGCGTTCGAGAAAAGGTGTCCTAAGATAGGTAAATTATTTAGTCACCCTTGGTTAATTTTTCTTTGTTTTGTTTTAATTTGATTTTAGTTTTCAAATTACTTTAAAAAAAAAATTAAAACAATTTTTAAAGGCCAGATTTTTCCAAAAAAGAAGATGTTGTGATTTTAAGATTTGTCGGGTAGGGGGCAGGAAGAAAAATGAAACCTATAAAAAAATTGACCAAACACAAGGCTACGCGCGAATTAGTTGTAATCGGTTCAGTTTTTCACATCTCTTTATTCCCTTTTTTTGTCATTGTTTCTGTTTCTGTCATTATTTCTCCCCTACTTCATGGGATTATGCAAGGCTTCGCGTGAGTTAATTGTAATCGATTCAGTTTCTCACATCTCTCTTTATTCCCCTTTTTTGTCATGATTTCTGTTTTTGTCATTTCTCCCCAACTTCGTGTAATTATGCATGCTTGAGAAATAGTTCATGATAATAGGTAAAGAGACAAGAAAAGAAATGGATCAAGAATTAAATATTATTATAAATTTTAGGAAAATGAATAAACACAAATCTATGTAAATTGGGAACCCAACAATTTATATCAAAGAGAAAAATTAAATTCTAATGCTAACAGATTTTGCAAGATTAATCTAATTGATTTTAAAGTAATTTTAGGTATTTTTAGTTTTGTTACAAGTTTGGTGAATGGCCTTTGATGATATTTTTTTGAAGTAGTGAATGAAGTAATGTTCTACTGCCCATAGGATTTGCTCTAACGATTAACTATGTTTGTCCCAAAGGGTTGTATGACTTACATACACAATATTAAAAGATTCGAGGATAAGGACATGTTTATTAACCAACTCCTCAAAACATTTAGACCTGGATCGATCGGTTCGATTCTTCTCAGACAATTACGACATGTATGAATCGATTGATACATTTATATCCTTTCCCGTGTCGTTACGGCATGGGTTGAGACCTAGTATTATTTATACACTGTCACTTATTATTAGCACAGTTCTCGATTTTTGGAATCTTGTCCACTTCCCTTGGAATACTAGTAGTTTGGTAATTAAACCATTTTTTGTCAGCTACTCCAATTGTATGCTTTATTTGTAGCCCCCCAAAAATTAAGCTACTTACTAATCCAAGAGATTAACTACATAATGAGGCATTAAGGATCTAAATTATTTACTTAAATAATCAACCTAGAAATCTGCTTCAAAATTTAACCAAAACTAACCCATACACTCTGATATGACATAAATGAAAATCTTTCAAGTGATATGAATATATTAATGTGTTGTTTTACAATTAACAAGACAATACAAACATAAACGATAAACAAACACCTTCGATTCGCCAAAAACTTTAAACTGCGAAAGCGAATATCTTCATGCCCACCATTTCTTCTGATCTCTGAAACTGAAGTGGAAACGAGTGAGTACATCATCCCAAAAGGGGTTCTCAGTGGAAACAAATACAACATCCAGGTAATCACTAACATGCCTCACAGTTCTACTTGAAAAAAAAAACAATTTAACATCTTTTACATTCAACACACATCAAAAGATTACTCTTGCTCATCTCCCCAGATATTGCTTCCATTGACAATATCTACTAAAGATCCACCATCAGATGGATCTACAAAAAATACGTTCCGACAACCTAAACATATGTTATTCTAACCTCGTCTCACTCTAAGGAGAATAAGATATTAGAATAACCCCAGTCTCAAATGATAACACCATCCTCACGAAATGCGTACATCCCATGGTTCAGGTATCACCATCAAAGTCTAGTAAATAGAAAAATGTTTGATTACTATGATCCGACTTTTAGGAGAGTAAGATCATAATACTCCATTCAACTACTAATACTGAATAATCAAGCATAATCCCGGATAAAATATGTATATATAATATTGATGCCAATTTCACACCTAATAAATCATATTGAGAGCCAAATCCACCTCTAATATCTTATTATAGGGACTCGCCGATTTTTCACGGATTGAGTCGAGATAATATTGGGGATGGGGTATCCAACCCCTAATAGAATAATATTGATGCCAATTCCACACCTAATAATTTGACTTAGTGAGAAGGTATGGAAAAACACAGTCACTCCTCACGAGAAGACCAGACAACGCTTATCCAGCTACATACTCATTTCAATTTCATACAAATATATTCAAAAGAATCAAGTACTCATCATGCTCGCAGATTAAATGAAAGGTTAATAATTACAAGACAAATACAAGTAACTTAATGATTACAAGAAAGTTACAAAAGTTCTCACCTCTTTTGATGAAAATCCTCACCTACCTTGAGATCCTCAATCAACTGGTTCATCCTTTAGATTGATCGTTGTTAATAAAGATTAACTGTTAATCACACAAGCATTCTAAGAGATTAGCCAAAAGGCTCAAACAAGGCTCATATCATAATCTCATACAAGTCTCTAGTTATAAGTTAAGTGAACTATCTAATGGTTCTAAGCCCATTTATGGATAACACATCCTCATTCTCTATCTTTAGTATGTCTAAGGTTTACTAATTCAATTAGGTTGGTTCTACAATCCATTGGAATAGTCTTATGAGTATCTACAACTTTGTAGAAGGAACCAAAGGCTAATTCGGACCATAAAGGGTCCAAAACATCAATTTAGGAAATTAGGGTCCTTCCTAGTCAACTAACGGTCACTAACGGTCAAAGGTCAACTAACAGTCCACGACAGTCAACGTCTAGTAAAGGTCAAGTTAGGTCAGACTAGTCAAAGTCTAGTCAAGGTTCTAGTCAAGATCCACTAAGTTAGTTCTGAGTCGAACCAATTCAAGTCTGTCAGAAAGACTGAGTCAGCTAAAGTCAGACAGCTGACTGGTCTGAGTCACCTAAGCTTATCAGTTTTGTGGAACTAACAGTTCAAATTCCATCTACAATCTTTAGATGTAACATACTCAATTTTAACTTTACAACACTAACTTCTTCTTCATTACTTCATTTCTACCAGATTATACACAAACACCAACTTCATCTGAATCGTTTCAAACATACATTCAATTCATTTCAAACAAAAATAAGCTCAGCTTACCTGCAATGGCAGTTACAAAATTCCCCTAGAGATTTAGCACATTCATCTAACTCTAATTCAATACAATCAACACTTTAACTTCTTCCTGGTAGCATTCATTATGACTCTACCATAACAGGATTCATACCAACTGCAAAACTAGATCACTATCTCAACTTTAATATTATTTGTAGCTATTATATCAATCCATGTACTACCTACACTTCATTCATCTACCTCAGCTCAACAGACTCACACCAACTCCCAATTGTCTCAACTCAACAACAGTCTCTTCTTAACCATTTTCAAAACCGCAATTTCAGCTCTATTTTATTGCCACTGTATTCTGAGACCTACACTTCAACACAATTCCCTTATTACATCCTAACTGCAATCACTACCAATGTAAATTCAATCCGCAACTCCACCAATTTCCTTATAACTCAGCATATACTCAGACTACAATGACAGTTCAAGCACATATCCATCATATCCAATTCAATTCTCAATTCATTGAGAAACTTATAAACTTAATAATAAACTTGAACTAATTCTTACTGATAAGAACAATTACCTCAAGACAAAGCTATTGAAGCAATAAAATTAAATTCTTCTTGTTAGAGTACTGCTCGGTCGAACTCGCAAGCGTTGCTATCTCAAGCTTGTTTGTCAAGTTTAGTTGCCAAAACTATAAGTCTTGATTTCTAGTCTACTTATAGCTATGTCTCGAATTAGGATAAAATGTGTAGTTGAGCTTTAGAATTCACAGCGTTCTTCGATTGAAGACGAAGAACTACTAAGGGGATCTTGTGGAACTTAATCAACAAAAGGTATGTGAAGACTTGAACTCATCTATCACTCATAAGTCTATTTCTATTTTATCTCCTATTGAGACAAAAGTCGTATAGCTATATATACTTTACATTATACACATTTGATATTTCGAGCTGAGTTTAACTTGCTTATATCTTTCTCGAAATATGTGTTGGAAAGCTTTTTGCTTTAACCACGTTCATCATTATTTTTGATGAAAGTCAAAAGATGATCATGTGAAAATCACCTGGTAACATCTTTTATGATTTGAGTGACACAGTCATTTGATGTAGGCTCAGAATGTTTCGTATTGATCATTCGATCACTTGAAAATTGCTTATAAGCTAATAGTTTGTGTGAGACATCTATTTTCGTCTTCTAAGAATGTTTCAATGATTGAAATGGGAGTTAAGAGCTAAAACCAAAGTTTGGATAAATTACGGTTTGTGTAGGATCGAAAGTTTGCACACCCGTTCGCAAACTGATTTAATTGTTGAAGTTTGGGAACCAATTTTGCGTACCCGTTCGCAAATGGTTTCAATTAAGTTCGGTCCGGAACTAAAGTTTGCGTACCCGTTTGCATATTGTCGGCTTGTGACCAATGTCCGGAACTTAAGTTCGCGTACCCATTCGCTAACTTCAGTGGTTCAGGTTCTTAAATCGGTTAAGTATGATTTCATACTCATGAACAAATACATTTATAAATTAAGGAATGCAATCTTTGCAAACCGTGGCTAAAATGTTCATGAACTGATTCTTTTGAATCAATACGATTTTGCTTCAATTGTGTCTTATATACTTCTATGAGAACATAAACAATTGAACAACTCTAAGAGTAACACAATTAGATTAATTTGATTATCAATTGATCTAAAAGTGTTAAGATGAACAAGGTTAAGAGAAAAGTGTTCATATGGCTAACTTCGGTTAAATGAGATTGAGCCAACTCAATATACACGTTTAGGTACGGTTACCCATATCTAAATGAAGGTATATTTCATTTGTGTGTAACAAGCTAAGACAATCTAACGGTTGAAAGATAATAGCTTGAATCTTAAATCAGGTTTTATTTAACGGTGAATATTGATTGCTTTGTTCCAAAGTTATCAAACCCTGATTTGAAGTCTATATAAGGGAGAACTCTAGCAACTGGGAAACCTAATCCCCACACCTCATGTATGATACTAGTTGTGACTAGAGTTGATTCTCCTTTAACCTAGGTTTTTCCTAAAACCATTATCGTTTAACGACTTAAAGACTTCATTGGGATTCTGAAGCCAAGACAAAACTATTTTCTCTGTAGTTGCGTGTTTTGATCTTACTTTTTTCTATCGTATTGAGTACTATCTTCTCTAATATTTGCTCGAGATTTATCTCCGATAGGTAAGATATAAAAAGTAATCACAAAGCTCTTCGTCTCATTCTTTGTGATTCTGTAATAACTTGTTCTACTACCATATAGTTAAGTTATTATGAGGTGATTGATATTACTAGGATGCTCTTCGGGAATATATGACCGGTGTATCAATTGGATCCTGTTCACCTTGATTTATCAAAAGACGTAACAAAAAACTCGTAGGTATTTCTGTGGGAGACAGATTTATCTAATTCAATAGACTTTTCTGTGTGAGACAGATTTGTTTATCAAGTCTTCAAATTTGGGTCATAGCAACTCTTAGTTGTGGGTGAGATCAGCTAAGGGAATCAAGTGCGTAGAGTCCTGCTGGGATTCAGAGGCGTAAGGAACGCGACTGTAACTTAATCAATATGAGATTGGTTAGGGCTCAACTACATTCCAGTCCGAAGTTTACTTGTAGTAGGCTAGAGTCTGTAGCGGCTTAATACAGTGTGGTGTTCAAATCTGGACTAGGTCTCAGGGTTTTTCTGCATTTGCGGTTTCCTCGTTAACAAAACTTCTGGTATCTGTGTTATTTATTTTCCACATTATATTTTCTTTATAATTGAAATATCACAGGTTACACGTAGTTCAATCAACTGGGAAATCCAACCTTTGGTTGTTAATTGAAATTGATTGACACTTGAACATTGGTCTTTGGTACCGTTCAAGTTGTTTCTCAGATATAACTCTTGGATGTATTTTCCTTGATTGAGTCTGACTGTCTAGTTGATTCTCTTGGAAATATATTGGAGTTAGTCCATACAAAATGCTGAAACGAAATATTGGGTGTGTTTGTTAGACCCCCGCTTTTTCAATTGGTATCAGAGTAGGCAAACCCGTTTAAGACCTCATAAGTCTGTGTTTGTAGCAATTTAACTCTATAAATAGTAAAGTCTTTATAAACGCTTCACGAGAATTAGATCTACTCAACTCCGAGTGTGTTCTAAAAACCATCGATGAGTTGAGTGCTTTGATCTAGAAAAAATTATCAAAAATCTTTGTCGAGAAAAACAACGATTGATAAGTAAAATTGATGGTCTTCATTGCGAAATTTATATCAAAAACTCTAATTTTCGAGAACGTTCTGAAGAGCTAGTTAATCTCCAGAAGAAGTTGGATAAACAAACGCTGATCAATTCTGATCTTGTTGCAGATATTGCATATTATAAGGATTTGAAGTCTGTCAAAGTTTCTTCAATGGATATGAAAAACTCCTTTAATTCTTCCATGAAGAATTGTCGAAAGTCAGGAGATAAGCGAGGTTTAGGCTTTATGTAACCTGATGCGACTCAGAACCTCTCAGATGAGTTTAAAGATGTTTGTTTATGTATGTTTTGTGGTTTTCATAATCATTTTCAACATACATGTACGTCTTTCAAGAAAAACTTAAAGGTTGCAAGTGATCTTCACAAGAAAGCTGAAAAACTGTTTTCTTCTCTCAAAAGGTGTACAAATCTAACAAGAAAACCCAATCGGGTTAGTAGCGTTAGTATGGGAGCTTTTGCTCTAAAATCAACATCACCCTTTTAATGGTTCCTTGATAGTGGATGTAGCCGACACATGACTGGAGATCTTTCGTGGTTTTTGAATTCAAACGATTTTGAAGGAGGACCAGTAACATTCAGAGATGGGAGTTGTTGCTACATAAGCAAGAAGGGGACGATCAAACTACCTGGTGTTCCTGAAATCCATGCTGTAGTATACGTTAAAGGTATGACTGCTAATCTTCTTTCTGTTAGTCAAATTTGTGACAAAAGCCATAAAGTTGTCTTCAATGCGAATGGATGTGACATTGTAGACAAAAACTGAAAAAGTAATTTTTCAGGGAACTCGTGGTAAAAATAACTGTTATCTCTTAGATACTCAGTTTAGCAATTATTGCAATTTGACTAAGGTGGAATCTACTCATCTTTGGCATGAACGTTTTGGTCACATCAATTATCACCTTCTAACTAAGATCATCAATAAAGAACTTGTTAGAGGTGTTCCCAAAATCAATGCTAAGATTGAGGGTGTCTGTGGTGCCTGTCAAAAGGGTAAACAAACGAAAGTTCCACATAAATCATCTTTAGATATTCTCACTAAAGCACCACTTGATTTAATTCATATGGATCTCTTCGGCCCTATTCAAAAACCTACTGTTGCTGGGAAGAAGTATGCTTTATTTATGGTAGATGATTACACCAGATTCACTTGGGTAGCATTTTTAGCTCATAAGAATGAAACCCGTGGTGAATTCAAGATTATTGTTAATAGAATCCAGAATGAACAAGGTCGCAAGCTAAAGAAAATTAGAAGCGACCGTGGAACTGAATTCAAAGACACTAAGTTGTTTGAATTTTGTGACAAACTGGGGATTATTCAACAATACTCACCACCCATTACTCCACAAGCATATGGAGTTGCAGAAAGGAAGAATAGGAACATTCAGGAAATGGCAAGAGTAATGCTCCATAACAAAAACTTACGTTAAAGTTTTGGGGAGAAGCTATTTTTACGGCATGTTATTTGATCAATCGTGTCTACCTACGGTCAAAAAACCTAAATACTCCTTATGAGTTGTGGTATGGTAAGAAGCCCAACCTACACTATCTCAGAGTGTTTGGAAGTAAGTGCTACATTCTGAAAGATCGAGAACAGAAAGGGAAATTTGTTTCTAAAAGCGATGAAGGTATCTTTCTTGGTTATGCATCTGATAGTCGTGGTTTTCGAGTATTTAATCTCAGAACCCAAGTTATGATAGAATCTGCAAATGTCATCATCGATGATCTGAGCAATTTTCATCATGATAGCTCTCCTGCTAAATTGCCTCCAACAGAGACAATTGAGAAAGTCAAGGAAATTCCAGAATCCGTAGAAGTTGTTCCAACAGTTGTTGATCCTGAAATGTCTAGTGACAAGGAGAAAAGCCCTAATCTGGCTATTCCTGTTGAACAAGAATGTGCTCCTCCACGGCATCTCTGGGTTCAAAGGAATCATGATACTAACAGTATTATTGGAGGAAAGGATTCTACAGCTAAGACGAGAGGACAACTTCAAAATATTTGTAATTTTGGTTGTTATCTATCGCAAGTAGAACCGAAAAATATTGATGAAGCTCTTAGTGATCCCTTTTAGGTGAATGCAATGCATGAAGAGTTAAATTAATTTCAAAGACAAGATGTATGGGAGCTCGTACCTTGTCCCTCCAATATCAATATTGTTGGTACCAAATGGATATTCAAGAACAAGTCTGATGAATTTGGCACCATTGTCAGAAACAAAGCCAGACTTGTAGCTCAGGGATATTCACAGATTGAAGGTACGATTTTGATGAAACCTTTGCTCATGTGGCACGCCTTGAGTCCATTCGTCTGCTATTAGCTCATGCTTGTTTTCTTAAGGTTAAGCTATTTCAAATGGACATAAAATCCGCGTTCCTAAACGGAAATTTAAAGGAAGAGGTCTATGTTGCTCAACCTAAAGGATTTGAAAATCCCGATTTCCCAGATCATGTCCTTAAGCTCAAAAAGGCACTATATGGGTTAAAGCAAGCACCTCATGCCTGGTTTGAAAAACTAACTACTTCTCTTCTTAGGAAAGGTTTTTCGAGAGGTGGAGCTGATAAAACATTGTTTACCAAATGGAGTGGGAAAGATGTAGTCATTATTCAAGTTTATGTAGATGATATCATCTATGGATCAACATCCGAGAAACTTGCTAAGGAATTTGAAATGAGCAATGTTGGTGAATTAAGATTCTTTTTAGGATTACAGATTCAACAACACAAGGATGGAATTTACTTATCTCAAGAAAAATATGCTAAGGATCTTGTTACAAGGTTCGGTCTTGATAAGACAACTCCAAAACTGACTCTTATGCCCACCACTGGTAAACTACATCGAGATGAGAAAGGAGTGAATGTGGATCAAAAACTTTATCGATCTATCATTGGAAGCCTTTTATATCTCACAGCCACTAGACCTGATATTGCTTTTAGTGTTGGTTGTTGTGCTAGATTTCAGGCTAATCCAAATGAGTCTCATCTTGCAGCTGCAAAAAGGATCATTGATCGGAACCTAATAATGCATATTTCTAGATCATTTTGCTGTCTTTTATCACATCTCTAATGCCTTAATGTTCTATTTTGCGACAAATATTGTATCATGAGCATATCTCTTTTAATGGGTAATTTTGTTGGAATAATTTGTTTTTGTGTTGTGTTGTAGGTGGTTGAGTGAATGGAGAACAAGGTGTTTGCGGGAAGTGAGAATGTACCAGGACGCAAAGGAGCTATTAGATGAAGCATGTGCAGAAATGATCTTACCTAGCCAACGGATCAAATAGTCGTGGTCAAGAATTGCAAAATCAAGTCTGATCAATGGTCCAAAGTGTTCAAGTCATGTTTGAAGTCAAGGAAGTCAAAAAATCTCACCCTTGCACATCTAAACAAGCTACACATGCCTAACACCCAAGTACCCCCCTTTACACTTTCCCTTGTCATTTCCAAAATCAGAAAAACCTATCTTCTCAAACCATCGACACAACCTCCCATACCCTCTCAACTGCACCTTTTCTCTTCCATGTTTCAACTGTGCATCCATGAATACTTCATCACTTTTAAATTACCAACTCTCTTCATTGTCAAATCACTTGGTTTTCACCTCTCTTACCTCTCTGCCCATGCATTCTTTTTTTTTTGTACCATATATTGAGATATAAGGAAGAGAAGAAATATGAAATTGAGTAAAGTGAAGATTGCCATATGAAATCAGTTTGAAGACTCTCAATTGCAGCATGTTATGTGACGTCAATGGAGTGGTTGAAGACTGTGGAGTATATTTCAGTTGTATTTGGTGAGTGATTGACATATCAAATCCCTAATTTCAGTTGTACTGTGGAGATATTAAAAACCCAATTTAGGGTGAATTGGTGTATAAATAGAGACGGGTTTGTGATGTAAAAGGCAAGCCCGAAGTAGCCGGTACAAGCTGTGGTAGTAATATTCAGGTTTTAATTTCAATCTTCTTATGTTCTAAAAATCTCTGCTAGGGCAGAGATGAAACCCCTAAATAATTAGAATTTCATGGTTTGATTTACTTGTTCTTCATGGGATTTTGAATGAGAAACATGATTTAATCTATGAATACTAGCAATTTACTTTCACCTTGTATGTGAAGCATCCATGGTAGTTAGAACAATTCTTTGTTATGTATTCAATCCTATATATGAAATGATTTAGTTCAATTTGTGATTATCTATGCTTTAAACAGATAGGTAATGCTAGGAATTGACATCTTTTGCTGAGATTAAGTCATCATATTTGTTAGTGATTATATCACATCTTCAAGGTAGTTTGAGGCTAGCATCTCTATAGCTCCTTGATTAAAAAGAGAACTAGCATATCAAATTAGGGAATTTCTATGCATTCCCCCGGGACCAAGTCCATAATTGAATACTCTCATAATTAATACGCTATACAAAATCTAAACCAACTTCATATAGTTGATACCAAGCAACTAAACCTAGTTCACTTAGTTTCTTCAGTATCCCTGCGCTTCCGACATTCAATATGTACACGCACTGGAACAATTCCTTTGGATCGTATTCCAAACAGTATATGCGGTTTCGGTTTCTCGGAAATCATGGTCATGCAATAAACAAAATACTAACAAAATGAGAGTTAGAAAGACTTATCGGATTGGTTGATCGAGGCGAGGTAATCCTCTTTCCTTAAAGACAATTCATCCCCGCATACGGTGCTCACGGTTCTACGGATGTCGCCTTCCAAGATACAACGATCACGCCGTATAGTAAGTAGCACTACAATACTATTAGGCCATCGAATGTTGACAATTACTGTGCTCTTAAATGACTCTGACTCTTGACTTCAAAATCTGTTTTCAACTTCTCAAAAACTTGTAAAAACCCATGTAAAACTAAAACAAGAGATGGGTTTATATAGAGTCAATGGTGACTCTACAAGATGTCTTTTCACCAATAGGTGACTCCCTATGGCCAATGGTGACTCTCCATAACACCTATTCATGACTAGGTGTCTTAGGGTGAAAAGGCATAACTCAAACACATCTCTTGGAGTTTAAATGAAAACAATTTTCACTCATATAATAATTTTTAACTAAAAATTCCAACAATCCCCCACATGAGTGAAAATACCGACTCAACAAAACTTAAAACTTTTAAGAGCACAAGCAGAAAATATAATGCATCGGTAAATGGTAGCTTTTGGCTTTGAACCAAACCTAGTGAAAATTTACCGGATTTACTGGCCAATCAGTGGACGCGATGTCGTTGAACTGTTAGCCGTTGGTGTAAATCGATACAATAAATCTCACACATTATATCTCTTTATAATCGTCAAATTCTCGGTTGTGTTCATTTCGGCCCTGAACGTTCTTGGAATTCTATGAGTGCTCTAGATTAACCTAGCCTTTAAAGTTATCATAAAAGCGGTCCCACTTCTCACTCATATAGGTGATCTCCTATTTGAAAGTATCCTGCCATACTTTTCTTAGTTAGACTAAGCTATAGGAATCATTAAGAGAAAATCCCAACCTCTTACGTGACAGGCAACACTGACTCTTATATATCATAGGAATGGGAAAGAGAAAATCTCTTTCAGTGTTATCTGGCGAGTTCGTCACAACTTAGTTTGCCCTTTTGAACCTAGACCATGGGATCTCCAATCGCTTAGGTTGGGTTACCGCTACAACTTAATCTTTAGTAAGGCTATTAGCCAATTCCCCTCGATTATGCAATTATAAGCTCTCTCTAGAATTTGTATAATTTGCCGGCTTGATACGATTCACATATGTACACTATTTCTTTTATATGCGCGCATTTGAGAGCAATTGCTTTATGATATTACGTTGACCTTGTATTTGAAGGAACGTACCATAAACAACATTTTAGGCACACCACATTTTGATGAATTTATCATTATGACACTCTTGTAAAATGACAATCACTCCCACCATTCCATTGTGCGACTAATAATTCATCATGGGTGACTTAACCCATAATATAAAACTCAAAATTTAAAGTTAAAATTTCTAAGTTTTATCTTGGACTCCTTAGTCAGATGACGCCCTTCAAACTAATTTCAAACGAATTAATTTCCAATTGGATTGTCTACAGGTCCATCACCTGTATCAATTGACCTTTGGTTATCATATGACTAATCATCACTCGATTTGGTATGTCAAATCTTTTGATTGACTTCTGATTCATTGCACTGTCTTCGTTCAGACTTTAATGAATTTCAATTCCAAATCATTTATCTAATTACACTTTATTAAGATTCTCTATGTACAATAATCTTAATCATTCATGGCTATCCCCAATAGTCATGAGACGATGGTTCGTTGATAGTCTCAAATTACTTTTCGTGAAAGTAGAAACTCCCACTAATGGCAACTAGCCAACAATTGGATTAACTTTAGGAGATGGTACTTACTATAACACCAACCCAAATGTTGTCAGTACCAAACCCAAATTAATGGCACAAGAATTATCCATTCATACAGATGTGTTTTCCGTATGAAATGATGTGATTCCTTTCAACCCATCGAAACCAGTAATCCCTTCCAGTGAGATCACAGATCATCAACGGACCCTAATTGCCTAGTGCCATGCATATTGGTACCGTTCAAATTACTCCAATGTAATGATAACACCGGGTCCATTTTCTCCATCCCCCACATTTAATGGATATATCTCTAATAGTCGTGAAATCACGGAAATAGATTCCATCAAAAAAGAAAAGAAATCACAGGGTCATGAACCCACAAAATGGATTTGATCCAACGGAGTAACTTAACACAGGAACTTGAATCTTCACAAGAACTAGATTAGATACTTATCTGTTTGGATGACAGTTTCCCTAGCAGTAAACATTTGCTATCTATCCGCCACTCACCGTCACCAGGGAGCCATTTGAATCCCGCGGTAAAAGGCTTCGTTAATGATACAAGCATCTTTCAGTCCAAAAGCATATCACAAGCATTTCACTAAACCAAACTTCATACAAAATTTCCATTCACTTCGACTGGTTTACAGTGGAAAGAAGAAACACCCTTTCCATCCAAAATTATAATCAAGAGACGAGCAAACCGTCCACAATATAACGGTCAAAACATACATGTCTCGATTTGGTTCGAAAGTGGCGGGGTTTGAAATGTTTCGTTTTGAACAGACACGACTGTTCATATTTCATTTCAAAGGTCATATCCCTGTAACTAATTAATCCCAAACGGTTAGTAAAGATCAAAGCAGCAACTTTTCTATTAAGTACGGCACTAACATCCTAATGAAATATTCACTTTATAAATGGTACCCACTACTCATATATCATTCTATTTTCCTTGATTCACCCAATCAAGAAAAGCTAATCAAAATGATCTTATTAACATCTACTGTGAGTACTATTGCATGCAACAGATATACAATTAATAAGATCCTGATGGGTACCGGCATACAATTATGAAGAGAACAACCAGACTATGGGCGTCATGCATCAACAGTAACATATATACATGCTTTATCTCACTACACCAAATCAGGAAGCATGTATTATATCCAAAGAAACCGAAAGTACAAAGAAACGAATTGTCTTTAAGATTGTTGGAAATAATATGCGGTTTCGGTTTCTCGGAAATCATGGTCATGCAATAAATAAAATACTAACAAAATGAGAGTTAGAAAGACTTATCGGATTGGTTGATCGAGGAGAGTTAATCCTCTTTCCATAAAGACAATTCATCCCCGCATACGGTGCTCACGGTTCTACGGATGTCGCTTTCCAAGATACAACGATCACGCCGTATAGTAAGTAGCACTACAATACTATTAGGCCAGCGAATGTTGACAATTACTGTGCTCTTAAATGACTCTGACTCTTGACTTCAAAATCTGTTTTCAACTTCTCAAAAACTTGTAAAAACCCATGTAAAACTAAAACAAGAGATGGGTTTATATAGAGTCAATGGTGACTCTACAAGATGTCTTTTCACCAATAGGTGACTCCCTATGGCCAATGGTGACTCTCCATAACACCTATTCATGACTAGGTGTTTTAGGGTGAAAAGGCATAACTCAAACACATCTCTTGGAGTTTAAATGAAAACAATTTTCACTCATATAATAATTTTTAACTAAAAATTCCAACATCTTCTTTAATCTTCAATTAAACCTGCACAACACCACTTGAATCTCTTGTGATCAACCACACACAGAACAGAGTCTGTTAACAATAGATTATCACAAGATGTCTTTAAATCTACAAACAGTTCTAAAGATCCCGTCGACACTTCGATCTAGTTTGAGTGAATCTTATATCAGAAGAGAAGATTCTCAAGAATAAACAAACTAGGTGCAATCAAAGTTCAACAACCGTTAGTCAATTAAATCAATAGAAAACTAATAAACTGCAATTATCTAGTTTCCCACCAATGGTACTCGTAGAGCTTCTTGATCCTACAAAAGTCTTTAAACTAGCGATCGTAAGAGATTTCGCCTAATTAGGGTACTTTCCTCTCCGGATAGACGGCTCCACCAGAAACAACAAAAAGATGAAGTTTGCCTGGCTCTTAGGATAGTTTGCTAGAAATGTAAACTTAGGTATTTATAGACCAAGGATGTTTGGACACCAAGGAATTTCCAAAACCGAAAGTATTCTCGAGATATGCAATAATTGCCCAAATCGGTTGTCATAATTCCTGGAAATGCTTTGTCCAATATTTTTCGAAATCTCTCAATAGAAAATCTCAAATTAGTAAATGCACATTACTAATTTTATTATTTGGAGATATGCATTTAATTGCTGGTAATTAAAGCATATAAAACTAACATCCTTAATTAAAAGATTCTTAATTTATTTCGGACCAGGATCTCCTTGAGTAATTAAGGAATAACTTTGAACAATAAAAGATAAGAGTTATTGTTCGTGTTCAAAGTATGTTGACATCTTTTCTTTGTAAATCATCTTTCATATTTATAATCTTGGAATCGATTATACCACACTTCTAAACAAGTTTAGAATTGGTTCATCTGTATTCCAAGACAACTATGTGATTGATCAAATATCAAATCACAACCATGGGTTCAATCGGTTTTACCAATCACTAGGATCGGTTATACCTTAATATGGATTACTTGTGATCGGACACACAAGTTACCAGGACCGGTTACATCAGTTACCAGGATAGGTTACGTCAATTACCAGGACCAGTTACCATATACTCATAGTATTGCTTGTGATCGGTCACACCAGTCACTAGGATCGGTTACACCAATTGCCAGGATCGGTTATACCAATTACTAGGACCGGTTACACTAATTACAAGGATCGATTACCCAACTCTTTTGTGATTGGTCACACGAATTACTAGGATCGGTCACACCAATTACAAATATCGATCATACCATCTCAGGTGATTACTTAGGATCGGTTACACTAATTAATAAAAACTAGTCATACCGAATCATAAGTCAGACACTATGATTAGTTATACCAAGATACATAACAAGTTATGATCGGTTCTACTAACTCACACATATTGGTAATCCAAAGATATGCAATGAATAACAATACCAATAAGCCTAGAGATTTCCCTTTCGATTCATAAAATAAGTTCATGAATGTACTTCCTTTAAACAAATGTAAACATTGTTTCCTAGGATGAAATCTTCACCTTTACCAAAACACATAATCATTCATACGATTATGTCGATGTCATATCTACGAAGTTCAAAAGATAAGCGTTATACTTCGTAGTCTAATTCCTTAATACTATGATGATCATATGATCATGTCTCACTACTAGAGTAAAATATTCATTCACAGCTTTGCAGTTATGTTTTCAATTTAGCACGACTTGAAAGATACTTTAGGAATGAAACAGTTCAAGTCAATATTACTAACCTCAAGAGGAAGGATGATGTCGTCGTTGTAGCTCGTTACTTCTTCACGTTCTTCAGGTCTTCGAGTAATACTTGTATGTCTCATATTCCTAGACTTTCTAGTCTAACCTATACGAAGTTGTCTCTAGTACATAATCAAGCGATTTTTAGATGAGTTTTGATTCACTAAAATGTGACAACCAAACTTGACATACCAACGCTTGGTGGGTTCAACCGAGCTATGCTCTAACAATCTCCCCATTTGTCAATTTTAGTGACAAAACTCTTAATACATATGGATAAAGAAATTACAAGAATTCATTATACATACGCTTGATTCCAAATTTCAACAACACAAAAACCTGCATATATTCAATTAATAAATGTCGTTATTGACATCTGAATAACAAAGCTTATACTCCCCCTAAAGGTAAGATAGGTAGATATTCAATCAGAACATCTTGGTTATTCGCCTTTTGTAGTCAAGATAACTACGCAGCAATATGATATGTATCTCCCCCTTAGTCAATGCTTTACTCTTTCGTTAGATATAATGTTTAAGCACAATTTTCCTTTCCTTAGTGATTGCAAATCACTTGTTTACTCCATATATTTCTCCCCATTTTTGTCACAAAATGACAAAGGTTCGAGCAAATAAAGGTCAAACCGAAAGGATCTTACAAATCTAAAAGACTTGTACAACTTATAAGAGTTAAGCACAAAGGTTTCACATACCACTTTAGATAACCAATATTAAAAGCGAAACTACAAGTAATTTAGTTTTAATATGTTATCAAGGAAACAATTGCCCGAAGCAATTTTCCCTAATAGTTTAACAAATTGACTAAGAAACTTAGTTCCCTTGTTACACCGATTGTAAACATACAATCGCTTATTTCGATAAGACCAAAATAAAGATCAGAATTAACTTTATTTCTCTCATCAGGTTCTAACTATTCAGACAATAACTTAGACCTTTTACTTTAGACGAGACAAGTACTAGGTTAGTTAACTAGTATTTCTTGTCAAGGCATTCGATTAGACTTGAATAACCGAATCCTTATATTTTAAGTCTAAGTAAGATCAGAATTAACTTAGTTTCTCTTATCTTGAATCAAATTGGACTAAACAAATGATCCCATATTGTGTTAAGCCATAAAAAATACATACAAACCAAAATAAATTGACTTGCATAATTATTTTCTTAACCGGAAGCAATTGAAATAAACATAGACATTATAGCACCGCAATTGCACCGAAATTTTGTTAAGCAAAAACACTTGATACCAAACAATAAAGAAGATACCAAACAATAAGACAAATAAATTGACACAGTTTTTCTTAACCGGAAACAATTGAATCATACACACACACATACATCCATACACACATAATGTAATATAATCAATTGTACCGAAATTTTGTTAAGCAAAAGCAAAATATATGCAATATAAGCAGGCTTTTCTTAAACAGGAAAACGATTAACTAACAAATTCGTTACCTCATATTCCGCATCCTCTTCTCCCCAGAAAGATATATCATTAAGCTCAAGTTCAAGTTAGAACTCTCCCCCAGTATGTTGTCATCCTCTCGCAAGAACAAAAGAACAACAACAAAGAGCAACCTTTACCAGAGAAAGGTTGAATTGGTTTTAAATAATGCGTGCCAATAGCAAAAGTTGAAAACCCAGAACACATATGTTTATGCTAAACACAACTCATGCAAACACAAATTGATTCAACACATTGTGACTTTTTACATATGAGTTTCAATCAGAACACCTTATGATCCTTTCATAAAGCCTACCAACAAGGGCTAGAACTTAATCCCGCTAAATCAAAAAGTCACACAAACCATAAGGGTTCACAACATATGAGATCGAATATTAAGGTTATGAAAACCGAAATCAGACATCCCATAAACCCAGAGTTCTCATATGTATACCAAATATTTAGTTTATAGAACATAAAAAAACACTAGTATATGTGACTTACATATGAGCTACAACATCACAACTTAATTATGATTTTGATATAGCAATCACAAAGATATGATCCAAAGATCAGCTATACTCAAAAGTCACTAACCATAAGGAAGTGAGCCAATATATGAGACTGAAACACAAAGGTTTATCTCATAAACTCAAATGCAATACACCAAAAATATTCAACAGAAAATCAAGTATTGCAATTACCTCAATATTGTAGGAAATTGAATTACGAAACCAAAGCAAAAAGAATGAGGTCATTCCGAGTTCGGACGAAGAAGTTATGGGCAAAACAGTTTTACACTCCTTCGTATGGACTAATCACACCAATCACTAGGACCGTTTATGGTGATTACTTGTGACCGGTCATACCAATCACCAGGACCGGTTACAACATGAATCCATACACGAAACTATTTCAGACATAACTTTTGCATATAATATCCGAATTCAGTGATTTTTGGCCTGTTTTAACCGTAAAAACAAGAGCTACACATATATGATCAGTAGATATCAACATCATAAACTCAAAACTACCGTTTCTATCAAAATCTCAAATATAGATAAAGAAGGTATGAGTATAGAAAAAAAGAAATCTCCCTAAAGATGTTAATTAGTTATATAATAACCGAGAGATCATGTGCTCAGTTTTCATGTGCTTCCTCACCTTTCAAAAGATTGAGCACCAATGTGAGCATGCACATTCTAACACAACTAGGTTGTGTTGAGTTGAGCCTTATCTTGTTCATCACGAGTGACTAAGACATAATCATCATTCTTGACCTCTTGCTTGGTTTATTTTCTCTTGTTCCATCTCTTGTTTTTCTTCTTTGACTTGTGATGAAGAGTGTCATTATCACAACATTCATTTGTACAAGAGACTTTAGACAACATGATGTATTTCTTTAATCTTTCAAGATGTTTCTCAATATTAATCAATTAAGTGTCATTCTTGTGACTAACCTTTGGTCCCTCTTTGGCTATGGAGGACTTCTGGACCAATTTAGAGATGGGTTTCGCAGGAGTGGCATTCTCCTTCATACCATTAGGACCATTTCCCTTTTGGATACTTTGCGAAACATCCTTTCTCCAATTTGGAACATCAGATCTTGTATTTGCATTTACAAAGTCATCTCTCTTTCTATAATTGGGTCTTTTATGAGATGACCTTGTCGAGCGATAGGCAAAATTTGAACTATCATTATAATAATACTTTTGCCTAAACTTATGACAATAACGATCTGAGTTCTTTCGGGGAGCAAACTCAGCCAATTCGTTTGATACAAAAGAAAGTGCATCATGATCTTACGAACTTTGCATCCCTATTGCAAGTGCCCTTTATTACCACAATAATAACAATTATTAGTAACATAAGGAGTATGAGTTTTAATGTTACCTTTTTGTGGATCCACTTGTATTGGAGCTCGACGAGTTTTCTTCTTCTTCTTCTTATCTTTGTTCAACGTTGTTGCCTTCTTGACATTAGCAGAAATGCTCTCTTTGATTGCTGCACTCGAAGAGTCTGGTTTAACATGATTCTTAGGCATGACAGGCTTTACTTCTTTATAATAAATAGGAGCATCTTTGACATCAGTGGAAGCCTCTGGTTGAGAAGAATCTGTAGCTTTGACAAATTTTACCTCTTTGCTAATATTTGAAGCATCTATTCCCTTATAGCCCAATCCCAATGTATCACGATGATTTCTACTTGCTTCTAACATTGAGGTTAAATTGTTTGAGCTAACATTGAACTTTTTAAGGTCCAAATTTTCTTCTTCCAACATCTTGATTTTATCAAGAGCACTTGCAGAATCATCCTCGAGGTGTTTTTATCGAGAGAGATATGCACCTTCATTCTCTTCAAAACTCCTTTGTTGAGAGTTAATCCTTGCTTCAAATTCAACAAGTTTCTCTTCCAACAAGTGAACTTTTTGAAGAGCAGCATCACGATCTTCCTCTAAAAATTCTGCTTGAGAAAGACTAGAACTTACTTTGTCTTTAAGACTTTGTATTTGTTGAGAATCATTTCCCTCAACTTTTCGTAGTCTAGACGATGCCCTTCACATTCAGTAGTCTTTGATTGTAAAGAAACCAGAAGTTCCTTTATTTTCTCACCAGACAAATTTAGAAAAAATTTCTTAGAAATCAACTGTTCACGGACCTGTTTCAACTCAGAGTTTGTAACCTCTGATTATGATAGTGGTTTAACAACCTTTTGCGATACGTTAACTGAGTCTTTCATTAATTTTTGCTTTCGCTTTATCTTACTTTGGCTCATGTCTTATAGGTTGGATCGCACCAAACACATATTATCAGATCTTTTCGTGTTTGCCTGCTCTGATACCAATTGAAAAGACTAGGGTACCCAAATACACCACAGTCTTTAAAATATCCACCTATAAGTCCTCTTACCGAAAGTGATTGTCTATGGACTAAGTCGAGACAATACGACAAATCTGTATTCACACTTTATGTGATCGTCTATGGATACATGATCTAGATAATACAATAATCAAAGTGTGATTACTTGATAATAGGTTCGGACTTAACCAAACTCTATAGGATAACTATCAAGTAATACAGAGTTAAGTTTTGTGTGATTTACTTTAAATTATAATAATAACAATTATAATTGCGGAAAAGAAAAGTAAATGACACAGCAAGATTTTGTTAACGAGGAAACCGCAAATGCAGAAAAACCCCGGGACCAAGTCCAGAATTGAATACTCTCAGAATTAAGTCGCTATACAAAATCTAAACCAACTTAGTATAATTGCGACCAAGAAACTAAACCTAGTTCACTTAGTTTCTTTAGTATCCATGCGCTTCCGACATTCAATAAGTGCACGCAGTGGAACAATTCCTTTGGATCGTATTCCAAATAGTAAAGGAACAATAAATCTGTTTAGTAACAACTCTATTGATTCTTTCCAGATAAAGATATCTCAAGTCATATGCAAAGGCTCTTCCGTTTAAACTAATAAACTCCTTTGCCTGGTTAGATCAATCCAATCTCTATCACCTAAGTAATAAGATTCGGATTTGTAATAATCAAAATAGAATTCAAGAGAACTATTAGGTGTTACTGATCTCACACAACTAATCAATCGAATAAATCCGATTCTAGTTGGATCCCATCCGATCAAGGTTTGTGCTACACAAAGATATGAGAAACCAATAAGAAATCTTCTTTGTCTTCAAATCTTCTTTAATCTTCAATTAAACCTGCACAACACCACTTGAATCTCTT
Source organism: Papaver atlanticum (assembly GCA_023531105.1). Taxonomy (NCBI): domain Eukaryota; kingdom Viridiplantae; phylum Streptophyta; class Magnoliopsida; order Ranunculales; family Papaveraceae; genus Papaver; species Papaver atlanticum. Next base: position 932,401 of record JAJJMB010017748.1, read on the forward strand.
GTGATCAATCACACACAGAACGGAGTCTGTTAACAATGGGTTATCACAAGATGTCTTTAGATCTACAAACAGTTCTAAAGATCCCGTCGACACTTCGATCTAGTTTGAGTGAATCTTATATCAGAAGAGAAGATTCTCAAGAATAAACAAACTAGGTGCAATCAAAGTTCAACAATCGTTAGTCAATCAAATCAATCGAAAACTAATAAATTGCAATTATCTAGTTTCCCACCAACGGTACTCGTAGAGCTTCTTGATCCCACAGAAGTCTTTAAACGAGCAGCCATAAGAGATTTCGCCTAATTAGGGTACTTTTCTCTCCGGATAGACGGCTCCACCAGAAACAACAAAAAGATGAAGTTTGCCTGGCTCTTAGGATAGTTTGCTAGAAATTCAAACTTAGGTATTTATAGACCAAGGATGTTTGGACACCAAGGAATTTCCAAAACCGAAAGTATTCTCAAGATATGCAATAAATGCCCAAATCGGTTTCCATAATTCCTGGAAATGCTTTGTCCAATATTTTACGAAATCTCTCAATATAAAATCTCCAATTAGTAAATGCACATTACTAATTTTTATTCTTTAGAGATATGCATTTAATTGCTGGTAATTAAAGCATATAAAACTAACAACCTTAATTAAAAGATTCTTAATTTATTTCGGACCGGGATCTCCTTGAGTAATTAAGGAATAACTTTGAATAATAAAAGATAAGAGTTACTGTTCGTGTTCAAAGTATGTTGACATCTTTTCTTTGTAAATCATCTTTCATATTTACAATCTTGGAATCGATTATACCACACTTCCAAACAAGTTTAGAATTTGTTCATCTGTATTCCAAGACAACTATGTGAGTGATCAAATATCAAATCACAATCATGGGTTCAATTGGTTCTACCAATCACTAGGATCGGTTATACCTTAATATGGATTACTTGTGATCGGACACACAAGTTACCAGGACCGGTTACATCAGTTACCAGGATTGGTTATGTCAATTACCAGGACCGGTTACCATATACTCATGGTATTGCTTGTGATCGGTCACACTAGTCAATAGGATCGGTTACACCAATTACTAGGACCGGTTACACCAATTACAAGGATCGATTGCACAACTCTTTTGTGATTGGTCACACCAATTACTAGGATCGGTCACACCAATTACAAATATCGATCATACCATCTCAGGTGATTACTTAGGATCGGTTACACTAATTAATAAAAACTAGTCATACCAAATCATAAGTCATGCATTGTGATTAGTTATACCAAGATACATAACAAGTTATGATCGGTTCTACTAACTCATACATATTGGTAATCAAAAGACATGCAATGAATAACAATACCAATAGCCTTGCAATTTCCCTTTCGATTCATAAAACAAGTTCATGAATGTAATTCCTTTAAACAAATGTAAACATTGTTTCCTTGGATGAAATATTCACCTTTACCCAAATACATAATCACAATAGCATTCATACGATTATGTCAATGTCATATCTACGAAGTTCAAAAGGTAAGCGTTATACTTCGTAGTCTAATTCCTTAATACTTTGATCATATGATCATGTCTCAATACCAGAGTAAAATATTCATTCACAGTTTCGCAGTTATGTTTTTAATACAACACGACTTGAAAGATACGTTAGGAATGAACAGTTCAAGTCAATATTACTAACCTCAAGAGGAAGGATGATGTCGTCATTGTAGCTCGTTACTTCTTCACGTTCTTCAGGTCTTCGAGTAATACTTGTATGTCTCATATTCCTAGACTTTCTAGTCTAACCTATACGAAGTTGTCTCTAGTACATAATCAATTAACTCTTAGATGAGTTTTGATTCACTAAAATATGACAACCAAACTTGACATACCAATGCTTGTTGGGTTCAACCGAGCTATGCTCTATCATATTGGTTAGTTGTGTTCCATAGTTTTATCAAAATTGCATCATAATTTGTAACTTAGCCTCTCATTTTATTTTTATTAGTTAGTAAATTATTTCATATTCTATTAGTGGCATCTTGTCAAATTATTTTTATAGCACTTAATAGCTTGTTTGTAGCTTGATACTAGTATTAGTTGGTGGTAGTTCATTGTTAATATAGGCCACATAATAATTAAACGTTTAGCTTCACATCATTTGCATAATTCTCTGTTGCATTGTGGGCCCTGATGTGTTTTGTAGTTGTAGTGGTAAAAAGATTCGTTGCTCGAACTTGTGAAGGATTTTTTAGACTCAAATTAAACTCAACAATTAAATAAAGTTGTATCAAAAATATAAAGAAAACACCGAGACTCTGGATTCCACCTTTAACCAATTAAGTGATAACCTCTAATCAATATTCATGCAATTTTTTCTTTTAAAGTGATTCTAATATTTTGCCTCTAATAGATTTTTGAAGTAATAATTGTAACCATAAAGCATGAAACATCAAAAGTTTAAAAACCTAGCATGTTCCATCAAAACAATTCACAACTACTCAATAAAAATCAATTTTCCTATATTAGTTCTATGCAAATAATCATATAAAAATTGCAAAAATAATTAAAATAGAATTATACCACTTTTCATGGAACAATGGCTTCCTCCGTCGCCTCGGCTAAGGGGTTTAGCTCCTCATATTTATCACTTGCTCAAAGTACATATTTATAGCTCAAAAGTTGATTAAAAGAGTAAAAGAATACACTATAGTCGCTGAAGGTCTAAAACAGAAGACTGAATCGTTGCTGAAAGGTTTCGATGACTGCAGAGAGGAACGATAGGAGTTTATTGTCACTGAAATAAGTCTGCTCATGCGACTGTTGCATGTGCGTCTTATGTTCTTCGTGTCTTCTTCGCAGCAGCAGCAGAACAGAATTTTGTCTTTGATTTTCTTTGCTTCTCTAGTGCTCTAAACCTCTCCAAAGTGTTCCTACCCCTTCTTAGGACTCTCACCACCCTATATATACTCAACAGGCCGAGTATCTTGCTTCCAAATCTTATTTTTCCTCTTTCCCAAGTCACGGACTTTCTTTCTCTTTTTAACTCATGTACGCGTCTTGAGTTGTTACAATCACTTCCAAAGATAAAACACAATCTTAATGAGGAAATAATCTTCCTTATTCTCCTTCCTGTCACGTAACTCCAATATATAAACTCAAAATATCCCAAAAAATCTTTCCTCCCCTGTTTTATCGAGATAAAAGGATATCTTTCCTTTTTTTACGTTACAAACTTCCTTACCACTCATATTTTGCAGCAATGGAAAGATTCGAACTTAATTGTCGTGAAAATCTCCAACCAAATCTCTCCAAAGATCTCTTCAGAAGTTACGCAGGCCGACCTTGAAATTTCCCGCCAAAAGTAAGGTTCAAACGAAGGGGATGACCTCCCCTTATCCGGACCAGGGGTACGAATAGCACGTGGATACCCCTTAGTAATCTGGGTGCCCCTTAGTAATTTCCCCCCATGAGCGCAAAAACCACTTTTTGAGCCAATTTCGCTGCAAAAGCCTATTTCTCCAAAAACACCTACAAAGGGATAAAATACCAAAATTAGTACAAAAATGGGTACTAACAATATATACAAAAGAGATGAAAATAGACACATAAATGCGTCTATCAGGCCCTAAGTAGATTTTGTTTCTTTTGGACTTTGCACTTCACTTTGGTTTCTTTTTATTTGTAGCTTTTGTATATTTCATTTAGGAACTTGTTTGCTCTGTAGCTTGTGTATATTAGTTTAGGATGTCGTTGTACTACTGAGTATCATTTCATGTCTTTGAGTAAGGTATATATATAATTCTGTAAGTTTGGAGTTGTTTTCGCATTTCATTTTGTGTGTGTTGTTTCTGCCTGTAGTGATGGTTATAGCTTCCTTTAGTTTCTTTTTGTTTTTGTTTTTTGTTATGTAGTTTTCTTTTGATTTTTTGTTTCTTTTGATGCTGCTGAAATGGCGTGCTCTGAGTTGCTTGTAGGTAATAGAGAAACTACTATAGAAGCTACGAAAGAAAAGTAGAAATATTCAGTTTAAGTGTAGCCTTCTCCCGGATGCGCACCAGAGGTATGTTTCATAGACACTACAACAAAATGACGTATCTGCTTTGTAATTGCTTAGCCTAAATGATTGGATATTGGGTTTAACAGCTGAGCTTCAAATTTTGTTAACAAATACGAGTTGGCCTCTCGAAAGTTAACTATATTTTTATTTCTATATTGCAATAGAATCCAATTTAAGATTGATAGACGTTGAATCTTTGCCATTGTTACAGCAGCAACATTGTAAAAAAATATTTTTTGTCATTTTTCTTTACTAGTAATAATTATGTTTAGTCTATTGTGTTTACTGTTTAGTTCTAGTGGTTTTTATACATTCTTATATACATTTTCATAGATTCATTTCATTTTGTTTCGAAAAAAATAAATAAAATAAATATATATATATATATAAATGTATGGATTTTGGTCAGCTGCTAGGGATGAGAAATCATCACAAAAATCAATTAGAGAACTTGCACATGAGCATGCTTCACGTTATGAGTTTCCAGTTGACTGTGATGTTAATAACTATAGGGAATATTGCCAACCTTTTCAAGGTTCTGATTTGCATTACACAGACCCCAATGGAAATTCATACATGTACGAATCACCACAATGGGAAGTTGAACAGTTTTGTACTCCCCTGACCACTTGTATGCAATCTGTGATGGAAAACCTCAAACTCATCTAACTGAATAATGCTAAATTTGAATTGAAAGTGTTACATGACAATCCATATAGCAATGCTGCTGAAATTCCTTTCTATAGTGACCCTCGGGTGCAACCATGTACCGAATACCCACAAGGATACCCATTGTTGAAGATTCCCCTTCCATTGAACAACTTAATATGATCTTAAGGATGAATCTGATTCATTTACAAAATGAAGGAAGAGGGGAATTTCAAAATGAAATGTTTGTCATCCCTAATGAAATAAATTTTGGAAATAGTGTTTATGTTCCTAGTCAGGCTACTAATGTTGAAAACGAACCTAATCTAGAGGTAAACGAATGGACTAGAGACACTATGATTTTGAATAGGGCATTGCATTCTTGTTTTGATGATGATGATGATGATGTTATGTTAGAAGAGCATGTATATTTTGAAAATTTTGTTATGGAACCTTCGGGTTCAAATACATTAGGCTTCTCTGTTGCAACCTTTATGAATGATGCTTCTTCTAATATTCAATCCATATATACATGTGATGTTGATCCTAATATGGGGCTTGTACAATTGTTTTGTGAATAAGAGCATAACACACAACTTGTGTGTGACTTAAGGAATGTTAAATTTTCTGCAGACACCAATAATCATATGCATGAAAATAACTTTGATATGTCTAGTTCCCTGCCTAGGTCACAATATGCTTATTCTTCTGATTTTGATTTGGGTACTTTGGATAATCATGATACTGATTTGGGTTTTGCTGATTTGTTCAATGACTGTGAGCATGAGACGGCTATTCTAGTTTCTGACTTGGGAAAAACTAAAATGTGTTGTGATACTTTTGAGCCTGAACATGAATATAACTTAAACGCATCTGATTCCCTGCCTAAGTCACAGTCTAATGGTCTTGCACCCAACCTAGATTATGTTTGTAAAGCGATTGTAAAACCAACTTTTGTGAGAGTTACTAATCTAGGATTGGAACTGTGTGCCTCCCAAGTCCTCTTGGACTATTTCGCAGCTAAGTACAAAACCTTTGAAGAGCCACAGTTTGAATGTGTATCTCTGCCCATTCCTAAAAGTGTCCACTTTGAACTAGACCTTGTGCATGATGCACCCCTAAAATTGCTAGATTTTGTGTCCAAAAGTATATTTGTTGAAAAAGCCAGGTTTGGGGGTAGCTCATTTGATTTAACAGCTTTACTTAAATTTTTGTCATGTTATAAATGTGTGAGGCTACTAAAATCTTTGCATTCTATCTTTTGGATTGATCCTCAACTCTTTAGGTTGTTTGTCTATGGTGAAGTTTTCTTGTATATAATCCAGTAGGTAATGTTTCAATTGAATCTTATGTTTCTTTTGTATATATTGTGCTAATCCAATGTGATCTCAGCTGAAAAATGTTGGATTCTAGCAATGAATAATGGAGTTCAAAACTTGCTTTCGCCGACATCCGGTAATCTCTTTCCTTTTCCTCTACTCAGCATAGTTCTCTTGGTATGTTGTAGTATAATTTTGTTCATCTTTTGAAACATCGAGGATAATGTTTAGTTTAGGTTTGGGGGTGAAGAGTAGATACCATGTCACTGTCACTTTGCTATAATTGAAATGAACTCTGCCATGATTTAAAAAAAAAAAAAAAAAGTTGAGCTCATCTACCTTGATTTGTGGTGTCTGCATATGTAATATCTTAGGATTCTTAATCTAGATGATAAGGCACCACTTGATTCTAGCATAATTCACATGTGATAATAAACTTGCACATGCATGATCTACCAATACATGTATAGCGTCGGGCCGCAGGTGTTTCATCGGTTAAGTAGACTGCCAATCACTTTAGAATACTGAATGAGACTTGACTAGCTTGTTCTTTGGTTGGCTGGGATAGAAGGTGGAGGATACATTAAGAAAAGCAACCATTGAATTTGACCGGGTGCATCGAAAAGGGCTACCTCTTGCTTAAAAGTGTCATGTAATGTATTTTTCTGTTTTTGTGTAAAGTTCCTGTGTCATCTTGTGTTGTATCTCTCGTTATTCCAAAATCAGTTGTAAAAAAAAATCAAAAATAAAATAAAATAAATAAATGATAAGAAAGTCAATTTTGTTATGTTTCAAATGTTATAGTCAATGTTTCTCTCTTTCCTCAAAAACAAAAGAGTAGTCAATGTAAATAAGTCTTGTAATAAGAAAGGGAGGGTGTATGCCATCGATGTACAACGTGGATAAACTGAAATATCACCAACTCTTAGGTGAACATTCACAATTCTCGTAAAGCCGGACATCTAGCTTGGCTTTGAATTTGGCTCTTAGCTAAAAACTATCTCTTGGTAATTGGCAGTCATAACTTATGATCATTCTCTATACATGTGTAGATACACTTTACACTCTTATCACATGTCCATAGTCGTTCCAGTGCTAGAATTGTGCCTTTGAAAGCTAGATTGACATATCTGTATTGTTGTGAGCTTAAACTGAAATGCAGGTGTTACAAATCATATAAGGTGAGCTCTCTTTTGACCTAGAACATTGTGGGTATGTTCTAAGCAAACCCTCACGAGACTTCAACTCGTCCACTAGGGACACTTAGTGGTTTAAAAGGCTTATTGCATACGCTAAATGCAATCGAGATACCAGCGACAGTGGTGTAGGTATGATTTTCTTAGTTTTTGTTTTACTCGTGGACGAGAAAAATTTAGGTTTGGGGGTGTGATCGGAACCTAATAATGCATATTTCTAGATCATTTTGTTGTCTTTTATCACATCTATAATGCCTTAATGTTCTATTTTGCGACAAATATTGTATCATGAGCATATCTCTTTTAATGGGTAATTTTGTTGGAATAATCTCTTTTTGTGTTGTGTTGTAGGTGGTTGAGTGAATGGAGAACAAGATGTTTGCGGGAAGTGGGAATGTACCGGGACGCAAAGGAGTTGTTAGATGAAGCATGTGAAGAAATGAGCTTACCTATCCAACAGAACAAATAGTCGTGGTCAAGAATTGCAAAATCAAGTCTGATCAATGGTCCAAAGTGTTCAAGTCATGTTTGAAGTCACGGAAGTCAACAAATCTCACCCTTGAACATCTAAACAAGCTACACATGCCTAACACCCAAGTTTTCCCCCTTTACACTTTCCCTTGTCATTTCCAAAATCAGAAAAACCTATCTTCTCAAACCATCGACACCACCTCCCATACCCTCTCAACTGCACCTTTTCTCTTCCATGTTTCAACTGTGCAGCCATGAATACTTCATCACTTTTAAATTACAGACTCTCTTTATTGTCAAATCACTTGGTTTTCACCTCTCTTACCTCTCTGCCCATGCATTCTAATTTTTTTTGGTACCATATATTGAGATACAAGGAAGAGAAGAAATCTAAAATTGAGTAAAATGAAGATTGCCGTATGAAATCAGTTTGAAGACTCTCAATTGCAGCATGTTATGTGACGTCAATGGAGTGGTTGAAGGCAGTGGAGTATATTTCAGTTGTATTTGGTGAGTGATTGACATCTCAAATCCTTAATTTTAATCCCTAATTTCAATTGTACTGTGGAGATATTAAAAACCCAATTTAGGATGAAATTGGTGTATAAATAGAGACGGGTTTGTGATGTAAAAGGCAAGCCCGGAGTAGCCGGTGCAAGCTGTAGTAGTAATATTTAGGTTTTAATTTCAATCTTCTTATGTTCTAAAAATCTCTGTTAGGGCAGAGATGAAACCCCTAAATAATTAAAATTTCATGGTTTGATTTACTTGTTCTTCATGGGATTTTGAATGAGAAACATGATTTAATCTATGAATACTAGCAATTTACTTTCACCTTGTATGTGAAGCATCCATGGTAGTTAGAACAATTCTTTGTTATGTATTCAAGCCTATATATGAAATGCTTTAGTTCAATTTGTGATTATCTATGCTTTAAACAGATAGGTAATGCTATGAATTGACATCTTTTGCTGAGATTAAGTCATCATATTTGTTAGTGATTATATCACATCTTCAAGGTAGTTTGAGGCTAGCATCTCTATAGCTCCTTGATTAAAAAGAGAACTAGCATATCAAATTATGGAATTTGTATGCATTTAGGTGGTGAATTCAAAGCCCTAGTTTATCTTTTATTTCTTCTTAATCTTGTTGCTTTAATATAATCATAAATCTCTAGTCGTATCGGCAAACCCCCTGTTTGATCTAAATTAGTAGAAGTAAAACTTGGAAGTTTAGTTCACCAATCCAACTCCCCGTAGGATCGACCCTGCCTTTGTATTTTGAGAAAAACTCGATTTTGATAATGATACCATCTATTCAAGTCAAAACTAGAGAAATGATTGCTTATTACATAGCTTACAATCAATGGAACAATGTCTTATAAAATGATCCAAAAAATATTTTTCCTCATTTTTGCGGATAAAAACTTTGTACCGCCGCCTTTGTATTTTCTGAAAAACTCGATTTTAATAATAAGACCATCAATTCAAGTGAGAACTAGAGAAATGATTGCTTGTTACAAAGCTTACAATCAATTGAACAATATCTTATAAAATGATCCAAAAAATATGTTGCCTCATTTTTGCGGATACAAACCGTGTACCGCCGCCTTTGTATTTTGTGAAAAACTAGATTTTGATAATGAGACCTTCAATGAAAGTAAGAACTAGAGAAATGATGGCTTCTTACAAAGCTTACAATAAATCGAACAATATCTTATAAAATGATCCAAAAAATATTTTGCCTCATTTTTTCGGATACAAATCGTGTACCGCCGCCTTTTCATTTTGTGAAAAACTAGCTTATGTTAATGAGACCTTAGATTCAAGTCAGAACTAGTGAAATGATTGCTTGTTACAAAGCTTACAATCAATGGAACAATATCTTATAAAATGATCCAAAAAATATTTTGCCTCATTGTTGCGGATACAAACCGTGTACCGCCGCCTTTGTATTTTGAGAAAAACTCGATTTTGATAATGACACCATCAGTTCAATTCAGAACTAAAGAAATGATGGCTTGTTACAAAGCTTACAATCAATGGAACAATATCTTATAAAATCATCCAAAAAATATTTTGCCTCATTTTTTGCGAATACAACTCGTGTAACGCCGCTTTTATATTTTGAGAAAAACTCTATTTTGATAAGGAGACCATCAATTCAAGTTATAACTAGAGAAATGATGGCTTGTTACATAGCTTACAATCAATGAAACAATATCTTATAAAATGATCCAAAAAATATTTTGCCTCATTTTTGCGGATACAAACCGTGTACCGCCGCCTTTGTATTTTCTGAAAAACTCGATTTTGTTAATGTGACCATCAATTCAAGTCATAACTAGAGAAATGATGGCTTGTTACAAAGCTTACAATCAATTGAACAATATCTTATAAAATGATCCAAAAAATATGTTGTCTCATTTTTGCGGATACAAACCATGTACCGCCGCCTTCGTATTTTCTGAAAAACTTGATTTTGATAATGAGATCTTCAATTCAAGTCAGAACTAGAGAAATGATGGCTTGTTACAAAGGTTACTGTCAATAGAACAGTATCTTATAAAATGATCCAAAAAATATTTTGCCTCATTTTTGCAGATACAAACCGTGTACCGCCGCCTTTGTATTTTGTAAAAAATTAGATTTTGATAATGAGACCATCATTGTGGAGACTTGAACTCATCTATCACTCAGAAGTCTATTTCTATTCTATCTCCTATTGAGAAAAAAGTCGTATAGTTATATAGACTTTCCATTATACACATTTGATATTTCGAGCTGAGTTTAACTCGCTTATATCTTTCTCGAAATATGTGTTGGAAAGCTTTTTGCTTTAACCACGTTCATCATTATTCTTGACGAAATTCAAAAGATGATCATGTGAAAATCACCTGGTAACATTTAATATGATTTGTGTGAGACAGTCATTTGATGTAGGCTCGGAATGTTTCGTATTGATCATTCGATCACTTGAAAATTGCTTATAAGCTAATAGTTTATGTGAGACAGCTATTGTCGTCTTCTAAGAATGTTTCAATGATTGAAATGGGAGTTAAAAGCTAAAACCCAAGTATGGATACATTACGGTTTGTGTACTTAGTGTACGAACTGTTTTGACAGAATTCAGGATCGGAAGTTTGCATACCCGTTCGTAAACTTATTCAACTGTTTAAGTCAGGGTACTTAAGTTTGCATACCCGTTCGCAAACTGATTTAACTATTGAATTCCGGGAACCAAGTTTGTGTACCCGTTCGCAAATGGTTTCAACTGAGTTCGGCCCGGAGCTAAAGTTTGCGTACCCGTTTGCAAATTGTTGGCTTGTGACCAATGTTCGGAACTTAAGTTTGCGTACCCGTTCGCAAACTTAAGTGGTTTAGGTTCTTAAATCGGTTAAGTATGAGTTCATACTCATGAACAAATACATTTATAAATTAAGGAATACAATCTTTGCAAACCGTGGCTAAAATGTTCATGAACTGATTCTTTTAAATCAATCCGATTTTGCTTCAATTGTGTCTTGTATACTTCTATGAGAATATAAACAATTGACCAACTCTATGAGTAACACAATTAGATTAATTTGATTATCAATTGATCTAGAAGTGTTAAGATGAACAAGGTTAAGAGAAAAGTGTTCATATGGCTAACTTCGGTTAACTGTTATTAAGCCAACTCAATATACACGTTTAGGTAAGGTTACCCATATCTAAATAAAGGTATATTTCATTTGTGTGTAACAAGCTAAGACAATCTAATGGTTGAAAGATATTAGCTTGAATCTTAAATCAGGTTTCATCTAACTGTAAATATTGATTGCTTTGTTCCAAAGTTATCAAACCCTGATTTGAAGACTATATAAGGGAGAACTCTAGCAACTGGGAAACCTAATCCACACACCTCATGTGTGATACTAGTTGCGACTAGAGTCGATTCTCCTTTAACCTAGGTTTTTCCTAAAACCATTATAGGTTAACGACTTAAAGACTTCGTTGGGATTCTGAAGCCAGACCCAACTATTTTCTCTATAGTTGCGTGTTCTGATCTTACTTGTTCTATCGTATTGAGTACTATCTTTTCTAAGATTTGCTCGAGATTTATCTTCAATAGGTAAGATATAAAAAGTAATCACAAAGCTCTTCGTCTCATTCTTTGTGATTCCGAATTAGCTTGTTCAACTACCATATAGTTAAGTTATTGTGAGGTGATTGATATTACTAGGCTGTTCTTTGGGAATATAAGATAGGTGTATCAATTGGTTCCTGTTCACCTTGATTTATCAAAAGACGGAATAAAAAACTCGTAGGTATTTCTGTGGGAGACAGATTTATCTATTCAATAGACTTTTCTGTGTGAGACAGATTTGTTTATCAAGTCTTCGACTTTGGGTCGTAGCAACTCTTAGTTGTGGGTGAGATCAGCTAAGGGAATCAAGTGCGTAGAATCCTGCTGGGATTCAGAGGCGTAAGGAACGTGACTGTACCTTAATCAGTGTGAGATTGGTTAGGGCTCAACTACATTCCAGTCCGAAGTTAACTTGTAGTAGGCTAGAGTCTGTAGTGGCTTAATACAGTGTGGTGTTCAAATCTGGACTAGGTCCCGGGGTTTTCTGCATTTGCGGTTTCCTCGTTTACAAAACTTCTGGTGTCTGTGTTATTTCTTTCCCACATTATATTTTCTATATAATTGAAATATCACAGGTTGTGCGTAGTTCAATCAATTGGTAAATCCAACCTTTGGTTGTTGATTGACACTTGAACATTGGTTTTTTGTACCGTTCAAGTTGTTTCTCATAATAATCAGGCTCGCGGATTTCTATTTGTTTGATTTGCTGATTATATTGAGAAACAGAGATATAACTCTTGGATGTATTTTCCTTGATTGAGTCTGACTGTCTAGTTGATTCTCTTGGAAATATATATGAGTTAGTCCATACAGATTGCCGAAACGAAATATTGGGTGTGGTTGTTAGACCCCCGCTTTTTCACTTCTTCCCTTCCAGCTTCAACTGCACAGTTCAACAGCACCATCGACTCTCTGTTCTTCGGATTCAATATCATTAATTCCACCAACACAATTAGTTGTATCATCACCAGCAACACCAACACTAATTCCACTACTAAACAATGAACACCAACAGTTCACCCATGTTCTTCCCTAATTCTAGAATTCTCCTCAAATCCTTTCTTTTCATACTCGACCTGAAAGTCTTAATCCAAACCTTCGGTTCAACTTTAATAACACCATACACAGTCTTTAATTTCTTCCTTAGACCCTCAATTTCATCTTCTCATTTTCTTATGCAATTCTCATGAAACCCTAATTCTTTGATTCTTCTCCAAAACAACTTCAGAACTCTAATTAAACCTCAACCCTTCTATTCTTCATCCATCAACAACCTAATTAACCTATTTATTCCATACGAATTCAATAATAAATTTACAAACCCTAACTTGATTTCTTCTGATTTATCTCTTCAATCTCTAACAGTTCTCTTCCCTAATACACAACATCATCACCTGCATCCTCGTTGATTCTTCTTCATCAATCGATTTCTTATCAACAAACCCTTACACATGACTCACAAATTTTCAACAGAAAAGAACAAAGAAGAGAAAAATGAGAAACAGAGAAGAAGAAGAAAACAGAAAACGAAAATCTTCTATCCGTTTGGGTTAATAAGACCAAAAATGTTTACTGGGATGCCCGACGCTCTGGATAAGGGCAGCCACAAGGATAGGATTCGAAATTACAATTTTACCCTTTGAATATAAATTAACAATTCTTCTTCATCCGGTATCCGAATGACACGTTCGAGTAGTCCATTTCGCATAAATTTTCGAGATCTAACCAACGGTACTAGTTTCGTAACTAAATTATTGTTAGATTAAATTTTATTAATTAACGTTCATGCTAAACTAATCGAATCATTATCGGCTAAATCGTCACTTGACCGGTCTAATAGCGTTGACGAGCTTAAGGGTTCTTACATTATCGACCTGTAGTAGTGGGTTACCACTATACGAGTCATTAATGCATAGAGAAAAGTGGGAGTTATTTACCATTTTATCGGCTACTACACTTTCCTCTTTATTCCTTTTACTTGGTATAAAAGAAATCGAGGGAGGATCCATGGACACTCTTAGATGGACACTATCATACATGATTTGAACTATTTTCTCCGCAAACCCCAAACGACAATGAATTTAAATCTAATATTTTGATGGTACATTCCTCTCATAAGATTCTACATTCATACCAAAAATGAGCATAATTCGAGACGTATAACACCACCATCTACCCCCTTTGAATATCAGCCGTTAAAAGTTTACGGTTGAAATTAAGGTCGGTAGATGGTGAGGTTTGGTATATCGAATTGTGCTCATTTTTGGTAGGAATGTAGAGTCTTATAAGAGGAACGTATCATAAAAATATTAGATTTAAATTCATTGTCGTTTGGGTTTCGCGGAGAAAATGGCGCAAATCATGTATGATAGTGTCCATCTAAGAGTGTCCATGGATCATTCCTCGAAGAAATCTCTTTAAATTTTTATGGCTAGTTTTTCATCTTCCTCCTTAATTCTTAAATTCAAAAGAGTTTCATCCCTGTTTTGCAAAAATTATTTTGTTTAGATGGCTCCAAATACCGACGTTTATCGGTTACGTTCTCGTTACCCTTTTGTCGGAGGTTTAGGCGTTCGTCGTCCAGTACCTCCTACCGATATTATCTCAGAGGTGACAAGTTATATAAAAGGCGAACTCCTAATTTCCGAGTCTCACCTTGTATTTTTCACTTTTCACATTACTCAACTTATTTGTGAGTATCTCTTGTTGATCGACTGCGCTCCTGGATAGATGGCCAACCGATTTTATGCTTTTATGGGTAAATCCATCACTCATAATGAGAATCGTGAAAAAGGTTATCGCAAAATTGACGCTTTAGATATCTTCCAAAGATATGACGGTGTTCCTGTACCAAGCTCTTCCATTTTAATGTACTTGAAACTAAAATCCGATCAAGTTACTCGCTAAAGTTTTTTCATTTTGGGGATTTCTTATCTAGTAGGTATTTTATTGATGGAAATATAACAAACTTTATTATCATTTATGGTAGCTGGGAATGGGTTAAAAGTTATACTTCAACTGATTCGAAGCTTCGTACTTACTTTAACCCAAATCCCTATAGCATTCACAGTAAGCTCATACATACATATATATATATATATATTCCTTTCCAGAAAATTTTGTGTTTTAAGTGATATATATATATATATCCGGTAAGTGATGTCTATATGACTACCCGACGACATTATTTTGGATGAATTGCAACGGAAGACGACACAGTTGAGGAGTATATTAATAATTTGGTGTTAGTCGACCATTCATTATTTTATTTTATTTTAATTTGAAATTTTCAGCATACGTGACCAACTATGATTGGTCTTACCGCACATGAAATAAAAATGACTCAATTAGTATATGCATAGGTTGGTCGAAAAATCATTATCAGTAAATTCTTCGTTTTCATTACAAATCTTGATCATCAATTTTTTGTAGAAGGAAATTGTAGGTTATTCATATCAACATTCTATATTCAACCTTTAGCTATGCATATCATCAGATTACTTGAGCTTCCATAATAACTAAAACATGTGGATGGAATCACTAATAATTCAAACAGACAATAAATTTATTATATGACACAAAACAAATAAAAGCAACGATGTTAAGGCATGTGTTATTTCTAGTCTAAAATACAAAACAAAGCTTGGCTAAGTTAGGCTAGATAAAGAGCGGCCGAGATTTGACTAGGAGGGATAAATTTACGGCCGTGGTTTTTTCAACTAACCATTATAAATACTTTATTAATTAGTGTCCTATTAATTGCTCATGATGAATGATTAATTAATTTTTCATGATGAATGTTCATTTAATGAATCTAATAAATACATATTTTTATTAATAAATAAGTTTATTAAAAACTATATATATATTGATCGGTAAAGAATTTGGTGTTGGCGAGTTTCGAACTCAGGTAACTGGTATCATCACCCAATGACTTTACCACTGTACTACAGTGACCCCAGTTAAAAATTATATTAATAATTTTTAATGGTGGTAGTGAAAGAAGCAGTGGGTGGTGGAAACAGTTGCGGGTATTTGTGAGTGGTGGAGGTGGTAACATTACTGGTGGTGAAAAAAATAGTGGGCGTAGCTGGTTTTTACCTACGGTGGTAGATGTTAGTGAATAGTGATGGACAATAATAGTTTTGTATCTTTACAAAATGGGAAACATTTTATTGTGATAGATGTAGTTGGCTGTTTTTAGCACAACTGGTAAGGACAAAACGCAAATATTTTGAGGAGGATACTAAATCATATAAGACAATACGATCATGACCGCTGGATCACCCAAATAGGATCCCAGCTATTTATAGTACCCGATCGAATAAATCACGTTTTTTAGTATTAAAATAAAATTGATTTCGTTTCCAGAATACAAAACAAAGTTTGGACAAGTTAGGCTAGATAAAGAACGATCAAATTTATACTTACAGAACATAAATCTACCGCTATAAATGATCACGTTTAATTAAAATTTAATAATAAATGTTCAATTGATATTTCATAATAAATGTTTTTTTTTAATTAATCAAATGAATATATTTTTGTTGATACATAATAAATTTATTTGATATTAACCATATCAGTAAGCATTAATGGTGGTTGTGATGGTAGGCAGTGGTGGGGATAATGGTGGTGGGTATTGGTGAGACTGGTGGAGTGGTGACGATAATGTGGTGGTGGAAGAAGTAGTGGTAGTAGGGTGAGAAAAGGGGTCCTAAGATAGGTAAATTAAGCACTAATGGTGGTTGTGATTGTGGTGGATCGGCGGTGGGTATAATGGTGGTGGGTATTGGTGAGACTGGTGGAGTGGTGACCATAATGTGGTGGTGGAAGAAGTAGTGGTAGTAGGGTGAGAAAAGGTGTCGTAAGATAGGTAAATTATTTAGTCATCCTTGGTTAATTTTTCTTTTTTTTGTTTTAATTTGATTTTAGTTTTCAAATTACTTTTTTTATTATTTTTTAAAATTAAAACAATTTTTAAAGGCCAGATTTTTCCGAAAAAGAAGATGTTGTGATTTTAAGATTTGCCGGGTAGGGGGCAGGAAGAAAAATGAAACCTATAAAAAAATTGACCAAACACAAGGCTACGCGCGAATTAATTGTAATCGGTTCAGTTTCTCACATCTCTTTTTATTCCCCCTTTTTGTCATGGTTTCTGTTTCTGTCATCATTTCTCCCCTACTTCATGGGATTATGCAAGGCTACACGTGAATTAATTGTAATCGATTCAGTTTCTCACATCTCTCTTTATTCCCCTTTTTTGTCATGATTTTTTATTGTCATTTCTCCCCAACTTCGTGTAGTTATGCATGCTTGAGAAATAGTTCATGATAATAGGTAAAGAGACAAGAAAAGAAATGGATCAAGAATTAAATATTATTATAAATTTTAGGAAAATGAATAAACACAAATCTATGTAAATTGGGAACCCAACAATTTATATTAAAGAGAAAAATTAAATTCTAATGCTAACAGATTTTGCAAGATTAATCTAATTGATTTTAAAGTAATTTTAAGTGTTTTTAGTTTTGTTACAAGTTTGGTGAATGACCTTTGATGATATTTTTTTGAAGTAGTGAACGAAGTAATGTTCTACTGCCCATAGGATTTGCTCTAACGATTAACTATGTTTGTCCCAAAGGGTTGTATTGACTTACATACACAATATTAAAAGATTCGAGGATAAGGACATGTTTATTAACCAACTCCTCAAAACATTTAGACCTGGATCGATCGGTTCGATTCTTCTCAGACAATTATGACATGTATGAATCGATGGATACATTTGAAACACATATCCTTGCCCGTGCCGTTATGGCACTGATTGAGACCTAGTATAAATATAAAACACATTAAACACGTATTTATGTATTTCCGTGATTTTTCGGAATCACACATAATTGAACGTATAGTTGACTGCTTTTACACTTCCAGATTTTGCCGATCTGAATCTTAAACGCTTATGGCAGTTCCCATGGTAATGGGTAAAAGAAAATATTTGCCTAGCCACGTGGATGGATATATGTGATTTTTCACTATGGAAAATCTATTCAAAATAAACAAGTTTGATCATTAGGTTTTCACTACCGATGTTTTTTGATATAATATAATAAGAAAATCGTTTATAATAAAGTAAAGTTAAAATATGAAATATAACATTAGAAAAAATAGAATAAAGTGAGATAAAACAAAATAAAGTGAATAAAATATAATAAATAATTATCGGAAAATAGAATAAGTAATGGACAGTTGGATCTTGTTGGGCCGCAATGGGTAAACCAATAAATTTCCTTTATTCGTCCCATAGTGGGATAAAAATGAAGCGTTTTTTGGGCACCACCATTTTTTGGTGGAGGACCATTATGTGATAAGAATATCACCCTATCCTAAAGTATGGAAATGATTAACCCACCCTTAACCTAATTTAATTTAAAACCAACCTAGAAACCACCTATATATATATATATAACCACCACCTCCTCCCACCACCTCCGCCCACCACCACCGACCATCACCTACCACCTCGAACTACCACCACCACCAACCACCACCACCTCTATATATATAGCTTAATTTAAATCATTAACAAAGATATTCTCACAAACCCATTACTCGTCAATCGTTTTTGGTTGAAAAAATGAGAAGTAATCATCAAAATGAGTTGAAAATGGAAGTTGCAGAGAGAAGTTCGGCTAGGAATTATGTGAAAAACTTTGTCAAACTAGACTTTAATGGAGGTTTTTTTTTTCCATAGAAAAGTTCGGTTACGTCGCAAAAAAAATGTCCAAGCCGAACTTTTAGTTCGGTTACGTCGCAAAAAGTTCAGTTACGTCGCAAAAAGTTCGGTTACGTCGCAAAAAAGTTCGGTTACGTCGCAAAAAAGTTTGGTTACGTCACAAAAAATTTCCCCGCCGAACTTTTAGTTCGGTTACGTCGCAAAAAAGTTCGGTTACGTCACAAAAAATGTCCCGGTCGAACTTTTAGTTCGGTTACGTCGCAAAAAATGTCCCGACCGAACTTTTAGTTCGGTTACGTCGCAAATTTTTTCTCCTAACCAAACTTTTTTCTGAAAGCAAAAAACTCCATTAAAACTAAGTTCGGCTACCTGCGTTTTCATGAACATTAACCGAACTACATTAGCAGATAAGTTCGGCTACCTGTTCTTCGGATCTTGTAGCCGAACTTGTTTGACTTAGCCCAATTCAGGCTATAAAATTTCTCATTTTCAGATAATTTTGGCCAATAGCAACAAAACTAAATTTGAAGTATGTTTGGGTGGTTTGAAGGTTCGGATTCAAAAAATAAAAAAATAATTGAGTTTTTCCAACTCTTATATTCTCCTTCTTCTTCTCCCTCAATAACTTAATTTTAAGAAAAATAATATTGATTTAATCTTACACTAATCACTAATTAACCTAACTTAATTACATTAACTAATGATTACACTAACTAATCATTACACAAACTTAATTAGGAAGGGTAATTTTGGTATTAATATAGATATTTGGATAAGGGATGTCTTCACTTTACTTCTAAATGTCTTACTAAAAATAGAACCATGGTCCCCAAAAAAAACATGGTCCCCAAAAAAACATTCATAAAAATGGGTAAAATCAAAATGGAAACTGCTCTTACGGAATTGTTAATTTGGGTTGGTAATCTACACCTTCGTTAAAGGAAGTTGACGAATCAAAACTCCGAAAAATCAGATCTAATTTCTTTTTCATTATTGTACACGTGGTAGACGTAAAATTTGGCGCCAAACTCGTTCCCGCGAACCAAATAAACGCGCCAAAAACGTAACATCTGCACCGTTAAAAACTTCACGGTGATGCAAAACCTAACATTTCATTTGTTATCATTTTTCCATCTCCACTCTTAGCTCACACACACACACTCTCTCTCTTTCTCTAGCCATGGCTGCTGCAAAAATCTTAAAGAGAAAAAGATTTCAAGCTTTAAATCCTCTCTCTTCCGCGAAACCACAGAAGAAAACCCATCAAAAAATTGAAGAAGATGAAGAATACGATGATACTCATTGTGAAGAATGTGGATCTGGTGATAACGCCAACGAGCTTCTTCTCTGTGATAAATGTGATTTAGGTTTTCATTTATATTGTCTCCGACCTATATTAGTTTCAGTCCCTAAAGATTCTTGGTTCTGCGCAGCTTGCACCCAAGACAAAAAGCTCAAAAGTATGTTAATTGATTCTAGGGTTCTTATTTCATTTTTATTTTTACATTTTTTCCCCCAAATTTTTTTCTTCAATCGGAGTTAATGGGATTTAATTTGTTTTTTATACAGAATTTCCTCTTGTTCAGACTAAAATAGTTGATTTCTTCCGGATTCATAGATCTTCAGATTTGACTCAGAAGCCGTGTAAGGGTAAGGATAATTAGGGTTTAGTTAACCTGACCCGTTTTTTTATTCACTTTCTTCAGTTTTCAATTTTCAATTTTCAATGTTGATTTGATATGTTTTTCATTTTATTTTTTACAGACATTAGAAAGAGACGGAAGAGTCTAGTTATGTCTAAGAAGAAGAGGAAGCTTTTGGCTTTCAATCCAACGGAGAATCCTGAAAGGAGATTGGAGCAAATGGCTTCTTTGGCTACAGCATTGACGACAACTGGTACCAAATTCAGTAATTATCTTACATATGTGGATGGATTAGCTCCTAGATCAGCAAATAACCCTACTCTCGAGGATGGAGGAATGCAGGTAAAACAAATTCTTATTTTCTTTTTATTATTTTTGGGGCACATTCAAAGCTGGTGAAGGTTAAATTTGCAACGACACTCCAATATGGAGCTGCCTTATTGATAGAGCGAACAAACTGTTTATCTGGCACATTCGTAGCTTAATACAGTATTGATTGGTGCATCCTAGATTAGATAGAATTTCTCACCCACTGAGCCAATTAAGGATTTATTTACTTTCTAGTCCAGATTGCAGGTAACATCCTGCCCAACTTGCCATTGCTAGAATAACCAAGATGACAAAAATGATGTCTTAGTATCTACACTTTATGGTTCTGGTAGGTGACATCCTGCCCAAATTACTGATGCTAGGAAACCAATGTAAGAAAAGCAATGCCTTACTATCCACACTTATGAGGCAGTGTAATTTCGTACACCTCCTTAGTTAGATAAAACGGTGATTAAGCTTGGCAGAAAAGGGCTTCCGTTTGTTATTTGACTAACCACCTTCTTTTGTATGAATGTATCTGCATTTTAGGTTTTGCCAAAAGAAGATATTGACACCTTAAACTTGTGCAAGAGCATGATGGAAAGAGGAGAATGGCCTCCTCTTTTAGTTGTCTTTGATCCACAAGAAGGGTGAGCTATCTCTTCAAACCCAAATTTCTCTCTTTTGCGACTGATGATCATCTGTAGACTTATTGTGTTTGATTGATCAAACAGGTTCACTGTAGAAGCAGATAAGCCTATCAAGGATTTGACCATAATTACCGAGTATACTGGCGATGTTGATTTCTTAAAGAACCGTGAACATGATGATGGTGATAGTATGATGACCCTAATTTCTGCATCTGATACTTCACAAAGCCTTGTTATATGTCCTGATAAGCGTGGAAACATTGCTCGATATATCAATGGCATCAACAATCACAGCCCGTAAGATTTCTTTCTCGTTTTTAATCAAGTTTCTCATTCACCGATATAAGCTTCAACTTTCTTAGCCACCTTTGTTTTTGGTTTGCATCACATTTACTATGAAAATTACTGCTCATGATCACATACCTCACCTTAAAAATTACTAGATACTTAAATGGTTAGGGTAGTTAATGTCATATAGTGAACAGCTAGTAGATCGAGGATGCTTATTATGAATACACGATTGAACTTTAAAACCCTGTTAGATAACTCTTAAAAAAATGTTGACTGTGGGCCTAAAATTTGAATGCGAGACCTTATTAGTTATTATAGACAAAAGCCGAAAGGAGTGGCATTTCAAATTTCTAGCCCAAATTCAGTTTTTTGCCTCGTAACTAGACTAAACCTGTATATTTTTATGAAACAGGGAAGGAAGGAAGAAGCAGAATCTTAAATGTGTAAGATTTAACGTCAATGGCGAATGTCGTGTCCTACTGATTGCAAATAGAGATATAAAGAAGGGTGAACGATTATACTACGATTATAATGGACTAGAACAAGAGTACCCAACTGAACACTTTGTCTAATTTATCTTATTTTACTATCCAAACCTGGAAAAATTGTGATACTCCTATAAGTTGTGTTGTAACCCATTTTATTGAAATCTAACATAATCTGTTGAAGGTCATATTGGGCTCTGACGACAAATGTACAAGAACACAAATTTTCAAGAAATGAGAAGAGAAAATTTAGAGGGTAATAATTTGTGTGTTGATTTTCCCTATATTGTGCTTCTTAACTTCCCCATATCATCAATTCTAGCCTGTCAAAAGATCTGGAAGAGGAAGCAGGAGATTTATTTTTGTTGCTCGTGCATTTGGACCATCCTACTCTAGTTCATGAAGCTATTGGTAGTAAAATGGTCCATTCCTGGAAAAGATCAACAGAGGACCACAATCAGCTCATGATTCATATTTTTGATAAGTTGTGGTCCGCTTTAGTTCATAGCTAGGTCAGGCAAAAGACATGAAAAACCTGTAACAAGCGACCATCCATCGTTATTACTACCCAGACCACAACATATTGATAGAACATCGCTGTACTCAGGGTATTCTTTATCATCCTTTTGTGCTGTTCTTTAGTAACAATCTTGTTATAATGTTATCAAGTTCTCTATAGCAATATCTACTGATGATGAACTTACAGTACCAATTTCGGACAACATTATTAAGTTTAGCTTAACTAAAATTTCCTCTTGTAGTAATGGTAAGCTAGCTAAATTATGTTCCAGTGGAATTATGATTAGTTTGAAGTTTGAACAATGAGGTGTCGGCTGTATAATACTAATAGTGTTGTAACGGGTGGGGTAGGAACCATATATTTACCGTGAAAAGTTCTAATGAATGCAAAAGTAGCCATAGTTTATCGTCATACCGGTGAAGCTGTTAAATCCACAAGTCCCAAACATGATCCATCAACCTCAAGTTGAAGATTCATTTTAGCTGTTCGCCTTTGTGGTCCGTATTGCTTAAAAAGATCAAGCGAGGCCCATCTGAAATGCATGAAAACAAGACGAATATATATGATTTATTTAGCAAAAAAGATGAAGCAAACAAGCTCTACAACTATTGAACTAAAGGATAATGCACATGTTTTTCAGCCAAAATCTTGGGAGCGGTTACTCTATTCCATAGATTTAATCGGTTGTGACTCTTGGTTAATCTAACATGGTAAGGATTCAGTGAAGGACACGGTTTTCTTGCAGACCTGAAGAGCTTATTTTTTAGGCTTAATAATTTTTCTATAGCCATGGGTTATGCCCGAACGTTTGTTGATTTTGATTCTGTTCCGAGGATTGAGAGATTTTAGTTTGAGATTCTAAGGGATGATTGGTGTCATTTGTTCCAGAAATCTATTCAACTTGAGCTAATTGATTTGCTTCCCTCAGATGAAGAGAGGCTGGGGATATACCTTATGCGTTTAAAAATGTAGATGTTTGAGAGCAGTTCATGAAGTAATTCTCCTTCAAAGTATAAAACTTATATGGATATGGGTTTATTCTAATATTTGTGCTTGTGCATGTGGTAGTATATATATATATGTTTTCTTTCTTACACCTATCTTCATTTTCAATTTAATTATCCACCATCAATATTTTTTCTTAGATTTCTTTTTGCAATCAAAAGATTTCTACCACATCAATATCCTTCTCTTGATTGTGATGGAATATATGTTTCACATTTCACATCGAACCAAATCATTCTTTTTAATAGTCCATCACAAATGTCGCCATGGACAGTGGTACTATGTACCAAGCCTCGTAACAATATCATCATCATCTACGTATTGCAACTTGAGGAGACTTCATTTTCAACTCTGGGTCCTTATTCCAAAGTAGATTTCGGAAAATCTAGGAGACTCAGTATTCTATGTCAATTTGTCAAAGGGATTGATTAACAGTTACAGCTTATTTACAAGCTTCCGAACACAGTCTCATGAACATTTTGGTGAAGGATAATTTTTTACAAGTAAGCCGTTTTGGGGGTGAATCAACTGATCAAGGAAAGTAAAAAAAATAAGACTTCTCAAAGGCCTCTTAAGTCTTGATCCAACTAATTTATCACCAAAAAAATTCCAAGAATCAAACAACAAGTAAATAAAATTACTAAAACTTCTGGCAAAATTTTGTTATTGTCTACTCTAGCAAGATAACAGCCACTCTCTTTATTGATTGATGAAGAATTGGAGTATTATGATCAAAAGTTGACAAAACTCACGTGTGCCAACCCATAAGTAATTAATCAGGGAGTTTGATGATACTATGGATCTAATAAAACAACTCATCCATAAAAGAGGTTTTTTGATTGAAAAAGATCAATTATTATAATATTTGATTATGTACATTCCTCAACTTTTTAGTCCAATAATTTGGTAGGTATACATGCATATATATATATACATTCAATCTAAGGAGACGAGTGATTTTACATCAACATACTACACATAACCCATGCATTTTAAATTTAAATATATATACTATATAAAATAGGGAATATTATTTATATACCCTTTAAAATCTACCTCTTGAAATATACCCTTATTCAATTTTTGAAAATATTCATACCTTCTGAATAATGGAAGCAACTAGCACAAATTGCTTCCAGAAGTGGACACAACTAGCACAAGTTGTTTTTCGAAGTGGACGCAACTTTATACAAGTTGCTTCCAAAAAGTGAAAGCAGTTTTCTGAAATTGACTCCAAAAAACTTAATTTTTACCCCTCGGGGGTATTTGTACAAAATCAACCAAAATGGAGGATATTTATAACATTCAATATAGTGGATCGTAAGGAAAGTTTAGATATGGACTCAGGAGAACAATCAACCAGTTAAAAAACGGTTGAACTAGTCAGGACTTTTAATTTGTTACGTAGGAGGCCAAGAAAGTGGCTAATGCTCTCGCACATAACACACATACCCCATCTTGCATTTGCTCATATAGTCATTAGCTCTTCGGTGTTGCTGGTTTTTATTTTCTGTTTGGATGTTCAAAAGAAAAAAAATGAATAGATCTTCAACATGGTTTTTGTTTTTAAATTTATAGTTTGCTTCTGCTTTACTTTATATAATTCATTATCTTCTGTGACTGATAACTTTAGGACTTCACACACCGCTATGCAATTGATGTTAAAGGCAATAAGAGATTATGATTCAACAAACAGTACCACAGATTCGTCCTCCCAGCACCAACCAGATGATATTCTTTGATTAGGTGTTTGCATTTTTTTGTGCTTCGTTCCTTGCGATTATTGGCATGACAAGCATCCAAATACTCTATTATTTGAAAACCGGAAGGCGGAGGTAAAACTAAAAATGCAAATATTTCTTTGCAATGTCGTGTTTTCCTTCTTTCTAATCTCTCAATTTCTCGCGAATGTCCAATGCCCAAGCCCAACGCTCCTCGCCATGTAAACAGTGACGAGTAATAAATGTGGAACATACGCGTTTTTTCTTTAACAATCTTGCAATCAAATTAAACCTTCTTCCACCTCCCTGTCTATACTCTATAGTTGAGTTGAATCTATCCATGTAAGTAACAGACATCCATCAGAGATAAAGAAGCAACGTATGATCCTCAAGATATAATCATCATATAAATAATAAAACCCCACACCCATGCCTTAAAGGAGATAGGGTCTGTAAAGTTAGGGTTTGTCCAAAAAAAAAAAAAAAATATATGTAGGTGAGACTCCTAGCTTTCAAAACATCCCATGATGACATATGGGATGATACATGATGATCATGTACACTAAAAGTTTGTCAACTATTATGAAAATTTGGTCCATTAATTTTAAAGGAAAAAGTTTATGCAGTGTTATTATTGTGTTGGTGGATTATATATCAAAAGCTAGAATCTAAGCTATAATGGGAGACTTTATAGAAAGATTTGTTGATTGATAAGCAGACAAACAACATTTGAAACCATGGGATTATGTTTGCTTAGTAAGTAAAAGCAACACTTATCACCTTCCTAAGCTTTCTAAAGGTGTTTATTTTACTTATTACATCCCTTTATGACTTTGCTAGCTAGAGTAGTTTAGATACGCACCTAACTAAACTTAACTGCTTCTTGGACTAAAAATTAGTAGTACGGAGTTATTATCATTCGTTGTCTTTTTTTCTTAAGTTGTGCAAAAATTAAAAATATCAGGGAGAGTACAGTACTAATCAAGGTTTAAAACACCAATGGCTATATCTCATGATCAACTAGTACTTCTTCATTTTGTGATTTAAGGAATGAGGGTTGGAGTCGAATTTATAGACTTGCGTGGTCAAGTACATAAAAAACAGTGGATAAGACAGTCGGGTTACCGACTATAATCGTTGAAGCAGAAATCCGAGAGTGCCGGGTTCTTTTGTCTTGGAGGACCTAGAGTTTTGCAAAACTCACAAGCAACCCTCATGATGAAAGTCGGACAGTTGACAGTTATTGCAAGAAAGACCATGTCGACGATGTATTCGTCTTCTTGCAATTGGTGCCACATAATGCAATTAGATCATCAGCATTTAGTGGCCTAATCCATTTTGCTAAGCTAGCTGAAGATGTTTAAGATAACAAGAAAATCCCTAATTAGTCATCTGATATACAGAAGAAATTGCAAATCGTTAATTCTAAAAGAGAAATCGGGTCAAATGGAAGAGTATCCAATAAACATTGTCGTGATGAACGAGTTAAATGTTGGTATGGGCGAAATGGACGGGTGCCAACTATTTTTGTAACAGACAATTATATCCCGGGAAACGCATTTGAAAGACAAATAAGCCTTTCTCTACAGACTTCACAAGACTCGTAGAAAAAAAGCATCTCTTTCTCCGCCATGGGAACTGTCTTCTTCATCCACCATCTCCATTTTCAACACCAACAAAAACATCCACGCCACTGACATCATCTTCCTCTAATATCCTTCTCAATCATCAAAAACACTAGCACCAACATCATCGACACTAACATCACCATCTCCACCACCAAAAAATACCACCGCCACCACCAAATCAACATCACCGCCTCCACTAAGAGAAGAATTGAAGAAGAAATAGAAGAAGAACAAAAAAAAAAATAAAAAAAAATGCCAATTTCATGTAAGTTTAAACTGGATGCACCTGGTTGCATCTTGTGTTATTCTTGGATGAAGCCAACCTTAATATATGAATGAAACTGGTTGCATCTTGTGTTATTCTAGGATGAATTTGAATTTATAGAAGATTAAACTGAATGAAACTGGTTACATCTCGTGTTACTCTTGGGTGAATCCAAATATAACCAACTTCAAACTGAATGAAACTGGTTGCATCATGTGTTACACTTGGGTGAATCCAGATTTATCCAACTTAAAAACTGAATGAAACTGGGTTGCATCGTGTGTTACTCTTGGGTGAATCCTGATTTATCTAACTTCAAAAATGAATGAAACTGGGTTGCATCGTGTGTTACACTTGGGGTGAATCCTGATTTATCCAACTTCAAACTGAATGAAACTGGGTTGCATCATGTGTTACTCTTGGGTGAATCCGGATGTTCAAATAAAAAAATCTATTGATAACACAGAGATTAAATCCCTCGATACCATCTCAACTAAATTGGGTTTTTGTTGATGTTGTTGTTGTCTCAAATCCATTGTCTCAAAAATCCTCGTCAGTTTCTCCTAATTTCTGTTACAAACAAATCAAAATCAATTCAAAACCCTAGAAATTAAACTTACAGATTTAAACATAAGATTGGAGAAGATTTTGATGAAGAAGAACAACGCCGATTTTGATTTGACGATGGGTCACAAAAACCCAACACGTTTTTCAATCAACTGATTCAGATAGGATTAGAAAATGATAAAGAAAATCCATTGATGATGATGGTTGTATAGTGGCAGTAGATAACAGTGGTGGTGATTAAAACTAATCTTTATTTACCATCAGCTGATTCAGATAGAATTAGAAGAGGATAAAGAAAATCCATTGATGATGAAGAAATTGGTTTTGATGGAAGGTCTCTGTACCTTACGAATTTTAATAAAACAAATAAAGAAGACGAGGGTATATTGGTTTGTTCTCGTTATTTTAGTATGTGAATTTTGGGCAAAAAGTCCAAATTGGATAATTGAAAGTATCTTTTTAATTCCTGTCCATTTAAACAATATGAAACTTTACATATCTTTTTCACCCATTGTTGTTTTCGGGCTAAGTGACCAATTTTGTGATTATAAAAATATAAAAAATGCGGGTATATGGATTAGCAGGGGTACCGTTTAAGTGATCCGACGGTCATAAACGTTTTTTTTTCTTATATGAAATAATACCACCTTGCTAGGTATGACCGGTCCGGCAAGTAAGCACAATGATTGTGCGTTACAGAGTTGCAGACCAAGTCAGTGTGCAGCCAGAATGGCGCAACACTGCGTAGACTGTCAAGTGCTAAGAATGGCATAACCCCGCAGGGCAAGTGAAGCGCAAAGGTAACGCTACATTGTAAAGACATTTGGCTAAGTAATGAAGCTTATTGGCCGACACAATGAGGCTTCATTGAGGGATTGGCAAGACATGGCCAAAGTTGACAAATGCAACATACGATGTTGGCAGTGATGCATATCCGTGGAATTGAGTTGGCCCAAACTCAAGGATGATGCAAGAGTGAAGAATAGGCCAAGAGTTGGTCTATGGCATTAGTTCAAGGCTGGCCAAAGCTTGAACAATGCAAACAAGCTAGTAATGCAAGAGTGACATTACTATTGTCAAGCAAATTGGTTAAGTGAAGCATATGACGCATGAGCAACCAGAATGAGCTTAAGGAGCTGGCCTCGATGATTGAAGCACAAGGATTGTCCGTGCATTATCTTAGAGTGATAAGCATGCATGGCCAAGATAGCTGAGCATTGGATCAAGGCAGAATTCGGTAAAGCACAACAGTTGTGCAATATGGCTCAAGTGACGGTTACAAGTTGGCTACGAGCTTCACAAGCATGCCAATGGCGCGAGACAAAGGAGAACGGTTGTAAAGTGAGTTTATAACCATGTGGGAGTGTTCATAACCACCAAGAACAGGTGTGGCGTCAATTGTCTAGACAACACAAAAGTTAACAGCTGAAAAGCAATGTAGGCGGTTATGGAAACTACTTTATGGGACACATGGTTGTTCCATGCGTGTGCAAGTGTTGTGTACGGTTTTGGCTAGTAAATCTACTGTATAAATAGTCCTAAGGAGTGGGAAAATCAGTAGGCTTACATAGGAGAGTTTTGTAGACATGTAGTCATACTTGAGAGAATAAAAGCATCACCAAGAGGGTGATGGCCTGTTTAGTCCATGTGATGGACTGTTTGATGTAATCTTCCTTTGATACAATAAAATGGGTTAATTGTGTCATGTCTTTGTGTTCATTGTGTTGTTGATTTGTGTGAGAATTGTGTAAGTACATGGCAGAACCTCTTATGCTTATGGGGGCATGAAGAGTTAGAGAGAAAGACTTCCGTTGTGCAAAGCCTTTAGAGTGAATGCAAATGCATACTTTGATGCAAGTATGCAAGGCTGAGTACTTGTGGGTGAAGTTGATTCACTGAACCACAGAGTATTGCCGGTCATGTCCCATGAAAATTTTAGGCGATTAAATGGGCATGTGACACTAGGAATGGTACCGCCTTTAGCAGTCATGTTGATTAAGTATTAGATATCAGACCGTAAAAATATTTAATTAAAATTAGGGATGGCGATGGGGCGGGGACCTTGAATCTTACTCCCTCACTGTTCAAAAAAAAGTAAAACACATTCCGTACCCATTACCCAAAAAATCGGGACAAAGATGGATTTCTTTTGGGTTGCCCACAATATTATAAGAAATATTTAAAACTCTGTCACAATCTCGTATAGTGTTATCGTAAACCTACAGTGAAGCCAAACGTGAAATTTTTTTTATACTGATTGTAAAACTATCGTGTACAAAGGTTTTTCGTTTCCAATTGTTTACGGTTCTTGGTTACTATCCAATAAGCTGAATTATAAATGTGGACTAAAAAAATGATTAATATTGTGAGATGTTCAATAATATAATTTGTATGAGTGAGTTAAAGAAATACCTTATTGCACAGTATCCTTAGAATTAATAATAAATAAATTTTATAATGACATTTTCATAATAAAAGTCTAAACCCTGGATATGAAGGTACGGGGCGGCGACCTTAAATTCCACCCGCGCATCACTAATTTCGGGAATTATCCGTACCCGATCCGTTTCCCAATTATGCGGGTAAAACCTTATCCAATAAGAGCGGGTGTGTATGGGGATGGTTTGGGTGCGGTAAATTGCCATCCCTAATTAAAGCAAAATTAGAAAAGTTGTAGTTAAACAACACTTGTTATGGGATTGAAAAAGAATATGGCTTTCAACTTACTTTTTATTTCTCTCCAAAACCCCTTTTAAGTCATAGATGATAAATTAGATGTTTTTATTCTTTTGTGGTGTTCTTGACATATTTTTTTGCCATTCAAAATCATTTTTACCTGTGATTTGGGGGGTGGGGGTGGGGGGTTTATCGTTTTAAGAGCGATTTTATGTTGGCCTCATTGGTGATGATCTCTTTAAAACCTTAATGCGTAGTTCATTTGTGACTTGTTATTCTTGATTCAAGAACATCGACGATCCAACACGGGATTTAGAACACCCGATTTCTTTTGAATCTACAAGATTATGGACTTTATTTCTATTAATTAGGTGCATTATAATAATTATAATTAATTAAAGAGACAATTAGAGTAAATGGTTGGAGTTCATTCTAGTTTATACCATCATTCTTCACTACTAGGTTATTATCTTTGTAGTCTATGGATTTTTATTTTCGCGATTTTATTTGTAATGGATATCTTCATTTGTAGTATGATGGCTTTGATTATCTTGTATTTTGGTATTTTTGTTATTCTTATAAGCGATCATGTAATCATTAATTTGATTAGAATAAACTGAAATGTTGATTGACAAAAAAAGAAAAAGAAAAAAACTCTTGCATGCAAACTATTCAGTATGTTAAAAAAAAAAATTAAAAAAAACTTCAAACTATGTTGACAAGACAATAACATATGAACCAAATACATTTCATTCATTAAACGTGATTCAAAGTAGAATATACATGATAAGATCACGTCTCGTTTCTTATCAGTATACTATATAAGCGATCACCATAAAAACGTAATTCCAAACCACTATCACATTTAATTCACTTCAATTGGTTCATCGAGCTTTGAATTCTCAAACTCTTATAAAACATTCTAAAAATGCATGTTGTCCTCGTCACGATTTCTGCCCATTCGTTTAGTGATTGATCTCGAACCCCTCCCTATAAGTACCTGCACACCAGATGTAATACCCACATTTTTTTCGTGACGCATGTTATGCACCACTATGGTGCTATTTCCGAAACTCATTGTCGCGAAAGAAGGTGAACTTGGTATATGTCCATCCCCTCCCCTTTTTCTGGTTGTAAAAATGTCAATAAAACATATATAGGGAAGGGGTGTTGGTTGAAGGTGCATTAAACGAAGATGCCTCCTTAAGCTATAGAGCTTGGCCAATAAAACCTATATGATGCGAAACCATTATTATGACGTGTTCCATACTCGAGAGAGATTCATGATGCGTAAGCATCCTCGTTGCTACAGTGCTAAACCAAGTATGCATTACAATGGTGCAAATCGAAAGGAAAGGTGTGTTGCGATATTTCGCGTTGCCCGAGCTAGAAAACTCAAACTTGCAATCTAAGTGGCCCAGTGATGCACACTCTTGTGCATCACTTGTGAAGGACCCTTTGGACTATATGGGTTACGCGTTGCTTGTCTTTGGCCTTGCAACTCAAGTTGGATTAGTCACTTGTCCCGACGATGATGAACTGCAGTCCGTGTTTGATCCCTTCAAGGTACGGAGAAAGGTACGTAGGTAGACGCAATGAGTTGCAGCATTAGTGGTCCAACACTTTGTCACTCATAGCATCTAATTGTGAGGTAATTACGAATGAAAAGACGAGGGTACCCAAATATACCACAATCTTTTAAATATCAACCTATAAGTCCGATACCAAGTGTGATCGTCTATGGACAAAGTCGAGACAATACAATAACTATGGTATACACTTTGTGTGATCGTCTATGGATACGAGATCGAGACAATACAACAATAAAGTGTTCACTTGATAATAGCTATAGTATAAAACCGAAACACTTTAAGATCAATATCAAGTGACAAGGATTAACGTACAAGTGTATTTACTTTAAATTATAATAACCAAATTATAATTACGGAATAATAAAGTAAACGACACAGTAAGATTTTGTTAACGAGGAAACCGCAAATGCAGGTTAACCCAAGGACCTAGTCCAGTTTTGAGTACTCTCAGAATTAAGCCGCTATACAAAATCTAATACCAACTTCGTATAATTGAGACCAAGTAGACTACTCCTAGCTACTTAGTTTCCTCAGTATCCCTGCGCCTTTGATTTATAAAGTCACGCACGTAAATAGCTACTCCTTTGGATCGTATTCCAAACAGCAAATGAATGAATCTGTTTGGTAACCACTCTAATCCATCTTTGTAAAACATTTGTTGACAAAGGCTCTTCCGTTTAAACTAATAAACTCCTTTGTATGGTTAGATCAATCTAAAACTTGATTACCGAAATAACCAATTTTTAGATTCGCAATCAATCAATATAGAACTCAAAGAGTAACTATAAAGCGATGCCGATCTTACACAACTAGACAATCAAGTCTATCAAGATAAACAAGATCCTAGTTGGATCCCAACCGATCAAGGTTTGTGCACTAAATTTACAACATACAAAAACTAATAAGAAAATCTTCTTCGTCTTCAAATTTTCAATTGCCTTCTCAATAACCTGCACAACACAACTTGAAACCTCTTGTGATCAATCACTCACAAAAGAAAGTCTTTTAACAATGGATTATCACAAGATGTCTTTAGATCCGTAAATAGTTCTAAAGATCCCGTCGATACTTTGATCTAGTTTGAGTGACCCTTATGTCAGAAGAGAAGGCTCTCAAGAATAATCAAACTAGGTGCAATCAAAGTTTCAACAACCGTTAGTCAATCAAATCAATAATCGAAAACTACAATAACAATGCAATTATCTAGTTTTCCACCAAACGGTACTCGTAGAGCTTCTTGATCCCACAGAAGTCTTTAAATGAGCGGTTGTAAGAGATTTCGCCTAATTAAGGTACTTTCCTCTCGGGATAGACGGCTCCACCAGAAACAACACGAATGAAGTTTTTGTGGCTCTTAAGATAGTTTGCAAGAAATGCAAACTCAAGTATTTATAGACCAAGATTATTTGGACAACAAGGAAATTCCAAAATCGAAAATATTCTCAAGATATTCATTAAAGTACCTAATTTCGGTTTTCCCATTTCCAATAAATGTTAACCAATATTTCCGAAATCTCCCTTAGAATTTTATTATTATTAGTGTAACACATTAACTAATAATATTTTCCATAGGATATGTTTTAATTGCTGGTAATTAAAACATATAGTATGAAAATCATAATTAAATGTTTTTCAATATTTCGGTTCGGGATCACCTTGAGTATCAAGGAATATCTTTGAACAATTAATGATAAGAGTTATGTACATGTTCAAGTAATGTCTACATATAATTTTCTCTCAGCAAACCCTAATTCCAAGATCACACAAGATCACACAAGACATAAAGAGATATGTGAATATTGAAAACTCGGTTTTGCTCATTGGATCGGTTATACCATGACTCACAATTTAAGTTGTGACCGGTTATACCATGCTTCCCAAATTAGGTTATGACCGGTTACACCATGCTTCCCAAAAGCTTGTGATCGATTACACCTTACTTCCCAAATTAGCTTGTGATCGGTTACACCTTGCTTCCCAAAGTAGCTTGTGACCTATTACACCTTTCTTTTTGAATCAACTTGTGATCGGTTACACCTTGTTATACACTATAAGCTGTGACCGGTTATACCTCAATTCTCAACATAAGTTAAGATAGGTTCTACCTTGTCAACTTGTATTGGTCATCTAAAATATATTCAATAAAGAATCGGACTAATCATGATTTCCCTTTCGATTATGAAACAAGTTCATACATCTACTTCCTTAAACCGATGTAATAATACATAGTTTTCTAGGATGAAATCATACCTATATCTTACACATAATCAAGTAAATAAATACAAAGATTATGTTGATGTCGTATTTACGAAGTTCCAAAAGATAAGTGTTTATACTTCATAATTCAATAAATTCCTTGACACTTTGATCATAATGATATGACCAAGTCTAACCACTAGAGTATTATATATCTACAACTTCGAATGTTATGTTTTCAATATAATACGACTTGAAAGATACATTAGGAATGGAAACAAGTCAAGTAAGTATTACTAACCTCAAGTGGAAGGATGATGTCTTCGTTGCAGTCGTTACTTCTTCTCATTCTTCAGGTCTTCGGAGTAATACTTGTACGTCTCAACATTCCTAGACTTTCTAGTCTAACCTAAACGAAGTTTACTCTAGTATTTAACCAAGCGACTCTAGATGAATTTTGATACTAAAATATGACAACCAAACTTGGCATACCAACGCTTGGTGGGTTCAACCGAGCTATGTTCTAATAACGACATTATAGTAACTCATATAATCAAGCTCGGAAAAGCGAGGCAAGAGTTGATTGTTGTCATACTTGATGAGGTAATATTGTAGATCGGAAGCGTGAAAAGGATGATAATTATCGCGGCGGAATAAAAATTAAGAAGTAACCGATAAAATTGTTCAAATCTCAAATTATTCTTACGAATAACGACTATGAACAATGATCCAGATCTCGCAATTCCGAAGAATCACAACTATGGATATGGTTTATCTAGACCTCGTTAATTCACTACGAATAACGATTATAAATATGAGATTAGTAGTCAGACCTTGGGTAAACCCAACTATGAATAAAAATCAAAATCAATAAACTCAACAAATTTAAAGAAAATAAAATAATTTGATTAATAAAAAAAAATCTTATAATTTTCGTTTTTGGAGCTCTTTATATAGATAATCCCCCTAAACAAACCCTAAACTTAACGCTCTTTATATAGATAACCCCCCTAAACAAACCCTAAACTTAACAAAAATATAAAAAACTTGTTTCCTAAGGTATCTACTACCTTTAGGCAACTTTCCTAACTTATTAAAACTCTTAAAATAAACTTCTAGACACTTCTAAAATTACCCTAATTAATAAATCCGAATTTTAATTATTTTTCTTCTAAAAATATCATTAATAGAATACAAATAATAATTGGAAAATAATATATTTAGTTTCCATAAATCTCCCTTCATCAGGTAAGTTGCAGTCCATTCCTTGGATGCTCATACTTCCTATCAAATTATTCGAGGTTGGCATGCACCAATTACGAATTAGGCATTAATTACCAAAGAAGGAAAATAGATCGGTGTGCAAGTTAGGATAGATTGCATAAGCCATTTGCATTACAAGGATGATGTAAGGCAAGTACAACGTAAGCCTGATTGATGCACCCCTGGCAAGAGCGAGACCAGTACTGCATGCTTTCAGCAATGCCGAAGCGAGGTAAGGAAGTTGTAAACATGCTTGCAATGTTCTATGTGCGAGTTCAAGGCATTCCTTATGGCTGGTCAAGACTCAGAAGTCAGGGTTGCATGGAAAATACGTCGGCATTAACCTTTGTGATATTCCCCTTCGCAGAACAAGGGTAAGTTGGAATGGTGTGGAAGCTACGTCTAAGGCATCATGCTTACGAAGCATGTTTTCAAAGGCAAAGGAACGCGTATTTGCTTGGTGAGTCTTTAAGTATTAAGGATCGGTCACTGTGTATAAGCGACATAATTTTATGGTCCATCACACTAGAGAATGAACAATCTTCCTTTAACTTGAGAGAGGTGTTGTTATTCACGAATGCCATAACAATTTTCTTTTTTTTTTTGTAATTATTTCAAGTATAAATGAAGACATCCAATCTGAAATAACGAACGACGCAAATTCCATGAATCTGCTAAGATATGCCCGCACATCAATATACTCATCCATTGAGAATTCCAAAATCGTGTACTCGGTGGATTTGGCCTTGATATACGAGTATGCGATACATGGTATTCCTCTTCGGTTTTCACCGTAATAAGATAATAATCCAGGTGTTTGGCTAGCGGGATGGCCATTTTGTTTCTTGCATATAGGCACCAGATCAGATTTTCCATGTTTGCTTGATGTAAGTTTGCTATTTTTTCCACTGCGACATGAAAACCACGATTTCTATCTCAATCGTCATTATTGTTGGTTACAATATAATCACAGATGATCTTAAGCAATGGTTCTATATAATTATCAAATATCCTATCATGAGTTCGCTTTGGTCTACTAGTTTTTGCATACGTGAAAGTTGTTTGATTACCTTTTGGTTTCTTTATTATCTCCATACCGGTTTTTGCATTTATGAATAGAGGACTCTCTGTAACAAATATTATAAATCCCCGCATGTTGTGCATCTTGTTGTTGCAAGAGTCGTCCTCAATAAACCTAGGTTTCTTCAAGAAACATAATTAGGTTATGGCTTTCAAAATTTCACTTGGAATTTTTGAAACCCGGTTAGACTATCTTTCACCCGATAAATCTATGTTATCCGGAACCTTATCTTGATCATCGTAGTTTTTTTCTATTATAAAGGTCTATCACTTCTGTTATACATCCATTCAAGATTACGATCTAAACTTGATTTAGATAGATCTTGTGAGGCAGAATCAATTAGGGATTTTAAAAGTTTTGAAGAGATTAAGCTTATTGAGGTTCGCTTTGACATCTTTTTTACCCAGAGTCCCTCAAAGCAAATATTGAAAAATCTGAAGGAAATCAAATAGTGTCTTGTTGGAGGAAGGGTAACACTAGAATCACGAAGGACTATTGAGTAACTC
This sequence comes from Papaver atlanticum, assembly GCA_023531105.1. NCBI lineage: Eukaryota > Viridiplantae > Streptophyta > Magnoliopsida > Ranunculales > Papaveraceae > Papaver > Papaver atlanticum. Next base: position 969,349 of record JAJJMB010017748.1, read on the forward strand.
CTGGGCCCGTAAAGGATGTGAGCTTTGGAAATCGTGTGTAGAGTCTTGCGAGATCCTAGAGAAACAAGGGGCATAACTGCAGCTAAATAGCTTAAAGGGCATATCTGAAGTCTAATCCTAGGCTAGTGTTTGTAGCGGGTTTATATAGTGTGTGTTCAAACTGGAAGAGGTTCTGGGGTTTTTCTGCTAAATTGCAGTTTTCCTCGTTATTTTTTTTTCCTGGTATCTTGTGTTTTTTCCTATCCGCATTATTTTTTATAATTATCTTGTGAGTAAAGATTCTATAAGACTTTATCTTATTGAATTGGATCTTGTGATATAGATCATATAAGACTTTGTCTTGCTGCATTCAGATTTTTAAGTTTTGAGATAGACTAGATTGATATTGTACTTACATTTTTGAATACAGATCTTTTCAAGACTTGTTTTTTGCGGTATTAGTTTATCTCGGCTTATACAAAAAATAATTATCATATGTTGTTGTTCAATATTGTTGGCCATACATCAGACAAGATACCATTCATGGGGGCTTGGTGTTTTGTGAGTGAATAAAAGATTATAGTTATGTTTTGGCGTTAGAACACTTGAAGTTAATTTACTGGGGAAATGTATGATATTCCAAAGGTGATAGTAACTGATAATATATAATGCAACATTAATGTCATCTTTCCTAATGATCACAAGACTTGCAATGAAGAAAAAGTTTTAATAAATAAATAAAAACTTAAATATTAAGTGGCAAGAGTTTTTAAGAGCTTGGTATGTAGCAATGGAGATGCTCTTAGTATATATGATGTTGAAGTGTTAAAATTTTCTCAACAACAATGATCACTTATAAAAATGCAACTATGTCAACTGGATGCAAAATATAATGCCGAATTTCATAAGTATGCCAATGGATATATTTGGTTCTAACAATAGTCATTACATCTTCTAGAGAAGATCCTATGACATAGTTATGATAATATATTTTAATGTTTTAGTTTTTTGTTTGTTTGTTTGTGCGAAACATCCTAGCGTGTGTGAAATAAAAGGTTAGACCATACTAGTCATTTCCTAAGTCCTCTCTCTTACACAAAAATGTGTTGGCCCAAGGACCATATTTGGATAAGTGAAAATCTTAGTAATATGAAGAACTCCCATCTTTAGTTTCCCCTGTGTGGGACTAAAAGTTACCTTTCACCCACATATAATAAAATGAGTGTTTTGATACACCTTCCTTAAATTAAACTATATAATCTCATTAAGATTTTAAATATAAGTCATCCTTCGTATAAAGTCATATTATCGCATGTACACCATATATGAGGAGGGTCAGAGAACGAATTTATTTGATATTTTTTACCTTAATTCACCACAAATTAGTTGTCTCATTTGAAACGTTGATCTTGGGATCTCCAGTCAACAAGATTGAGTATCCTTCGTGGAAAACTTATTTCATGATCTTGAGTCGCACCCCTCTCGATACATACTAACTACCTTTTTGGACAAATTTTTCGTCAAAAGCTCCGCGATATTCTCCCCAGACTTCACAAAATTAATGAAAATAACGCTGATCGAGAGTAGTTGTTTTAGGGAATTATGCTTTCTACGAAAATGTATAGAATTCCCATTATACACACTATTTTTAGTTCCTCCTGTAGAAGCTTGAATATCACAATATATAAATATAATTGGCATACATGTTTATGCCATAGAAGAATGTCTTCTAGAAAGCATCTTAGCCAGTCGTCTCCCTCTTTTACTTTATCTAAAGCTATATCCTCTAATTCCGTAATGGATCGAGAAATACACGTATGTTAGAGGAATTCCAAAAAGGAAAAAAAAACACTTTTTAGAGTAAAAATATATCCACTCGTAGACTTAGAATCCTATGAGTTTGTTATCCATTTTTCGCCACAAAATTCCTCAAGGGCCGCCGTTTAGCTCTCATAATTCAAGCAAAAGGTCAAAGTGCACTTCAAGTACCTTAACACTTTAGTAAGTGCATTCCAATGCCCCTTCCTTGTATTACATGTATACCTACTTAACCTACTCACCATATACGTAATGTCTAGTCTCGTGTAGTTCAGTTCATCAAATATGTCAGACTCCCTATAGCACGTGGGTACTCAAGTTGTGAAACTCCATTAACCTTATTCTTATAGAGTTTACAAGAAGGATAATACAGAGTACAAGCAGGTTTACAATCAAGCAGATTGACTAAGACTATAACCATTATAAACTCTTCTAATTTTCATCCCTAAGATCACATCAATGGGGCCTAAGTATTTCATGTCAAAATTCTAATTTAGCATGTTCTTAATGGCATCAGTTATATTCATGTTTATACCAAGTATAAGCATATCATAAATATACAAGAATACAATTATACATGCATCATTCACAAGTTTAATATAAACATACTTGTCATATTCATTAATTTTAAAACCACAAGAAATCATTACATGATCAAAATGTTCATATTATTGTTTTGGTGCTTGTTTCAAATTATAGAAAGATTTATTCAGTTTACCAACGTTTTCTTCAAAACCTTTCACTACAAAGCCCTCAGGTTGGTCCGTGCAAATTTCTTCATTTAATTCACTATTTAAGTGTCTTCATATTCATCTGATGTACCTCTAAGTTATGAATTTCATCTATAATAATTAACATCATAATGGAATTAATTATCGTAACAGGTAGGTAAGTATCAAGAAATTTAGACATTCTTTTTTCTTATAGCCTTTAACTACTAACCTAGCCTTGTATTTTTTATTTTATTTTGCAATTTCATAAACCATATGATTCATTTTCAAGACCACCCATTTACAACCTATGTTTTACACTCCCGAGGTAAAATTACATTTTTTTAATGTCTGGGTTTGTTGAATGAAATACATTTTGCTAATTGCAGTTTTTTTTCCAGAATAGAGCTTGAGAAGATGCCAAGGTATCTTTATAATATGTGGCTCAGACTCAACTAGATATGCTATGAAGTCAGGTCCAAAACAAGTTTCAACTCTAGTTATTTTACTTATCATAGGTTCAAATTATACTTTATCTTCTTCTAAAGGTAAAGTCTATCTAGGCGAAAAGACATCAAGAGGATCACCAAGACATCTCTTAAGAGATTCAAGTTTTAATGAAAAACATTTTCAAAGACATCCTTGGCTCCATAATTGTATACATGCCAATGTCAAAATTTTCAAAACTCACAACCATAAACCATATGCACTAGAATGATCATGATACCCTTTGAAGACACAATTAACAATTTTGGATCCTATCTTAGTTCTTTTAAGAGGAAGAATGACCATACTTTGAAGTATGCGTAAAAAGGTTTTGTACCTTTCCACAATTCATATGGAGTTTTATCTGATCATTTAAAGGGTACATTATTCAAGTTATAGCAAGATAAGAGCATCACCTTACCCCACAAGTTTGCTGATAATTCTGGACTAATCAACATGGCATTCATCATCTCCTTAAGGGTTCGATTCTTCCGTTCATCTATCCCATTCGATTGTGGTGAATAAGGAAGCGAGGTCTCATGAATAATGTCATTTTGCAGGCAAAACTCTCCTATAGAATTTCATATTTTCCACCACGGTCAGACCTAACTCTTTTACTAGTAACATCTGATTTTTAAAGCCTTTTTAGGTTGTTATTTTCTTTTCCTTAATCTAGGTAGGTTTCTTGAATTAGGAACGCTAGGTGGAAATATAGTCACCTAATTTATTTTAATAAGTAAATAAAATTAAGAGAAATGAAAATACAATTAAATGAAATAAAGAGAATAATAAATATAGGTACTATTAGCATTATTTATATGTTTCATAATAAAATGGGAGAAAGAATTATAGGTTAGAAAACCAAAAGATAAAGAGAAAGAAAAAGAGGTGGAGGTGGAGATAGATTTTTAAAAAAGAAGGATATTGAGAATCTATAGGAGATTGTAGCAAATAAAAGGTAGAATGCTAGATCTCTTTGGAAGTTTTCTTTATGTATATTTTCTAGTATGATTTTCTATTGCTAGCATTCAAAAATTTATTTACATAAATCAAGTTATTTTTCATGGTTCGTGTACCGGATTTGTATACCCTTAAGATAAAACAAGTTCAGAAGTCTACAATTTTTTTATATGCATATACTAGGTATGTGTACCATCCTGAGTTCACGAGTCAACAGAGTTTTTTGAGTTTGCATACTCCGTATGTGTACCAAAAGTCATTGCCGAACTATAGTTACGCTGGTACGTTTACTAGGTACATGTACTGCGACTCCGGACCTATAACAGTTATGCCAATATGTAAGATGGTACGTGTACTGTCCTGTATCCAGATTTATTGTAGTTCTATATCTCTCTAATAATCGATTTGAAACATTCCCAAATAGCATGAATGACACATATCACTGTTCCAGGCTATTTTCAAATGATTAACTTGAATCACGATTTAGGTTAAAAACAATATATTGTTCTTAATCAAATTCATCAAGTTTTGAACAAATGTTCATAATCTTATCATACATATTTCGAGAATAATTAACAAGATAAACTTGACTCGAAATTTTTGTTGTGCATGTAAAGTCCACTTTAGTCATGAGACTAGAAAGGTGAAAACTTGAGTAATAGGTGGTTCAGTCTTCACCTACCTTTTGTTGATGAAGTTCTCCAAAAGCTTCGGTTTCTCCTTCAAACGGTAGAACGCAGTTATGTATGGTACTCAACTACACACTTCTATCCTAAACCGAGACTTGACTAAATGTAAACTATAAATCAAGATATAGTTTTGATCAACTAAATTTGACAATAATCTTGAGATAGCAACACTTGTGAGTTCGACCGAGCAATGCTCTAACATAATGGTCAAGCATAAATTTCAAACAAAACTCTGCTGGCCAACATCAGGAAAAAAACCTAATGCAACAAAAGGTATGTGGGCTGATATTTTACGAGGTGGTATGGTCATAAAGATCGACCAAAAAAATATCCATACTTGAGTCACCTATTTCCTTAGCCTTTGGCATGGAAGCAGTGGTACCAACTGAGGTGAAATTTCCAACCGCGAGAACTTTAGCAATGGATTCAAACACGAATGATGAGCTAATCTTAAAATGCTTAGAGAAAGTTGATCTCAAAAGAGAAAGAGCCCTGATTCAGCTCGAAAAGCATTAGAGGCACAGAAGAAAAAATTCAGCAAACCGTCAGACTAAGAAAGTTTAAGCCTGGTGATCTGGTAGTCAGAAAAGTACTACCTAGTTACAAGTAATTATGTGCGAATGACTAGTTATATTCAGAACCAAAATATGTACGACAGGTTAAAAGAAAATCTGAAAATGAATCTTTAGACAGAGTATGGAATATCCGACGGGCTTGATTTTTAATTTTTATTTAATTATGAGTGTAAACATTTAATTTTTAATTTGTTTGTAGTTTGTTATTCAATATTAATTTTTACAAAAGTATTCAAGTGTCACTTGTCATTTTTCATTTCGCTGTTAATTTGTTTGTAGTTTGTTATCCCATATTAATTTTTATAAAAGTATTCAATTGTCACTTAGCGGTTTTCAGATGATCGAGCGACAAACACTCTATGCCAACGGCTAGTATTTCCCAACGAATTTCAATAAATCTCCTATATTTACCAACTCATTCTCATTCTAATTCAAACCTTCTACACCAAAATTTTACAAAAATAATCTACTCTCGTTCCATAATCTCCATCAATATGGCTAATCCTAACTTTACTCTAGACGAAGATTTATCTCTTTGCAGAACTATGCAATATATTATCCGAAGAGGGGTGAAGAACGACGCCAAAATGGTTTAGTCAGTCAGAGTTATTGGGGTAAATTTCATGAAACCTTCTACAATGACATAGGTAACCCTCACAACCGGGATCATGCACAATTTTCTGTCGATTTTTTGCAATAAGAAAACAAGTCGAAAAATTTATAGCTTGTCGATTTTATTGTAAGTCGATATAGTCTTAAGGGTGAAACCTATGATGACATTTTTTTTGTGATCTCGAGAGAAATGACGAAGATCGAGAAAAAAAAGAATTTCGAAAAACGAAGCTCATTTTCAGATCCTCAAGGAGTTTCTCATTACTCGTATGGGATTTTGATATGATGTGATGATGTTAATGTGCTTTTATGCTTAAGTAAAACTTATTTAGTAGAATTATGTAAAATTAAGAAAAAATTATCATTTCAAATCAAAATTAAGTAGAATGAAGTAACATTTTAAAATTCAACTTACTACATCGATTACCAATATCATAAAATAAAACGTTCAACTTCATCGAAATCATCATCACCACCAGATGGGTTGTTAAATCCTGATTGTGTTCAACCTGTCTTTGTAGGTTATCAAATCCCAGTTGCCATACATGTTTTTGTTGGTTGTTCACAGTTGAAGTGTTCGCATTAAGAATCTCATACTTGTCATAGTCATTGATAAATTGTCATTTTTCATCTCCATATTTTGAAATTTTCGGTTAACCGATTTTTGCTTCTCGACGGTCTTCTGATCTTCCATATACTCTCCCATGTCAAAACCTTCAGAGCTTCCTCTTTCTTGAGTTAATTTTCTCTCCAGTCTCTCTTAGTATTATAATCGATAATTAAGTTGAAATTTGGGCATGTTGTGGTATCTGATGAAGAAAAAGGATTTGAAAGACCTAGTGAAAATGGTGAAGAATTTGGTGTTGAAGAAGAATAAGCATATGGTGGTCTGTCAGGTACTTGCTGATTAGCTGTTAACAAATCTGGATTATATTTGGGCAACACTTTTAAAATATGGTAACAACTTTCAAATGTGATTTTTCTTCTTCTTCGTATTGGCGTTGCCAATCTGCACGAAACTTCCTTTCCACAACAACATCAACGACACCACTCTCCAGGCCTCTCTTGGCATGTATTATCGCAACAACATATAAGTCGACTTCCTTACTAATTGTAATGAAGCGAAATGACAACCCAACTAAATCACGACTATTGATGTTCATGGTTTGTTCATTGGGCCGACCGACCGAGCGAAGCGAGGGAGAGAGGACCTTCTATATGGTCATTTTCTTGTAAAATGTAAGTGATCAGCTGACACAAAGAGATTTGAAATGGTCTGGGCCGAAAAACCAAAAATGCCCCTCAGAATCAAAATTTCCTTTTTAGAGATTGAATATTCTAGAGATTTAGAAATTTTGGTGTGATTTGAAACAAATTTGAAGTTGAATATATATATGAATTGAATTTCTAATGGTTAAATGATGAACCACGAGGGATGAACATATTATCTTGCGATATAGAAACTAATGCTGACGCTAAATAACTAACGAGCAATATTGAAACCACCAAACAATGAAATCTCTTATCACAAATAGCCAAATATATTTGCCATTTTGCCACACCCATGGATGCAAAGTGGTATAGTTTATTATGGAGCCCTATGCATAAGAACCGGCCTTACATAAGATACCATAGATCACCAAGAGGCACAAACACGAAGAAGTGATAACCATAACTGACTGACTTATGTCAAAATGAATAGGTTTCCGTTCCCAAGTGAATTATTAGTAAAACCGTTTCCTATCCCACAGTTTCTATGAAGTCTTAATTACGTGCATAAGATTGTGGTACTTTTACGATTCTGTAATAAAAAATGATTTAGAGATAAAAAAAAACAAGGATAAAATGGTAATTAGTGGAAGGGAAGAAAACAGCATTTCCTCCATTACAAGACGAGTATCGTTTGGTAAGAGTCATGGTCTGGGGGTGGGGCTAACTAAACTGGCAAATTTGTAAATAATTTTAGAGAGAGAGAGAACAACTTAACAGTAGAAGGGAAACAACAGGGAAAAAAAAAAAAAAACAAAAGAACTTCTCTCAAAATCTTGTTTCTCGGGCCATCCGTTCACAAATATCGAGGCTTTTCAATTTTCTTTTCCGAAATTCTTTGTTTGCCCACTCTTCTTCTTCTTCTTTCCTCTTTCAATTTTGTACTATAATTAATTTATTATTCAATTTCATCATCACTGTTTTTACAAAGAGAGAAGAGCAAAATTGCAGAGCTGTGACGGATGATGAATCGGTTGTTTATTCATTAGTTTGATGGATTTTCATGGGAACCCAGGTGAGATTATCTATCATTCACTGAAAATACCCCCCTTTTCTTTTTATTTCCTTTCATGTTACTTAATTTTGTTATTCAATGGTTGAATTGGTCAATTTTCTATACTTAGTATTTTCTGGAATTTGGTACTAGTAGAAAAGATCGGGGTATAAATAAATAAATTAGGTTATTTTGTAATAGGGAAGAAGGACAAGTTCAATGGACTTTGGGTTTGGGATCTGTGTTGTCTTTTGTTTTGTTTTTTAAGTTTAGTATAAGTATAAGTTGTTTACAAAACCATTCCTTGTTTGGAGTTTGGGATCTTCTAGAATTAGTCTTAGTATTTTTTTATTTCTTCCAAAACCATTTACCCCGTTTTAATGGGGGAGAGATTTTAGGAATTATATATATATATATATTTTTTTTGGATATAATTAGGAGGGATTATATTACCCAACCTACATTTAGAGTATACAGGGGAATGAGGGAATTTAGGAAAATTGTCTCTTTTCTTTATTGAGTAGTTTTTTCATGGTTTGAATTGTAGGAACAATGAGGAGTTTTAACAGTGAAGAAGACAGTGACCGTTTCTATGATACCCGGGAGGAAATTACATCAATTTCTGATTCTAGTTCTGAATATTTGGACATTTTAGATAACAATTCGTGCTCTAGTAGCGGTGATTCCGACTGGAGTAGTTTCCGCTATGAATTATGGATTAAGAAACCAGCCAGTGTTAATGAACGTCGCAGTAGGTTCTTTAAATGGATGGGTATAAATCTGAATCAGACTGACAAGGAGAATGCTGAGGGTACTTCTGGTGATGAAGGCTCAATGGAAATTGACCGAATTTCTGAAAGCAGCGGAGCAGTACTGGGGAACTCTGATTTTCAAGACGAATTTTCATCTAGTCAATCTTCTAGAGGATTTTTATCTGATGATTTAGTTTCTGAAGAGAATTTTGAATGTAGAATCAAGAATTTGGATGATGGAACAGAGTTTGTTGTGGATGAATTGGGGCAAGATGGGATGTTGAAGAGACTTCGTCAAGTGGGTTCAAACAGATTGGTCACTGTTGAAGAGTTTCAAAGAAATCTTGGCTTGTCTTCTGTGGTTCAGAGGGTAATGCGCCGAGGAGTCGCAGAAACCAGTGATTCAGGTAAGACTACACGGAGGGTGAGCAAAGGGTGGCTAAAGAAACTGGGTGCAGTGGCTTGCATTGTCAATAGGCAAGGGGAAGGTGCGGGAGTGAGCCCAAATGGTTTACGACAAATTGTTAAAGATACGGTTCGTAGGGTTGGCGTACGTGCACGTAGAAAGCCATCGAAGGAACTCTCAGCTCTCTATGTGGGACAAGAGATCCAAGCACATGATGGTTCAATATTGTCTATGAAATTTAGTCATGATGGGAAGTATCTAGCTAGTGCAGGTGAAGATGGAATTGTCCGTGTGTGGGAAGTGTTGGAGATGGAAAGATCAAGCGAGAGTGAAGTTTTAGATACCGATCCTTCGTGCATGTATTTCAAGCTGAACAGTTCGTCCGAATTATCCCCCATCTTGGCGGATAAGAAGAAAATGCCTAAATACAAGAGCCTTAGGAAAGTCTCTGATTCGGCTTGTGTCATATTGCCCCCAAAAGTTTTTCGATTGTCAGAAAAACCACTTCATGAGTTTCATGGTCATAGTGGTGAGGTCTTGGATTTGTCTTGGTCAAATAAGGTTAGTGTTGTTTGTGATTTTCTAAGATTTTGTCGTTTAAGGGATTGGCAACTGTTTTCTTACAGCATTCTTTTTTTGTACAGTATGTGCTATCATGCTCTGTGGATAACACTGTTCGCCTGTGGAAAGTTGGAAGCAATCAATGCCTCAAGATCTTCTCTCACAATAATTATGGTGCGTCTTCCCACTGCTAAACTTTACATAGTCTCTGATACCTGCTAACCATTGGCTGGTCGTCTGGGGTATGATGTTGATAGTTTGTATCCGGTTTGTTAATACGTTAAATTGATCTCATTTTTTTGTTTTTTATGGTTTCTAGTGACAAGCGTGAATTTTAATCCAGTTGATGATAATTACTTCATCAGTGGTTCAATAGATGGAAAGGTTCGAATTTGGTCAATATCTGACTGCCAAGTGATTGATTGGACTGATATAAAGGAAATTGTCACTGCTGTGTGTTATCGGCCTACTGGACAGGTTTGTTGGCTTTTTCTTTTTAGATATTTGTAATTGCATTTGGTGACTTGGTTATCCAGTTGGTTTGCTTAACTATTCTATGTGTATGTTCATGCAGGGCATAGTAGTTGGCTCCATGACAGGCAATTGCTACGTGTTCGATGCATCAGGTAGGAACACTTTTCGTAGAAACGTCTTTCTCAAAATAAAATTTCAGTTGCCAAAAGTAGACTTTATCTGACAATTTACCGTGTAATTGATGTTACTATTGTGAAAGATGATCTCGATCAACTGTTCCTTCGTTCATTGCCAAACTTAGATCTCTATAAAATGATTTCTTTTTCTATTTTCTTGATCCTATCACTGAAGACTCCCTTAAATTAGCGAACTGAATCTTTTTTTCCCGTTGACCAGATAATCATTTGCAATTGGGTACTCAACTCTGCTTACATGTTAAAAAGAAGTCTACTGCCAAGAGGATTACCGGATTTCAGGTATCTTTTCACGGCCTTGAAGTTCATTTCTTTCTTAGTTGCAACACTGTAACAATTTCGTAATTTCTCAATTCTGGGACCGTATCTCCTCTCCAGTTTTCCCCTAGCGACTCCAGCAAATTGATGGTCACTTCTGCGGATTCTCATGTGCGTGTTCTCGATGGGGTTGATGTTATCTGCAAGTTCAGGGGTGAGGCTTCGAATCCTTTCTGGTTGTCTGGATGTGGTTTTTATTTGGCATACCACCTTCTTCTTTAGTTTTTATCTCGAAAGAAACAGCTAAGAATCCTAGCAACAACAACTGTACATAGTACTCGGATCTTCTCTTATTGTGTTTTTGTATCTTCAGGCCTTAAAAATGCTGGAAGTCAGATATCTGCTTCTTTCACTTCAGATGGGAAACATATCGTTTCCGCAAGTGAAGATTCTAATATTTACATCTGGAACTCTGATAGCCAAGATGAAACTCATTTACAAGCAAAGAGCATCTGGTCATGTGAACGCTTTATCTCCAGTAATGCATCAGTTGCAATTCCTTGGTGTGGTGCGAGCTATGGGAGTTCCGGTCTTTCAAATGCATGGGGATCACTCCCATCTGATCAAATTTCAGGTTGCTCTAAAATAAATAATTTAGACTATGGAATGCAGCATTCCCGTTTATCGTCACCCGATTGTTTCTCTTTGAGTAGTGGGTTCTTCTCAGATGGTTTTCCGAAGGGAACTGCAACTTGGCCAGAGGAGAAACTTCCAACATCAAATTCAATAAATATGTCATCATCTCTCTGCAAATCTCATTACAAGTTTGTGAAAAGTTCTTGCGAGAGCACATCAAATTCTCCTCATGCATGGGGTATGGTAATTGTGACTGCAGGGTGGGATGGATGCATTAGGTCTTTCCAAAATTATGGATTACCAGTTTGTATCTGAAAGCTTAGGAGGGTTTCAGAATAGTCCACTGTGCGACAAAACCCCCTTTTTTAATGGGTATCTTGTCGTGTTAGTTCACCAGTTGGGATTAGTCTCTGCAAGTTTGGTATTATTCACAGTCATCAAACATGTTTACGGGCTTCCTAATAGGTCACATCGGGATAAAAAAAACTGGATTCTGCCGCAGCATTTACAGCTACAACCAGAGGTCTACAAACTCAAGTTTGTAGTTGGGATCCGTCACATGCTTCGTAATTCTTGGTACGCAATTGGGAGTGATACTGCAACGACTAGTAACATTTCTGTGATTGTAGTGAAATCTTGCAGGCATGTCAACAAGCGATCTTTGTTCGTGTTTGTGGGTTGTGACATCAGATGTGTTGCCAACTTTATGATTCTTTTATTCAATTTATTCGATTCATGATTGGCTATTAAGGAGAGGAAATTTGGAAGGGTTCATATATATTAGAAACTGGTATAAGACGGACGGGTCTACTAGGCTTTTTGAGTCTTTCTTTTTCAAGATAGGCGTGAAGTGTTGTAGTGGTGTAGAGTGAGATTAAGCAAAAGAAGAACTGAGAATTGGTGGTTAGGGAATATCCATGAGAAATTGGTGGGGAAGCTTGCAGCCTTTATGGTATGTTGGTTGGTTGGATATCTGAAATGATCGGTTCTTTTGTCTGCAAGAAATGACAACTCTTTCAAAGGATCAGTCTTACATTTGGCGGGACCAAGAAATACCTCGTTCTGTCGTGTCATTTCAGCTGTGATGAACTTGTAGAAAAATCTTTTGCATTCGAGGAGTTATCCTGTTCGAAATGTTGACTACTCATCTTTGTATTCTTGGTATAGCTGCTGCCAGCACTATACGATGGCCGTATTCATCCAAGGATCACCTCACATGGATATGGTGGCAAAACTGACCGCATAGAGACCTTGGTAATTTTGAAACCTGTCCGGTAAAGTCTGCTGTTAGTAAATTAGTACATATGTATATGTAACCTAACTGTAACTTATCTTATTTTGAGTATGAAAGTTGTTCAGAGTGTTTCTGAGGTTTCATGTGGGTTTTTTGTGTTGGAATAGGTGTTTTGATGTCTCACCATTAAAAAATCCCTCTCGTAGTTATTAGAAATCATAGAAGAACAGACTAACGCATTCCACCTTGGGGTCCTGCATATTTCACTGCAGCGTTTCAGTGTCCCCTTACACAACTTGGATGTGGTTTTTTATTTTTGGTAAGCTTTTGCTTGAAAGTTTTCCAAACTGTTATTTTATCAATATGTGATGCGAGGATGTGATGATGTTATGGAACAGAATGATAAACATTAGAGCACACAACAGTTGGTACTCATTCCATAACCCGGCACTTTTGGACCAATCAATCTTTAGCAGTACTCATCCATCTTAGTTTTATGAGCACCCCTAATACTTTTTTTACTGTTGTTTTTTTCTTCCAAATAATGTATGTTTATTCAGATTGAATAGAGCACCAAGTGTATGTTTTTCTTTCCAACCAACGTAATCCTGTATGGGAATTAAGAAATGATCACAACATACGCCTGAGCTGCTCGTCCTTTGTGCATAACTTATCCCAATCATAGGATAGCTGGTACCTGATCTTATGGATCAGGATACTAAGCAATGCACTGGAAGGTTAATCTTGTGAACTCTTTTTTCTAGCCAAAAAAATGTCAATACTAGAATACTAGTTTCTGGTGTTGATAGATTAATATGGCCATACACTAAAGCTGGTGGTTTCTCGGTTAAGTCTCAAGTTTCTTCAAGCATGCATACAAATGATTCCATTAATCCAGTTCATAAGGCTATTTCGAATTGTCCTGTTTTACCAAAAATACAACCATTCATTTGGAAATGCTTTGAAAACATCATTTCCCACCAAATTTGAGCTTTCTAATTATATTGCTGGTCAGGATGCCTTTTGTGTGATCGTAGTTCCGGAAATCATTGAACATATAGTTCTTCACTGTCCTTTCTCCATGGTTGTTTGGGCATCTTGCCCTTATAGCCACCATGTTCTACTTGATTCTAATTCTAACATCTCAATACAGGATTGGGCTCTGAAATGGACTTCAATAATAATCATAAAGACACGTTGTGTACGATGTTTTGGGGACTACCCCAAAACAGTGGGGGACTACTTTGTGATAGAAATGTCTACCCTATATTTATAAGGGGTGTCCTAAAGTGTGGAAATGACTAACCTACCCTTAACCTAATTTAATTTAAAACAAACCTAATAACCACCTATATATATATATAACCACAACCTCCTCCCACCACCGCCGCCCACCACCACCGTCCAGCACCTACCACCTCCAACTACTACCACCACCAACCACCACAACCTCTATGTATATAGCTTAATTTAAATTATTAACGAAGATATTCTCACAAACCCATTACTTGTCATTCGTTTTGAAGAAATGAGAAGTAATCATCAAAATGAGTTGAAAATGAAAGTTGCAGAGAGAAGTTCGGCTAGGAATTATGTGAAACAGTTTGTCGAACTAGCCGAACTCAGCTTTAATGGAGTTTTTTCTTTCATAAAAAAGTTCGGTTACCTCGCAAAAAAAAAATCCCAGTCGAACTTTTAGTTCGGTTACGTCGCAACTTTTTTTCGTTTTTTTCCTAGCCGAATTTTTAGTTCAGTTTTGTCTCGATTTTTTTTTACTAACCGAACTTTTTTCTGAAAACCAATATATTGAGTTCGGTTACGTCGAGAGAAAAAATTCCCATCCGAACTTTTAGTTCGGTTACGTCGCAACTTTCTTTTTCCTAGCCGAACTTTTCTCTGAAAGCAAAAACTCCATTAAAGCTGAGTTCGGCTACCTGTGTCTTCAGAACCATTAGCCGAACTACACTTGCAGATGAGTTCGGCTACCTGTTCTTCAGATGTCGTAGCCGAACTTCATTTCCATGGTCGAAATCAGTTTATAAATTTCTCATTTTTTCGAAAGTTTTTGTCAATTCAAGCAACATTAACTAAATTTGAAGTATACCTAAGTACCCAAAACCCTCATTTCGAAATCAACCATCTTAAAAACCGAACTACAAGTTTGGTGTTGACAGATCAAAGTTCAGTTACCACATAGAAACTGCGAAGTAACCGAACTATATTTTATCAAAGTTCGGTTACCTATATAAATTTATCGACTAAACCGAACTCAAATTTTTCATATAAATAAGGAGTTCGGTTACGTTTTTTTTTTGCGAGCTTACCGAACTACATAGTTCGGTTACCTAAAAAATCCTAATTGGCCGAACTGTTCTTCATATTGAAAGTTCGATTACCAAAATCTAGGGTTTTCAAAATTTCTCTTAGCCGAAATCTCTACTGTAACGACCATTTTCAATGGTTTTTGATGATTTCTAATCGATTTCTTCAACAAAAAACGATTCAAAGGAATGGGTATGAAGGAAATTACCTGCGGATTTTCATTTTAATCGAATCGGACTTCTTGGTTGATGTTGGAGAAGAAGAAGAAGAAGAAGAAGAAGAAGAAGAAGAAGGAAATTAACTAATTTAATTACCAAGGGTAAATTTGGTATTATTTTTTTTTTTGGATAAGGGGTAACCCAAAACTACTTCAAATGTCCTACCAAAAATGAAGGAGTAGTCCCCCACCTATTTTGAGTAGTCCCCAAAACATCATTCTTTTTTTTCCCGAGAGATGGATGCTTTAAGATCAGGATTTAATTGGGCCCCAAAAAACAATTAGGGGCCTCACCCATTTTATTTGCACCCCAAATTTTTCAGGGGTGTATTTAAATTTTGTGAAAATACTATTTTACCCTTCACTAAAAATAAATCTTAAAAACCTATTAACCCTTAATCCTAAGCCCCAATTCATTTCTAGTTCTAAACAAAAAAATCACTCCCTCCCCTCTCACCCTCTCGACTCTTCTTTTCTCCTCCATTAACGACTCCAAGAAAAAAGAAAAAAAAATCACCCGAAAAAATTTAGTTACAGTAAAAGGGTCGTCAATTCGACAAGCCTAAACCCTAACAATTTTTCATATGCATGTAGAGACCATAAAAAATCGTTAGGGTATATGATGATCAAGATAACGACCATATTTCTGGTTTTCATATTTTTTTTACCCTAGATTAGAGTCGTTAACATAATATAGAAACCTATGACGATCCTCTATGAACGATCCTTTTTTAAACGTTAACGACCCCAGGTGAAAAACAAACAGCCTCTCTGTCCCAAATTTTTTCAGAGTCGTCTTGGTATAAACACACAAAATAACGACTCTTTCTGACCCAAGCTAAGAGTCGTCAGGGTATATCATATTACCCTGACGATTTTTCATAACCTGGAAAAGTTGCAGGTTTGAGTCGTCATTTTTGGTGTCAATACATTGACGACTTTATAGAGTCGTTGGTGAATACATCCCTCGACATTGACGAATCTTTCTCTGTGTTGTGACATATATCCAATCCATGGGAGAATTTAAGATAATCTTACCATCAACACAATCATCTTTGTTGCTTGAACCTTCCCCAACATCATTTCCCCTACTTGAATTACTCATTTCTAAATTTTTCCTCTAAAACCTCCTCTTCTTCTTCTCAACTCACAAAAAAAAAAAAAAAAAAAAATCAAAGCAAATTTTGATTCTAAAATCTGATTTTAATCTAACATAATCTAACCACGCTAATTAACTTAATTAAGTTTTAATACTAATCATTCAGGGGCAGTTTAGCCATTTAAAAATATTTTGGTTAAGGGGTGACTCAAATTAGGTTTTAATGACCTTCTTTGTCCTCTAGTGGGAGGCCCCTAATTGTTTTTTGGGGCCCCCAATTAAATCCTGTTTAAGATCTTCCAAGACAAAAATTTAACCCTTTGACTACTGCAAGTTTCGCTGTCAAACTTGCCAGCCAGACTAGTCTGCCTTTAAGTTAAGAAACTTAGACTGAATTACCACCTTTTCAAGCTGAAGAACCCGCAGTATACATGGAACCTTCTAACGAGAGTCTCCCAACTGGTTGCATTAGAATTTTCCGTGATACATCTTGCTAGAGCACTGGTCGATTGAACCTACAAGTGCTGGCATGTCAAACTTGTTGTCAATGTTAGATGACCAAAATTATTTCTTGATTTCTTGTCCATTGAAATGACGAGGGTACCAAGTACACCATTATCTTTTCGATATTAACCTACTACAGACACACCTTGTGTAATCTAATACGGACACAAACTGTCAACGAGATTACTTAAACAAGATGTCAACTTGGTATATAACGTAAATTCAAATCCGAACCAATCCATAAGATCAAACCAAGTGTTGGTTATCGTACAAGTGTATTTACTTTTTAATTTTAAAGACAAAACAATATAATTGGAAGTAAACTAAGTCATGCGACACAAAAGATTTTGTTAACGAGGAAAACTGCAAGGCAGAAAACCCCCGGGACCTAGTCCAGTTTTGGATGCTCACACAATTAAGCTGATATACAAATTGACTACCACAACTTCGTATAGTTGAGACCCAGTAACTCCAAGTAACTCAGTTCCTTTAGTATCCCTGCGCCTAACAACCATCTAGTGTTCGCACATAAATCCCAAGATAGAGTCTACTATCTCAAGTTGCTTCACCTGCTGTGAAGACTTCAGCAACTCAACTCCTTTGGATCGTAACCCGAAACAATGAATGACTAATCTGTTTTAGTAACCTTTCTATCAATCTTCAAGATCAACAAGTTAATCAAATAAGTTGAGTACAAAGGTTCTTCTGTTTAAATAATGTAAACTTTTTTTTCGGTTAAATCAACTAAGATAAAGACTATCGAAATAATCAATCTTAGTTTACAAACTATTAAAGTAGATCTCAAAGAAAAACACCTGGCTAGATGCAACAAGCTTTAAAGTATATAGGAGATAAACAGGTTGTCGGATCCCAATCAATCAAGTGTGCAAGTATATCACAAAGATCAGAATACCATAAAGAAAATCGTTTAGTCTTCAATTTTCAAAGTACTAGCACAAACAACTTGATTCCCATCAATGAACGATCACGCACAAAACAAAGTCTGTTAACAACAAATGATCACTAATCCTATCTTCAGATCTTGAATCAATAAAGCAGATATGAGATCGTCGATCCTTTAACTCGTTTGAGTGACCTTATATCAGAAGAGAAGGATCACAAAATAAACAAACTAGATCTATCAAGGTTCAACTTCACCGTTCGTATCAATAATCGAAAACTAAAATAACAATACGATTTAGTTACCCACCAACGATACTACTAAAGCTTCTTGATCCCACCGAAGAATTTAAACGAAGTCCATATAAGAAAATTCACCTAATTAGGATGCTCTTCTCTCCGATAAGTATTACGATAATACTACTAGTGGGCCTCCCACAAAATTGTTAGTAAGTGTGTCCCATGGATGAGTTTGAAGGAAAATAAGCTTTACTATTTAAAGTGTAATGACCAACGCTTGTTTGGACAATAATGAATTATAAATCCGAAAATTCTTAAGATATGCAATGAATAATGTATATTTCGATTTTGTTCACTTCAAACTGTAATCCAACATATGTACTGAAATCTCTCTTGGATGACAACCAATATAGATAGTATACAACATGTACTTAACTAATATAGATACAATAGGTATGCTTATCCTCTGGGATATAGAAATCATGTATATTCGAATACCTAAAAGATATTTAGAATATTTCGTTTATGGGATCTCTCCTTGAGTATCAAGGAAAATATTTGAACATTAAATAAGAGTTTCACACATGTTCAAGACATTATGTCGACATCTTGTGAACTTTCCTTTTTAACCAATTACATTTTCGGAGCTATGCAAACCCTAAATTAATAGACAAACTGAAAACGTAAACTTGGTTAACTAAGGATCAGTTCTATTAGAGATCCATATGAGATATCCTTGGGCCCGCTCTTAGTAAAGATCCTTGGTAAGGGATTGGTCTTACAATAGATCCTTGGACTCATTTTCAACTACGAAACAAGTTTCGCAAGTCTACTTCCTTAAACCATGAGAACATAGTTTTTAAGTATGGAATCAACCTGAAAGTTCAACACACTAAATAATAACGAATTAGCAAATAATATTATATCAAATCTACGAAGTCAAATAGATAAACTATACTTCATAACTCCACATACCAAAGTTCTATGAAACAACTAGTATATCATTCCTTGACGCTTTGACCATAATAAAATGATCAATTCACCAATACTAGAAACACGTGAACAAACTTCGTATGTTATATTTTCAATATAAACCGACTTGAAAGAAACGTAGATAAAAACGGAATAAGTCAAGTCTGTGTTACTAACCTCGAATGGAAGGATGATATGTTCGTTGATGCCTATACGTATTCAGGTTCTTCGGAGTAACGAGAGCAAGTCTCAACATTTCTATTGTTTCTCGTCTAACCTAGCGAACTTGACTCTACTGATCAAATCAAGCAGCTTTGACTTTTGGAACTAAAATATGACAACCAAACTTGACATACCAACTCTTGGTGGATTCAACTGAAAAATGCTCTAACGATCTTCCCATTTGTCAACTCTCTTAACTCTATCTCTAGACGCTTGATTCCAAGTTTCAACAACACACAGTCCTGCAAATATTCAAAAATAAATGTCGTTGTTTAAGCATTTGAGCAATAGTATCAATTTTGTAGTATGTAATACTTCATAATATGATATGTTTCTCCCCCTTTATCAATGCTTTACTATTTTATATTTAGATATATACTTATCAGCACGTATATCCTTTCTCAATAATATTTAAATCACCATATACTACATATATTTTTCTCCCTTTTTGTCAGAAGAATGACAAAGGTACGAAAAATACAACAAGTATTTTGAAAGGGACCTCAAGTTCATAAGAACTCAATACAACCTATAAGAGCTTAAGCAAATCGAAGATCTAACATATCACTTTTGATAAGCAACTCTACGCAAAACCACCAAAGTAATTAGCTTAGACTTTTACCAAGGAATAATTACCCAAAGTAATTTTATTTTATTTCTTCGTTATTAGTATATATGTGGCTCGCATATGATTTAAATCACCATCATCTTCTTATAAGTATTTGATAAAGCAACCCAAAAATCTAGATATGAAATCCTCTAAATAAAAAAGTCACAAAATCATAAAAGGACATGTCAAATATGAGACCGAAATTTATAGTTAATGAAAACCAATTTTTTATCTCATAACCGAAAGAAAAGAAAGGACATTGAAACAAAGTTGTTATAATGACTATCAACAAGAATGACTCAAGCAGATAGTTATCATTAAATTTTATTAATAGTTTGAATAAAATTTATACAAATATTGAAATTAATCAATAATTTATTAGTTTATTCATTTGAAGAACACTAAAACACAATCTTATATTTTAGGGGTTTTCATAAGATTTTGGAACAAGTTTCTCAGAACCTAAAGGATTCCAATATTCTTAAATGATTACCAATCTGGTTTCAAGACGGACAAGATTATCACTGACTTCCTTCACTTTATTTGGTAAGCCCCTTTTCATGTTTCGAACTTCACACAAAATTAAATCTAATTTTAGTGAAAGATTCTTCAGATGATTATCATGAATAAAAGTAGACAGACCTACACTAGGAATATCATTGCTCTGATCTGAAGCAAGATTCGAATCAACATCGGATGATTCTAGACGAAGTTTCTTATTAGGAAACATAATAGTCTAGATATTTTCAACTTTGTGAGAGTTGCAACTAGAGGTACACATTTTGCTGCTCCTCTTTGAATTGAAATGTTACTCTCATTTATCTATTAAAATTATAGAGCTGTCTTAGATTTTTTTAAAAATAAAAAAATAATCTAAGATATTACAATAACCGAAAATAATTTTTTCAACATAAACCGAGTTTTCTAAAATCTTTTATTTAGTGCATATTTACACAAAAATCCTTATCTCCCAAGGAAAAAAAAGTGACAGGGATACATCATCATAACAACTAGTTTAAGTTGATATGAGATCCGTATTTTCTATTGTTGAGCAAACCCTTTTTCCTATTAGAAATCATCATTTCCTCACAGGTTTCTTCCATCCGAGGACTCTTTATACCTGAATTTCTGAGTTCTTTCCTTAGTTTAGAAACAAGATCCTGATAGCCTAATATCAAGTTAACCATGTTTCTCATTTGATCCGTCACCTCATCTTTAAATTTAGATCAAGACTTAGATGGAATTCTCGAGTCACCTATTCAACATGATTTGTAAGAACATTTTTCTGAAGTGCGTCTGCGATTTCGTGGACTTATTTTGATATTGATTCGTATATGTCCTTATTATTTGCATTGAAATCAAGGTGCAGACACAGTCGAAGTACATCCCTGAGTTTTATGAAGATAATCCAACCTTTTTCTTAAGATCCTCTCCGACTTGTAAGAGACTTGTTTGGTTGGTTTATTAGAGTAGTCACGAGCATTCCTTAGATCAGAATTTACTACTTTTGATTTTCTAATTTCATCATGACACTTATCAAGATTATTGATAAGTTTGGATACACATTTTCTCTCGGTCTTTAGATAAAAATCATATTTTCGAAGTCGCTTGTTCAATTATTTGTTGTCATTAAGATAGTTTGAACTTATTTGATCGAGTAAAGTATTTATTCGTTCAAGTTCAGATCCCAAGGACTGAATTTTTCTATCTTGACATAATAGTGTTAGAGCACTGCTCGGTTAAACCCGCCAAGCATGGGTATGTCAAGGTTGGTTGTCATATTTTAGTATCAAAACTCATAAGTCGCTTGATTAGATTACTAGAGTCAACTTCGTTAGGTTAGACTAGGAAGTCTAGAAACCTTGAGACATACAAGTATTACTCCGAAGACCTGAAGAATTCGAAAACGTATCGACATCAACGAAGACAACATCCTTCCACTGGAGGTTAGTAATGCATGACTTGACTTGTTTCCATTTCTTTATCGTACGCTTTCAAGTCGTTTCTAATTAAAAACATAACATGCGAAGTTATATACATGAAACTCTAGTATTAGAGACTTGATCATCTTATTATGATCAAAGTGTCAAGGAACAATATATCAATAGTTATGACTTTATATTGGTATATCGAATTACGAAGTGTAACACTTATGTTTTGAACTTCGTAATTGCGACATCAACATAAACTTTGTAACTCGTTACTAGATTGTTTAGTGAACATATAGATTTGATTTCATGCCTAAAAAACTACGTTAAGGAAGTAGACTTACAAAATTGTTTCATAGTTGAAAGAAATCAAGAGGATTAAAGGTACAGTTTTCATTGAAGATCTAAGGTTGGACCGACCCTAACCAATATAGGGAATCAAGGTATAACCGATCCTAACTTATGCATGGAGTCAAGGTAAAACCGATCCCTACCTATATTGGGAGTCAAGGTAAAACCGATCATAACCTATGTTGGGAGTCAAGGTAGAACCGGTCTCAGTATGCAAAACCGAGTTCATTAAGTCACGTATACTTTAGGGTTTGTGTAATTTGGAAATTGGGTTTGAAAAATAGGAAGGTTTAAGATGTCAACATAATGAGTAATTTGAACATGTGGTGAAATCTTATTTATTAATTGTTTAAAGATATTCCTTGATACTCAAGGTGAGATCCCTAACCGAAATGTTTGATAATCTTTTGAGATTTTTGAATGAATATGTTTTTGTTTTACCAACAAGCAAAACATATCCATGGAAAGATATATTAGTTAAGTGCTAGCTAGTATTGAGTTATCCAAGAGAGATTTCGGTTATACAGTCGGATACTAGTTGGAATTAGATAAAACAGAATTTAGGTGCTTTATTACATATCTTGAGAATATTTTCGGTTATGGAAATTCCTTGGTGTCCAAACTACCTTGGTCCATAAATAGTGAAGTTTGTTCTTCTTACAAACTTATCCCGAGGCAGGCGCTTCGTTTCGTACGTAGTCACTGCTGTAGCCGACTAATAATATTACTGTAATACTATCTTGGAGAGGAGAGTAACCTAATTAAGCAAAATCTCTTGAATCTGCTAGTTTGAAGACTTTTCTGGGATCAAGAAGCGTCCACTAGTACCGTTGGTGAGAAACTAGAATTGCATTGTTATTTTAGTTTCGATTATTGATTTGATTGTATTAGAGCATAACTCGGTTGAACTCACCAAGCGTTGGTATGTCAAGTTTGGTTGTCATATTTTAGTGTATTAAAACTCATCTAAAGTCGCTTGATTAAATACTAGAGTCAACTTCGTTAGGTTAGACTAGAAAATCTAGGAATATTTTGACACATAAGTATTACTCCGAAGACCTGAAGAATGTGAAGAAGTAGCTAACTACAACGACGACATCATCCTTCAACTTGAGGTTAGTAATATTGACTTGAATTGTTTCATTCCTAACGTATCTTTCAAGTCGCGTTATATTGAAAACATAACTGCGAAGCTGTATATACTGTACAAATTGTATAATACTCTAGTGATGTGACATGGTCATAATTGTATGATCATAGTATTAGGGAATTAGACTACGAAGTATAACGCATATCTTTTGAACTTCGTAGATATGACATCGATATAATCTTGTATATACTGTTATGATTATGTGAATGGGTTATGGTGAAGATTTCATCATAGGAAACAATGTTTTACATTCGTTTAAAGGAAGTACATTCATGAATTTGTTTCCTGAATCGAAAGGGAAATCCTTAGGCTTATTGGTCCGGCTATTCATTGCAAATCTTTGGATGACCAATATGTGTGAGATATTAGAACTGATCTTAACTATGTTATGTATCTTGGTATAACTAATCACAATGCCTGACTTATGATTTGGTATGACTGGTTTTTATTAATCGGTGTAACCGATCCTAAGTAATCACCATGTGTTGGTATGATCGATCCTGGTAATTGGTGTGATTGATCCTAGTAATTGGTGTGACCGATCACGAGTGTTGTGTAATAGATCTTTGTAATTGGTAACAGGTCCTGGTAACTGGTGTGACCGATCACAAGCAATACCATGTGAATATGGAACCGATCCTTGTAATTGGTGTAACCGATCCTAGTGACTGGTGTGACCGATCAACAGTATTTCCATAATTAGGTATAACCGATCCTAGTGATTGGTAGAACCGATTGAACCCATGTATGTGATTTGGTGTTTGATCAATCACATAGTAGTCTTAAAAAACAGGTCAACCAATTCTAAACTTGTTTTGAAGTGTGGTATAACCGATTCCAAGAATGCAAATCCATGTAAATATGAAATAAGGATTTGCAGTGAAAAAGATGTCAACATAGTTTGAACACGTACAATAACTCTTATCATTTATTGTTCAAAGATATTCCTTAGTACTCAAAGAGATCCTGTGCCGAGATAAATTTTTAAGTAAGGTTTTTGGTTTTATATGCTTTAATTACCAGCAATTAAATGCATATCTCTAGAGAATAAAAATTAGTAATGTGCATTTACTAATTGGAGATTTTCTATTGTGAGATTTCGGAAATATTGGACAAGCATTTATTGGAATTAGGAAAACCGAATTTTGCCATTCATCGCAAATCCTGAGAATATTTTCGATTTTGGAAATTCCTTGATGTCCAAACATCCTTGGTCTATAAATACCTAAGTTTACATTTCTAGCAAACTATCCTAAGATCCAGGAAAACTTCATTTCTTGTTGTTTCTGGTGAAGCCGTCTATTCAGAGAGGAAAGTATCCTAATTAGGTGAAATATCTTACGACCGCTCGTTTAAAGACTTATGTGGGATCAAGAAGCTCTACGAGTAACGTTGGTGGGAAACTAGATAATTGCGGTGTTATTAGTTTTTGGTTGATTTGATTGACTAACGGTTGTTGAAACTTTGATTGCACCTAGTTTGTTTATTTTTGAGAATCTTCTCTTATGATATAAGATTCACTCAAACTAGATCTAAGTATCGATGGGATCTTTAGAACTGTTGTTAGATCTAAAGACATCTTGTGATAATCCATTGTTAACAGACTCCGTTATGTGCGTGATTGATCACAAGAGATTCAAGTGGTGTTGTGCAGGTTATTGAAGATTAAAGAAGATTTTGAAGACGAAGAAGATTTCTTATTAGTTTTCGTATCTTGTGAATTGTGTGCACAAACCTTGATCGGCAGGGATCCAACTAGAATCAGATTTATTCGATTGATTAGTTGCATGAGATCCTGTTGATGTGGAAAAATGATTTGCTGGTTTTCTAGGGAACGGAGATATGACCAAACGGACGGAGGCTCCTCAACCGAGCAAACTACCTAACCTCAAACAGATGCACTACACGGGAGTGCTTTTAAGTTCGAGAGATCAATCTGTAGGACTCCGGCCTAAACCAAGACAATGGCCGTTCCAGAGTCAATTCGGTCACAAAGAGGGAAGAGGGTAAATCTGTAGGAGGAAAGCTGAGCAGTGTGTGAGATCAATGATGATCAAGGATTGTTAATGTGTTTAAGTTTTCTATGACCTGATGGGTTCAAATAAGTTCTGAATGATTGACTGAATTCTTGAGAGTGATTGCTCGATAGAATTCTTACAAACGTTGTCTTGTTTGTTCTGTTTTTTCTGTCTGTTGTTCAATCATGGATTCAGAGACTTATTTATATTGCGAGAGTGTAAACACATTGATCTCCAGTAAGTGTGACGGTTGTTCGAGTGAAAGAGTGGGAAAGTGGGAAATCGTGGTTGCACCAGTTCCTCGTACGTGAGAGGGTTGGTTGATTATCCACCCACTACTTTGCTAACTCCCTCAACTGCTTGCACGACTTACTCACATTTCTTATCGTGGATGAACACACGTGTTGTAGGCCGCCAGACAAAAACCCTAGTTAATATCCCCCATGTGACGTGATTGATGTCTCACGAACGTGGAGTCTGCAAAGCAGACGTGTATTTGATTAGTCAGTCGTTGACTTGATTAAACGATGGGTCTAAGTATTGTTCAGTGGAGCATGATAGTCGAATGCTCTATGATTCGTGAATCAAGCGTCTGCTAGGACGTATAGTTCTCGAATGAATGATGCTGATAGTCTGAGCAAATATTGCTTGTATGATGACTTGTTGAGTATTGATAGTTGAATCAATATTCGAGCATCTGAGCAAGTATTGCTCATTCGATAAATTACTGAATATTGATAGTTAGATCAATATTCGAGCATCTGAGCAAGTATTGCTCATTCGGTGAATTACTAAATATTGATAGTTGGCTCAATATTCGAGCATCTGAGCAAGTATTTCTCATTCGGTGAATTACTGAATATTGATAGTTGGCTCAATATTCGAGCATCTGAGCAAGTATTGCTCATTCGGTGAATTATTGGTAGCGTGAACAAATAAATTATTAATTAAAATATTGGTAGCTGGACTAAATATTGTATAATTAATCCAGATGTTGATTGCTGGACTAACATAGAATTATTAGTGTTTGAATTTGCTCAAAATTATGATTTGCAGTTCGAAACCCTAATTTTCATCGACTGCTGATCAGTTGGTGATTTGTTGAAAATAATTCACTGAGCGAAGGAGGGACCAGATACATGGGATGATGGATGACCATGTAGTGCCCAGGTGCTCGTGTGACTATGCACCAAAGTCCTTTGTTGACCAGTTGGTGAGAGGATGATTAAATGCTGGTTTAATCATTTATTAAAATAGTGCTCGTCTGAGCATTAGGTAATAAAACCTAATTATGGAGAAGTGAGGGACCAACCAAGAGGGCATGAGACCGTCCATTGGTGGTCGTGGGACCAGCTGATGGTCGTTTGAGCAAATTCCAAATTGGTTGGAAAGAGTTTGGACCCAATATGAGCAATTGAGCAAATTAGGTCAAAATTATAAAGATGTGTGGGACCGGCTCCTTGCAAGCCTTAGGGACGGACTTGGTCGGTCAAGGAAGCATGCCCGTGTCACCATAATGTTCGTTTCTCGGTCCTGAGAGTTTTGGTATTTTCTGGTGTGCGTTTGAGCAATATTTTGGATTTTCAGAAGAGTTTGATCTTTGACTGAAATTCTTGATTTTTCTCGATTGAGCAAGTAGAACTTTGCCATTTGATCAATACTTTGAGAATATTAAAATAATAATATTTTAATATTTTTTGTGAGTAGCCTAGTCGGTCATGTGACCATTTGACTTTTTGGCTTTTTCACCGTTTGAGCAATATTCGAGAAAATATGGAAAACCAGGGTTTTTGCTCAAACGGAGGGGTTTCATGAGATGAGGGAAATAATAATTATGAAAACAATGGATTGCAAGGTGTGGGACCATCCATGGCTAGGTAGCCCGGTCCCGTGACACCTTTCCCTATTTTTATTATTTTTCATATTTGAAGGAAAATATGGAGAAACCGTGAGTTTTGCTCAAACAAGGAAAGTTGCTCGAATGAAGGAGTCTTCATGAGATCATGAAAATAATAAAATAAGAAAAAATAAAGGAAGAGGCGTGGGGGACCGGCCACGGCGGCATGGCCGTCCGGCCGGTGGGCCCGGTCCCCAAGCGCCTCTTTTATTTATTTATTATTATTTTCTCTCTCCTATTTTGCGTGGGTTTCCTCGTTTGTCCATATTTTTGAATGCTCGTTCGTGCATCATCGTTGAGTACACTGCACTATTTTCTTGGGGCTTACTCGGTGATAGTCCAGACGCCCGGTTGTTGAATATTTATTACTAATTCATGAAATTCAGCTGGGAATGATTCATGAAACAGAGTAATAAAATGAGTTGAGTGTCTATTACTAATCTATGGAATCCAGACGGGGGATTCAGGGAACGGAGTAATGAGATAAAATGGTTATCTATTACTAATCCATGGAATCAGTCGGGGATCAACCATGGAATGGAGTAATGAGATAAAATAGATTACTTTTTAGGAATTCAGTCAGTGAATGTCACGCTAGAATTAATCTATTGCAGAATCAAGATATGAGATAGTTGAAGCATCATACCCGTTCTGAAGGGTGTATAGTCAGGGAACAACGTGCAACATTGACGTCCTGAAGGCGTTAAGCCCTCTAACAAACAATTATGTCTAGAGAACCGCCTGAATCTATGCACGGTCTCTCTACATAGTCAGGGAAGTGACGTCCTGAAGGCGTTAAGATCTCTAACAAACAATTATGTCTAGAGAACCGCCTAATCCTCAAGATTCTATATAGAGGTGGGTCTCTCTACGTTGTCAGGGAACAACGAGCAGCGTTGACGTCCTGAAGGCGTTAAGCCCTCTAACAAACAATTATGTCTAGAGAGCCGCCCAATCATTTGATTCTACGTAGAGGTCACGATGAAATGTGTGCATCATCGAACGCTCAGCTGGGAGGCCTTTCGAGAAACATATTCATCATGGCTCTGAGAGGAATGCTCACTCAGTCAGAGATCATGAAACGGTTCACGGATCATAAAATATGAATCGTCACATGCGTTCCTGAAGCCGGGTCAGAAACATGCAGTTTCATGATTTTACGATTTTAGCCCTTGTTGAAAATCCACCATCAACAGATCCGAATCGCTTTATAGTTTCTCTTTGAGATCTATATTGATTGATTGCGAATCTAGACTTGACTATTTCGATAGTTAAAGTTAGATTGATCTAACCAGGCAAAGGAGTTTATTAGATTAAACGTAAAAGCCTTTGCGTATGACTTAAGATATCTTTATCTTGAAAAGAATCTAAGAAGTTGTTACCAAACAGATTTGTCGTTCCTTTACTGTTTGGAATGATCCAAAGAAATTGTACCAGTGCGTGACTCTTGAAGTCGGAAGTGCAGGGATACTGAGGAAACTAAGTAGCTAGGGGTAATATGCTTGGTCTCAACTATACGAAGTTGGTTTAGATTTTGTATAGTGGCTTAATTCTGAGAGTATTCAATTCTGGACTAGGTCTCGGTGTTTTTGTGCATTTCCAGTTTCCTCGTTAACAAAATCTTGCTGTGCCATTTACTTTACTTTTCCGCATTATAATTATTTTATTATAATTAACTTAAACTGCACTTTACGTTAACTCTGCATTACTTGATAGTGATCCTATAGAGTTTGGTTAACGAACCTATTATCAAGTAATATACTTCGTTGTCGTATTGTCTCGATCTTGTAATAGTCAATCACACAAGTTATCTTGTTGTTGTATTGTATCGATCTGGTATCCATAGACAGCCACACCAATTAACCGAATTGTTGTATTGTCTCGATTCTGTCGATAGACGATCACTTTCGATAGAGGACTTATAGGTTGAAACAAAAAGATTGTGGTGTATTTGGGTATCCTCGTCTTTTCAATTGGTATCAGAGCAGGCAAACACGAAAATTTCTAACAATCCGTGTTTGGTGTCATCCAACCTATAAGAATTGAATCTAATGGATGACTCAGTTAACGTTATGCAACAGTACGAATACTCAAAAGTTGAAGATGTTACTCATTCGTTAACTCATGATCCAGGAGTTACAAAAATTAAGAGTACATCTGAGTCTATCTCTTATGGAAAAGAAGATGTTGATAAAGAGTTTGTAAAACTTATAAAGCCTATAAGATCTATGTCTACCGGGTTGTTAATATTAAAGACAAAATCTAATCTTCTTAAGCAAGAGATCATATAAAAACACATTCAACTAAATATTCTAGCCAAAGATAATATGGATCTCACTATCAAAGTAGAAACTCTTGGTAAATATCTTACTCAAGAACAAGAGATTCATCATATGACTCTGACTAATGATTCTGTTGTAATTTCTTCTGATGAGGAAACCAAAAGTCCTTGCTTGACTTTTACAGATTGTGACAACAAGACTTGTTTGATCACGTCTGAAACAGATCATGATGATGGTAGTCTACCTAACTACATCAAGTCAGAAGAGAATGAAAAACCATTTTATACAACTACTGATGATCAAACGAAGTCTTGTCCAAATGAGACTTTGAACCGATCTCGTGAGAAAGATCTTAAGGAATGCAGCTTTCAGTCACTTGACAGGAAAGTTATACTTCTTCAAAATACTCTTGTAAAAGTGTGAAGAGAAGTTTCTTGTCTTAAAAAACTGAAAGATCATTCCTCAGTAGAAAGGTAGAATATACCCCAACCCGATAGAATCAACTCAAAAGAATCAGAAGAAATAGTTGATAATCACTTCTGTAAAAAGGTTCCTTTTCACTCATGTCGAAACAGTCTCTGTTTACATGAAGAACATTTCCATAAGAAAGGGAAGGAAATAATTTCTGCCACGAGAAATACTCAAGGAAAGTTTCCGATAATTGTTTCAAATGACCAAACTGATGTGCATAATAAGGAAATCATGAGAATGAGAAAATCTTATGAAAATCTCATTGAAAGAATTAAGAGAGATCTATCCATCTCTGAAAATTCTCACATCAGTACATTTTCTCCTCATGATCATACCTTTAGATCAAGGAAGGATCATCTTCTTGGGAGAAAATACTTTGGGAAGAAATTTCCAAAGAGAAACATGAACTATGTTTCTAATAAGCACAATAAGGCTTACTCCGATACAACCTAGTTGTATGGAGTCTGTGCACCCTCATCCAAGTTCGTGCTCATAACTCTTGGGACGAGGAAGCACATAAAACGAGAGCACATGTTTTTGTGTTTGTGTTAGAAATGTGACAATTTTTGGATAATCTGCGTATCCATTTTGTCTAAAATAATGTTCATGTTTATTATGATATTTCATATTAGGGTTTATTTGAAAATTTCGAATTTTAATAAATCTTCCGGCATGAGAATATCAGACACAGGTGTTGATGGTGGTTTTTAGTTTAGGGATAAAATTGTAAAACCCTGTATTTAATGCGCCGTCTACAAAAGGACTGGGCCATTTAAAATTAATGAGTGCCCGGGCCTCTCTACTCACACATGTATTGAGCAATTCAGTATATTTATTCAGAATGGTGCATGCAGCAACAATCCCAAATATTCTGTAAAACTCTCGCTTGCATTACTCATTAGTGTATGGTTTATTGAGTATTTTACTATGCTATGTTCCCCAGCTGAACCCTTAGTATTGGTATGACATGACAATTAGTGTTCACTCGCAGCTGAGTAACATGAATTTCCCGAAATATCAAAATTAAGGTCTGCATGAAAATGCTCAATCAGAAGACGCGTTAACTGCTCTATGAGAATAAAAGAATTTTGTGTCAACACGCAGAATTTGTTCAATTTTGTGATAACTCACAAGATTCAAGTTGTCGGCCTAATTAATTTGCAAAATTAGGTATTTTGCGCCTTGTGCAAATATCTCGAACCCTATTGGTCGAGGCCAAACCTAGGTAAGCTAGGAAACTAATCCGCCATGGAGCTAGTAGGAGCAAAATCCTACCAGAAAACAAGAAACAAAAGAGGAACTGTGGCAAACAGGAGCAATGACAAAGGAGGTGTGGCCACGCCACATAGCCGGCCAATCCGCCCCAATGGGTGCCGCATGTGGACGTTGGCCACGCTCCATGTTTTTCTTGCTGGCCCCCTCTCCCATCAACCAATCAGATCGCTCAAAACCCGCCACACACACTTTTAATAAAGTTGGAAGTTGGTGGGTCGATGCGCCTAATTCCATTAGGAATCTAATCTAGACGGCCCAAGCTAGTCTCCAAAAAACAATCATGGCCGTACGATTTGGCCACTTGATTTATTAAGTTTAGACGCTTCCCAACGCGACCAAACAGGCATCACCATGCCACCGCAAGCGACACGCCTGTAATCCGCGCCAAAGTATTGGAATTACATAAGAACCATTCCAAACCGCATCTAGCCATCACCGCAGGCGCCATGCCAATTGGCTAGCCAACCTTCCAAATCGTGCCAGTAAGCCAGTTGGCAGGCCATGCCATTCCGTGGCAGCCATAATCCAATGGCTTTGGTCAAACCAAAGGGAAACCCTATTTTTCTAGTCATGGCCCAACTATCCCACTCTGGCCCCACAACATGCCACAAGCCATGTGGGACCGAGGAGACCCTAAAGAATGGTGCACACACCATATTATTATTACCCATGATCGTCCATGGGCATGCCCATGTTATGGCCTTGCCATGGTATCTTTGATCGAAACGGCCAAGGCAGTATTTGCCAAGATGCCGCCGTGCCGCGCAACCTATTCGCGCGCGCCACTTAGGGTTTTGATATGCCAAACCCAAATTTGGCCAGGGCCATTACGCCGCCCAATGCCAAATAGCATCACCTAGGCATTAAGTTCGATATGGCAACTAGAGCTAATATCATTAAGCCATATTTGGATCCAACACCAATATGCCAAGATGTAGTAGGCACCACTTTGACCGCTACGCCATTGGCAGGCGCCAGCTTGCCACTACGCTATTGGCAGGAGTCACCTTGCCACTACACCATTGGCAGGCATCACCTCGTCACTTAGCCATTAACAGGCGCCACATTGCCATTGTGCCACTAACAGGAGCCACATTGCCGCTGTGCCACTGTGTAGGCGCCACTATGCCATTATGCTTCCTAGCTTGCGTGCGATTGGTCAGAATAACTAGGTCTTGCATATTAGACCCACTCAGCAACTTGTTGCACATTTTTCCATGAAACAATCGAGACATCAAACATGTCACAAAGTAGGGGATACTCATCAGGGTATTGGTCTGGCGGTTTACAGCGTGCGGCGTGCAATGCGCCCATTACAAGAAAGTGTCAGGAAAGAACGGATGGTTAAATAGCAGTAAGAGGATAGTGGGTGTAAGGCTGACCAGTTTCCCCTCACAATGGGAATGTGATGGTAAACCGCTTCTACACAACTCCACTTCTCCACTACTTAACTGTCTCCACTTCCTACGAGATCAAGGGTGCTCAATGACTTGTATAAATAGGTTTTCAACCTATTTCGACAAAACACAGTTTTGGTTATCAACACAAGTATCCGGAAAACACCAAGAACTGATAGCTTACATTCCGCAAGCCAGTTCCAAATTCTGATACAAGTCATAAAACAGCCACACCCTCAAAATTCAATATTTTGATCTCAACACCTTCTTCGCTTCCCTCCCTAAGATCAACCCTTCTCCTTCACTTTGTGACCGAAGCAAGTCTGGAACGGCCATTTATAGGTTTAGGCCGGAATTGTACAGATTGATCTCTCGAATCTAAAGTACTCCCGTGCAGTGCATTTGTTTAGGGTTTAGTTTCGTTTCTCGGCGGCACACCCAAATTTACCATTTCCAGCTGAATCAGTTTTTACCCCAAAACAAGAGCAAAAAAAATATATTCTCTATATATTTTCGGAAATTTCTTTGTATTTTCGGTCCGAAAGTTGTCTCTTCTTAAGAGAAACTTTCTCTTGCGTGTATTGTGAAACCAAGATTAATTCTTATTTAAATCCTTGAGCATGCCTCCAATAACGCGCATAATTACAAAGGTAAATAAGGAGGAATCTCAAAGAGTTAAGGATTGTCAAGGAATCAATACAGAAAGGAAGAAGAAGATCATGTCAAAAATCATGTCTGATTATGAATCTGATAGTTCTACTAGATCCCAAGATGAGTCATGTCTGTTGGCTTACAACCTTCAAGATCCAAAAGAAACCTAGTGGATACCTTCTGATAGTATGGTTAACTATATCCATGGTTTTGAAGAACTAAGAACCAATCTCATAATGACGGTTCAAAATCAAGATTGGCTGAAGGATAAGATTGATGAAACAAAAGATGATCTTGCAGACATGAAGAAACAAGTTGAAAAGCTTGAAAAACAAGATGTGGTTGCTGACAAGTCTCTCGAGACATTCTTCAAGAGTTTGAACAGTGAAGAAACCTCAATGAACAATCAGAGCACCACTAGGGATTAAGTTATATGCTGTAATACTTGATCCATGAAATACAATGTTTTGATTTACTTCAATTATTGTATAAGGTCTATTTTTGAATAAAACTATCATTATTTATGAATAAAATTATTATTTTATAATTTTTCTTGTGATAGTTACCTATTACATAGCCTATGAATGAATGCCTATATTTTTGCTATGTGTATTCGGTTTATGGGATGTATGATTTCGGTTTTCATCAACCTTAATATTCGATCTCATATGATTTGACCCTTATGGTTTGTGTGGCTTTTTGATTTAGCGGGATTAAGTTCTAGCCCATGTGGGTAGACTTTATCAAAGGATCATAAGGTGTTCTGATTGAAACTCATATGTGAAAAGTCACAATATGTTGAATCAATTTATGTTTACATGAGTTGTGTTTAGCATAACATATGTGTTTCGAGTTTTTAACTTTTGTTATTGGCACGCATTAGTTAAAACCGTTTCAACTTTATCTGGTAAAGGTTGTTTTTGTTGTTGTTCTTTTGTTCTTGTGAGAGAATGACAACACACTGGGGGGGAGTTCTTATTTTAACTTGCGCTTAATGATATATCTTTCTTGGGAGAAGAGGTTGCGGAATTTGAGGTAACAAATTTGTTAGTTAATAGTTTTCTTGTTTAAGAAAAGCCTGTTTATATTGCATATATTTTGCTTAACAAAATTTCGGTACAATTGATATGTTCCATTATATTGTGCATGGATGTGTGTGTATGATTTAATTGTTTCCGGTTAAGAAAAACTTTGTCAATTTATTTGGCTTATTGTTTGGTATCTTCTTTAATGTTGGGTATCAAGTTTTTTTGCTTAACGAAATTCGGTGCAATTGCGGTGCGATAATGTCTATGTTTGTTTCAATTGCTTCCGGTTAAGAAAATAATTATGCAAGTCAATTGATTTTGGTTTGT
Source organism: Papaver atlanticum (assembly GCA_023531105.1). NCBI lineage: Eukaryota > Viridiplantae > Streptophyta > Magnoliopsida > Ranunculales > Papaveraceae > Papaver > Papaver atlanticum. The sequence continues at coordinate 1,003,817 of JAJJMB010017748.1, forward strand.
ATGTATTGTTTATGAAAAGACGAGGGTACCCAAATATACCTCAATCTAAAACTTTTCCACATATAAGTCCTTTTTCCGAAAGTGATTGTCTATGGACTGAGTCTATACGATACAACCAATCGGTTCAAACTTCGTGTGATTGTCCATGTATACGAGATCGAGACTATACAACAACAAGTTAACTTGCGTGATTGACTATGGATACAAGATCGAGAAAATACAACAACGAAGTATGTTTACTTGATAATAGGTTCGGACTTAACCAAACACAATAGGATTGCTATCAAGTAAATAGGAATTGACGTTTGTGTATTTTACTTCTAATTATAATAAAACAATTATAATTGCGGAAATAGGAAAGTAAAAGACACAGCAAGATTTTGTTAATGAGGAAACCGAAAATGCAGAAAACCCCCGGGACCTAGTCCAGAATTGAATACTCTAAGAATTAAGCCGCTATACAAAATCTAAACCAACTTCGTATAGTTGAGACCAAGCAACTAAACCTATAGTTCACCTAGTTCCCTCAGTATCCCTGCGCCTCCAACTTGTAATAAGTCACACACTTGGAACAATTCCTTTGGTTCGTATTCCAAACAGTAAAGGAACAACAAATCTATTCGGTAACAACTCTTTTCAAACAACGTGATATGAGTTTAACAAAAGGCCCTTCCGTTTATCCCAATAAACTCCTTTGTCAGGTTCTTAGATCTATCTCTTCAACAACTACCAAAGTAATTGTTTTTAGACTATGCAATAAATACTCTTAATCACAAAGAATTGTATTGATGCCGATCTACTCAACTAATCAATCAAGGTTATCACAAAGATAAACCGATTATAGTTGGATCCCCAGCCGATCAAGTTTTGTGCACACCAAAGATTATGCACTTAAATAAGAAACCTTATTTGTCTTCAAATCTTCTTAGATCTTTAATAGACACCTGCACACAAACAACTTGAATCTCTTGTGATCAATCACACACAAAACGAAGTCTGTTAACAATGGATTATCACAAGACGCCTTTAGATCTATAAACAGTTCTAAAGATCCTCGGTGAAACTTCGATCTAGTTTGAGTGAATCTTATATCAGAAGAGGAGATTCTCAAGCATAAACAAACTAGGTGCAATCAAAGTTCAACAACCGTTAGTCAATCAAATCAATCGAAAACTAATAATAAACTGCAATTATCTAGTTTCCCACCAACGGTACTCGTAGAGCTTTCCAATCCCAAAGAAGTCTTTAAAACGAGCGGTCGTAAGAGATTTCGCCTAATTAGGGTACTTTCCCTCCGAATGGACGGCTCCACCAGTAACAACACAACTAGGTAGTTCTGTTGGCTCTGAGGATTAATTTACTTGAAATGCAAACTTCAATATTTATAGACCAAGGAAGTTTGGACACCAAGGAATTTCAAAAACCGAATATTCTCAAAGATATGCAATAAAGTCCAAAATCGGTTTTCATAATTCCTGGAAATGCCCTGTCCAAATATTGACCGAAATCTCAGTAGAAATTCTCCAATTAGTAAATGCACATTACTAATTTTTATTTTCTAAAGATATGCATTTAATGCTGGAAATTAAAAGCATATAAAAACTAAAAACCTTAATTAAAAGATTCTCAATTTATTTCGATCCGGGATTCTCCTTTAGCTATTAAGGAATATCTTTGAACAATAAAAGATAAGAGTTACTGCACATGTTCAAAGTATGTCGACATCTTTACTTTGTAAATCCTTTTTCATATTTACAACCTTGAAACCGATTTGCCACACTTCCAAACAAGTTTAGAATTGGTTCATCTGACTACCAAGAACTATGTGATTGATTATCCTATCAAATCACCAATCACGGGTTTCACGGTTCTACCAAAACAAGTTTCGGTTCTACCTCCATGTGGGTATTAAGATTAGTCACGCTAGTTACCAAAAGTTGGTTGACTAGGTACTAGGATCGGTTACCACATATTTATGGTATAAACTTGTATTCGGTTGCACAAGTCATAGGATCGGTTCCCCAATTACTAAAAACTTGTTGTACCTCTTACAAGGATCGATTCTCTCTTGTGATCGGTTTCACCTCTTACTAGGATCAGTTCCCCAATGTCTAGAGTTGGTCATACTAATTACAATAAATCGATCATACCATCTCAGGTGATTACTTAAGATCGGTTTCACTAATAAAAGTCATACCAATACAAAAGTCAGGCATTATGAATAGTTTTACAAAGATACATAAACAAGTTATGAGCGGTTATGCTAAACACACATATTGGTAATCCAAGGATTTGCAATGAATAACAATACCAATAAGCCTAGCGATTTCCATTTCGATTCACAAAACAAGTTTATGAATGTACTTCCTTTAAACGAATGTAAAACATTGTTTCCTAGGACGAAATATTCACCCCATACCCATACATAATCACAATAACATTCATACGATTATGTCGATGTCTTATATACGAAATTCAAAAGATAAACGTTATACTTCGTATTGTAATTCCTTAATACTATGTCTAACTAGAGTATAATCATTCACAGCTTCGCAATTATGTTTTCAATATGCACGACTTGAAAGATACGTTAGGAATGAAACAGTTCAAGTCAAATATTACTAACCTCAAGTGGAAGGATGATGTCGTCGTTGTAGCTCTTTACTTCTTCGCATTCTTCAAGTCTTCACGTAATACTTGTAAGTCTCATATCCTAGTAACTTTCTAGCTAACCTATACGAAGTTGACTCTAGTAAATAATAATGCGACTCTTTAAATGAGTTTTGATTCACTAAAATATGACAACCAAACTTGACATACCAACGCTTGGTGGGTTCAACCGAGCTATGCTCTAACAATCTCCTCCTTTGTCAATTTTAGTGACAAAACTCTTACATCATATGGATAAATAAATTACAAGAATTTATTCTACATACGCTTGATTCCAAGTTTCAACAACACAATAACCTGTATACATTCAATCCATAAATGCCGCCGTTGACATTATAATAACAAAGCTAATACTCCCCCTAAAGGTAAGATAGGTAGATTTTCAATCCGCACGTCTTTGTTATTCCTTTTGTAGTTAAGAAAACCACAAGTATCAATATGATATGTTACTCCCCCTTATTCTATGCTTTACTCTTTCGTTAGATATAACGTTTAAGCACCATTGTCCTTTCCTTAGTGATACCAAATCGCTTGTTTACTCCATATATTTCTCCCCCTTTTTGTCACAAAATGACAAAGGTATGAGCAAATAAAAGACAAACCGAAAGGATCTTACAAATCTTAAAATACTTGCAAAACCTATAAGAGTTAAGCACGAGGGTTCCACACACCATTTTAGACAACCAATATCAAAACCGAAACTACAAAGTAATTTTGTTTTGATATGTTACCAAGGAAACAATTGCCCGAAGCAATTTTCCCTAATAGTTTAGCAAATCAAAAATTGACTAAGCACCTTAGTTCTTTTGCTAAACCGATTGTACAAATACCGCTTGTTCGATAAGACCAAAATAAAGATCAGAATTAACTCTATTTTTCTCATCAGGTTCTAATTATTCAAATAATAACTTAGACCCTTCACTTTTTAAACAAGACAAGTACTAGGTTAGTTAACTAGCATTTCTTGTTAAGGCATTCGATTAGACTTGAATAACCGAAGCCTCCACTTTGATAAGTCTAACTAAGATCAGAATTAACTTAGTTTCTATTATCCGGAATCGAAATGGACTAAACAATTGATCCTGAAAACCCTTTTGTTAAGCCATAAACAATTCATACAAACCAAATAAATCAACTTGCATAATTATTTACCTCAACCGGAAGCAATTGAAACAAACATAGATATTATAGTACTGCAATTGCACCGTAATTTCGTAAGCCTAAACAATTGATACAAAACCATAAAGCAAGATAACGATAGTTTTTCTTGTGGTTAATTTAATTGAGTATTTTGGATACAAAATTCATGTTTCATGAGATTTGTTAATGTCCAAAGAAATCATTCTTTTCTTGTAACTTGTTGTTCTTTCGGGAATGACATTATATGGGGGAGAGTTCTTATTTGAACTTGTACTTAATTGCCAAATCTTTTTGGGGAGTGCGGCTGTGGAATATTATAGGGGTTATCTTGTATCTTTATGAACTCCTTGATGAATGCATTTAGTTTCGTCTATATGATTGCATCTAAAAAAGTTGATATGTGCTTTTCTTTTGGTCATGAAGTATCTCTATGGAAATTTCATTAGGATCCCACTAATTTTTGTACCTTTGCCAATTTTATTAACAAAAAGGGGGAGAATTAATGTGTAGTTCATACTACAAATACATATGGTTTTCAGATCATTATGTAAGGGGGAGTGGTTTTCATGTGAGATGAAGTATTGACTAAGGGGGAGTGATACATATCACCATAGTATTGTTGTCAAAGTTGTGATACAATTGAACTTTGATGTTGTATAATAATACTATGACACTGTATAACAATGAGTGATAGCTATTGTTTTCTCATTGTTATAGCTACGGATCTTCAACAACAATGATGCGGAATTGAACACATTTGGAATCATTGGAGTACTTGGAAGTGACGAAGATTTCGAGTAATGTTGAAGAACCAAGGAGATCAAGCATTTGGAAGAGAAGCTACAAAGTTTATTTATTTTGTATTCCATATGTACTGATAGTTTTGTCACTAAAATTGACAAAGGGGGAGATTGTTAGAGCATTGCTTGGTCGAACTCGCAAGCGTTGCTATCTCAAGCTTGTTTGTCAAGTTTAGTTGCCAAAACTATAAGTCTTGATTTCTAGTCTACTTATAGCTAAGTCTCAGATTAGGACAGTAAGTGTAGTTGAGCTTTAGACTCCACGGCATTCATCGAATGAAGACGATGAACTACTCAAGATTTCTAAGAGAAATATTGGGTGTGGTTGTTGTACCCCCGCTTTTTCAAATGGCACAGCAAGATTTTGTTAACGAGGAAACTGCAAATATAGAAAAACCACGGGACCTAGTCCAGAATTGGGTACTCTCAGAATTAAGCCGCTATACAAAATCTAAACCAACTTCGTATAGTTGAGACCAAGCAGACTACCCCTAGCTACTTAGTTTCCTCAGTATCCATGCGCTTCCGACTTCAAGAGTCACGTACTTGTACAATTCCTTTGGATCGTATTCCAAACAGTAAAGGAACAACAAATCTGTTTGGTAACAACTTCTTAGATTCTTTTCCAGATAAAGATATCTTCAGTCATACGCAAAGGCTCTTCTGTTTAATCTAATAAACTCCTTTGCCTGGTTAGATCAATCTAACTTTAAGTATCGAAATAGTCAAGTCTAGATTCACAATCAATATATACCTCAAAGAGAAACTATAAGTAATACCGATCTCACGCAACTAATCAATTAAATAAATCTGATTCTAGTTGGATCCCAGATGATCAAGGTTTGTGCACACAATTCACAAGATACGAAAACTAATAAGTAATCTTCTTCATCTTCAAATCTTCTTTAATCTTCAATAACCTGCACAACACCACTTGAATCTCTTGTGATCAATCACGCACAGAACGAAGTCTGTTAACAATGGATTATCACAAGATGTCTTTAGATATAACAATAGTTCTAAAGATCTCGTCGATACTTCGATTTTGTTTGAGTGAATCTTATATCAGAAGAGAAGATTATCAAGAATAAACAAACTAGGTGCAATCAAAGTTTCAAAAATCGTTAGTCAATCAAATCAATCGAAAACTAATAACACTGCAATTATCTAGTTTCCCACAACCGGTACTCGTAGAGCTTATTGATCCCATAGAAGTATTTAAATGAGCGGTCGTAAGAGATTTCACCTAATTAGGATACTTTCCTCTCCGAATAGACGGCTCTACCAGAAACAACAAGAAATGAAGTTTGCCCGGCTCTTAGGATAGTTTGCTAGAAATAAAAACTTAGGTATTTATAGACCAAGGATGTTTGGACATCAAGGAATTTCCAAAACCGGAAATATTCTCAAGATTTGCAATGAATGGCAAAATTCGGTTTTCCTAATTCTAATAAATGCTTGCCCAATATTTCAGAAATTTCTCAATAAAAAATCTCCAATTAGTAAATGCACATTACTAATTTTTGTTCTCTAGAGATATGCATTTAACTGCTGGTAATTAAAGCATATAAAACCAAAAAATTTAATTAAAGATTCTTAATTTATCTCGGCACAGGATCTCCTTGAGTACATTGGAATATCTTTGAATAATAAATGATAAGAGTTACTGTAGTGTTCAAAGTATGTTGACATCTTTTTCACCGCAAATCCTTATTTCATATTTACATGGATTTGCATTCTTGGAATCGGTTATACCACACTCCCAAACAAGTTTAGAATTGGTTGACATGTTTTCCAAGACTACTATGTGATTGATCAAATACCAAATCACACACATGGGTTCAATCGGTTCTACCAATCACTAGGATCGGTTATACCTAATTATGGAAATACTTGTGATTGGTCACACCAGTCAATAGGATTGGTTACACCAGTTACAAGGATAGGTTCCATATTCACATGGTATTGCTTGTGATCGGTCACACTAGTTACCAGGACCAGTTACCAATTACAACGATCGATTATACAACACTCGTGATCGGTCACACCAATTACTATGATCGTTCACACCAATTACCAAGATCGATCATACCAACATAAGGTGATTACTTAGGATCGGTTACACCAATTAATAAAAACCAGTCATACCAAATCATAAGTCAGGCATTGTGATTAGTTATACCAAGATACATAACATAGTTAAGATCGGTTCTACCATCTCACACATATGGGTCATCCAAAGATTTGTAATGAATAGCCGGACCAATAAGCCTAATGATTTCCCTTTCGATTCACAAAACAAGTTCATGAATGTACTTCCTTTAAACGAATGTAAAACATTGTTTCCTAGGATGAAATCTTCACCATAAGCCATTCGCATAATTATAAAAGTATATACAAGATTATGTCGATGTCATATCTACGAAGTTCAAAAGATAAGCGTTATACTTTAGTCTAGTTCCCTAATACTATGATCATACAATTATGACCATGTCACATCACTAGAGTATTATACAATATGTACAGTATATACATCTTCGCATTTATGTTTTCAATATAGCACGACTTGAAAGATACGTTAGGAGTGAAACAGTTCAAGTCAATATTACTAACCTCAAGTGGAAGGATGATGTCGTCGTTGTAGTTCGCTACTTCTTCACATTCTTCAGGTCTTCGGAGTAATACTTGTATGTCTCAACATTCCTAGACTTTCTAGTCTAACCTAAACGAAGTTGACTCTAGTATTCAATCAAGCGGCTTTAGATGAGTTTTGACACATTAAAATATGACAACCAAACTTGACATACCAACGCTTGGTGAGTTCAACCGAGCTATGCTCTAACAATCTCCTCCTTTGTCAATTTTAGTGACAAAACTCTTATTACATATGGATAAATAAATTACAAAACAATTCATTTTACATACGCTTGATTCCAAGTTTAAACAACACAATAACCTGCATATATTCAATCAATAAATGTCGTTGTTGATATTTGAATAACAAAAGCTTTTACTCCCCCAAAGGTAATCTAGGTAAATATTGAATCCGAACATCTTTGTTATTCCCTTTTTGTAGTCAGAAATACTACAACAACAATATGATATGTTTCTCCCCCTTAGTCAATGCTTTACTCTTTCGTTAGATATAACGTTTAAGCACAGTTGTCCTTTCCTTAGTGATTGCAAATCACTTGTTTACTCCATATATTTGTTCCCCTTTTGTCACAAAATGACAAAGGTTCGAGCAAATAAAGGACAAACCGAAAGGATCTTACAAATCTAAAAGACTTGTAAACAACCTATAAGAGTTAAGCATGAAGGTTTCACATACCACTTTAGATAACCAATATTAAAATCGGAACTACAACTAATTTAGTTTTAATATGTCAAGTAAACAATTGCCCAAAGCAATTTTACCTAATAGTTTAAGAAATCAACTAAGAAATTTAATTCCCTTGTTAAACCAGTTGCATATGTATAACCGCTTGTTTCGATAAGACCAAAATAAAGATCAACATTAACTTTATTTCCCTCACCAGGCTCTAATTATTCAAACAATAACTTATACCTTTCTCTTTAGACAAGACAAACACTAGGTTAGTTAACTAGTTTTTATTGTCAAGGCATTCGATTAGACAAACACTAGGTTGAATCCACCAACCATTGGTATGTCAAGTTTGGTTGTCATATTTTATTGAATCAAAACTCATTTAAAGAGTCGCTTGATTATTTACAAGAGTCAACTTCGTATAGGTTAGCTAGAAAGTTACTAGGATATGAGACTTAAAAGTATTACGTGAAGACTTGAAGAATGTGAAGAAGTAAAGAGCTACAACGACGACATCATCCTTCCACTTGAGGTTAGTAATATTTGACTTGAATTGTTTCATTCCTAACGTATCTTTCAAGTCGTGCATATTGAAAATATAACTGCGAAGATGTGAATGATTATACTCTAGTTAGACATAGTATTAAGGAATTACAATACGAAGTATAACGTCTATCTTTTGAACTTCGTATATAAGACATCGACATAATCGTATGAATGCTATTGTGATTATGTATGGGTATGGGGTGAAGATTTCGTCCTAGGAAACAATGTTATACATTCGTTTAAAGGAAGTACATTCATAAACTTGTTTTGTGAATCGAAAGGGAAATCGCTAGGCTTATAGGTATTGTTATTCATTGCAAATCTTTGGATTACCAATATGTGTGTTTAGCATAACCGCTCATAACTTGTTTATGTATCTTGGTAAAACTATTCATAATGCCTGACTTTTGTATTGGTATGACTTTTATTAGTGAAACCGATCTTAAGTAATCACCTGAGATGGTATGATTGATTTATTGTAATTGGTATGACCAATTCTACACATTGGGGAACCGATCCTAGTAAGAGGTGCAACCGATCACAAGAGGGAATCTATCCTTGTCATAGGTATAACAAGTTTTTAGTAATTGGGGAACCGATCCTATGACTTGTGCAACCGAATACAAGTGTATACCATAAATATGTAGTAACCGATCCTAGTACCTAGTCAACCAACTTTTGGTAACTAGCGTGACTAATCTTAGTACCCACATGGAGGTAGAACTTAAACTTGTTTTGGTAGAACCGTGAAACCCATGATTGGTGATTTGATAGGATAATCAATCACATAGTTCTTGGAAGTCAGATGAACCAATTCTAAACTTGTTTGGAAGTGTGGCAAATAGGTTCCAAGATTGTAAATATGAAAAAGGATTTACAAAGTAAAGATGTCGACATACTTTGAACATGTGCAGTAACTCTTATCTTTTATTGTTCAAAGATATTCCTTAATAGCTAAAGGAGAATCCCGGATCGAAATAAATTGAGAATCTTTTAATTAAGGTTTTTAGTTTTTATATGCTTTTAATTTCCAGCAATTAAATGCATATCTTTAGAAAATAAAAATTAGTAATGTGCATTTACTAATTGGAGATTTTCTACTGAGATTTCGGTCAATATTTGGACAGAGCATTTCCAGGAATTATGAAAACCGATTTTGGACTTTATTTAATATCTTTGAGAATATTCGGTTTTGGAAATTCCTTGGTGTCCAAACTTTCTTGGTCTATAAATATTGAAGTTTGCATTTCAAGCAAACTAATCCTTAGAGCCAGCAAAACTACCTAGTTGTGTTGTTACTGGTGAAGCCGTCTATTCAGAGAGGAAAGTACTCTAATTAGGCGAAATCTCTTACGACCGCTCGTTTTAAAGACTTCTTTGGGATTGGGAAGCTCTACGAGTACCGTTGATTTGATTGACTAACGGTTGTTGAACATTGATTGCACCTAGTTTGTTTATGCTTGAGAATCTTCTCTTCTGATATAAGATTCACTCAAACTAGATCGAAGTGTTGACGGGGATCTTTAGAACTGTTTGTAGATATAAAGACGTCTTGTGATAATCCATTGTTAACAGACTCCGTTCTATGTGTTATTGATCACAAGAGATTCAAGTTGTTTGTGTGCAGGTGTTTATTGAAGATCTAAGAAGATTTGAAGACAAAGAAGAATTCTTATTTGAGTTCATAATCTTTGGTGTGCACAAAACTTGATCGGTTGGGGATCCAACTATAATCGGTTTATCTTTGTGATAACCTTGATTGATTAGTTGAGTAGATCGGCATCAATACAATTCTTTGTGATTAAGAGTATTTATTGCGTAGTCTAAAAACAATTACTTTGGTAGTTGTTGAAGAGATAGATCTAAGAACCTGACAAAGGAGTTTATTGGGATAAACGGAAGAGCCTTTTGTCAAACTCATGTCACGTTGTTTGAAAAGAGTTGTTACCGAACAGATTTGTTGTTCCTTTACTGTTTGGAATACGAACCAAAGGAATTGTTCCAAGTGCGTAACTTATTACAAGTTTGAGGCGCAGGGATACTGAGGGAACTAGGTGAACTATAGGTTTAGTTGCTTGGTTTAACCTTGGTTTAGATTTTGTATAGCGGCTTAATTCTGAGAGTATTCAATTCTGGACAAGGTCCCGGGGTTTTTCTGCATTTGCGGTTTCCTCGTTAACAATATCTTGATGTGCCTTCTACTTTCCTATTTCCGCAATTATGATTGTTTTATTATAATTAGAAGTAAAATACACAAACGTTAATTCCTATTTACTTGATAACAATCCTATTGTGTTTGGTTAAGTCCGAACCTATTATCAAGTAAACGTATCGTTGTTGTATTGTCTCAATCTTGTATCCATAGTCAATCACGCAAGTTATCTTGTTATCGTATTTTCTCGATCTCGTATCCATAGACGATCACACGAAGTGTGAACCGATTAGTTGTATTGTCTCGACTCAGTCCATAGACAATCACTTTCGGAGAAAGGACTTATAGGTGGAAAAGTTTTAGATTGAGGTATATTTGGGTACCCTCGTCTTTTCAATTGGTATTAGAGCAGGCAAACACGAAAAAATCTAACAATATTTGTTTGGTGCGATCCAACCTATAAGAATTGAATCATATGAGCGATTCGATTAACGTTTTAAAGATTTTAGATGGTCTTAAAGAAGACTCTGAAGAATATTTCTCTGCTCTTTTTAAGATGTTAGATGAAGAGATTGAACACAACCAGTCACATACTGACGAGATCAGTAATATCATGATTGATAGAGAACTGGTGAAAAACATAGAAGATTCTAGAATGAGGGATTCTCAAGGATTTTCAATTCTTACATCCAGGCATCTTGAACAGTCTAATAAGAGACAAACCAGGAACAGTCTTCAAAAAGGATGGAATTGTTTAATTCAGAAGATTTGTTTTACAAAACGCCTGATTAATCGTGTTAAGAAACTTTATAAGAACTTAACGAATCATCTTAAATCTGATGAACAATGTTTTGGAGCATTTGCACTTAAAACAACTTCACCATTCCAGTGGTTTCTAGATAGTGGGTGTAGTAGGCATATGACAGGTGATCTTTCTTGGTTCACAAAAACAGAAGACTACAAAGGAGGATCAGTAACCTTCGGAGATGGAAGCAGCTGCCTTATTAGCAAAAAGGGTACTATTAAACTTCCAGGTATTCCCGAAATCCATGATGTTGTTTGTGTTAAAGGAATGAAAGCAAATCTTTTGTCAGTTAGTCAAATTTGTGATAAAGGTCACAAAGTTATCTTTAATAAGAGAGGCTGTGATATTGAAGATAAGTCTGGAAAAATATTTTTTTGAGGACGTAGAAGTATGAATAATTGTTATCTCCTTGATATACAATCCAATTTATACTGTAACTTGACTAAGGTTGAGTCAACCCACTTGTGGCATGAACATTTTGGTCATATCAACTACCGAATGCTAGGAAAGCTCATTAATCGTGAACTTATCAGAGGCGTTCCAAAAATAAATACTAAAGTAGAAGGTGTTTATGGTGCCTGTCAAAAGGGTAAACAAGGAAAAATTCCATAAAAACTTTCTCGAGACATAGCCACTCGTACTCCTCTCGATCTAGTTCATATGGATCTATTTGGTCCAATCCAACAAGCAACGGTTGGAGGAAAGAGATATGCTTTAGTAATGGTAGATGACTACACACGTTTCACATGGGTTGCTTTTCTAAAGAACAAAAATGATACTCTTGAGGAGTTCAAAATTATTGTGAATAGAATTCAAAATGAACAAGGTCGCAAACTTAAGAAGATAAAAAGCGATCGTGGTACAGAATTCAAGGATACAAAAGTATTTGAATACTGCAATGATCTTGGAATTAGTCATCAATTCTCTGCCCCTATTACACCTCAGGCAAATGGTGTAGCTGAGAGAAAGAATAGAAATATTCAAGAAATGGCAAGAGTAATGCTTCACAATAAAAACCTACCTCTAACCTTCTGGGGGGAAGCTGTTTTTACAGCGTGTTATCTTATAAACAGAGTTTATTTAAGATCCAAAACTCTAAATACCCCATATGAATTATGGTATGGAAGAAAACCCAATCTAAGCTATTTAAGGGTTTTCGGAAGCAAATGCTATATTCTCAAAGACAGAGAACATAGAGGAAAATTTGATTCCAAAAGTGATGAAGGAATTTTTCTTGGCTATGCTTCTGACAGTCGTGCCTTCAGGGTATACAATCTCAGAACCAAAGTCATGATGGAATCAATTAACGTGGTTATTGATGACATTAGTGATTTTTGCCAAGACAATCACACTGCAGCAGAGCTTCCTCCCTCTGAAACTGTTATTACAGAAAAACAGACTGAAGTCGAACCATCAATTATTCCTTTAATTAGTGACACAGATGATAAAGACGATAATGAAAGTATTGTTGAATAACCCAATGTTACTGAAAATATTGTCCAAAAACCAGCTAAGTGGGTACATCAAAGACACTCTTCTGAAGACATCATTGGAGATGCCAATGCTAGAGTTATGACTCGAAGAGAACTTCAGAATGTCTGTCACTATTCATGTTTTATTTCTACAATAGAACCGAAAAACATTGAGGAAGCACTCAGTGAACCTGCTTGGGTAAACTCAATGCATGAGGAACTTAATCAGTTTAAAAGACAAGAAGTGTGGGAACTTGTTCCTAAGCCGACAGGAGTAAACATTATTGGAACAAAATGGATCTATAAGAACAAATCAGACGAATTCGGTACAATTGTCAGAAACAAAGCTAGGCTCATTGCTCAAGGATATTCTCAAATTGAAGGTATTGATTTTGATGAAAATTTTGCTCCTGTTGCTCGTTTAGAATCAATAAGACTTTTACTTGCTTATGCCTGTTATCTTAAGATAAAACTTTTTCAAATGGATATTAAATATGCTTTTCTGAATGGGGATTTAAAAGAAGAGGTATTTGTTGCTCAACCTAAAGGATTTGAAGATCATTTATTCCCAGATTATGTCTTTAAACTTAAGAAGGCCTTGTATGGTCTAAAACAAGCTCCAAGAGCTTGGTATGATAAGCTGACATCCTTCTTACTTCAAAAAGGACTATCTAGAGGTGGTACTGATAAGACACTTTTCACCAAATGGAGTGGAAAAAATGTACTTGTATCACAAATATATGTAGATGACATCATCTATGGATCCACCTCAAAATCTCTAACAAATGAATTTCTGAATCTTATGAGTGGAGAATTCGAAATGAGTAATGTTGGAGAATTATCATATATTCTTGGTTTGCAAATACAACAACAAAAAGACAGTATTATTCTTTCTCAAGAAAAATATGCAAGGAATTTAGTTGAAAAATTCGAACTAAAAAGTGCAACACCTATGGCAACTCCGATGCCAACTACCGGAAAACTTCAATCGAATCCAAGAGAAAAAATCAGTTGATCATAAATTATACAGATCTATGATAGGAAGCTTGCTATACTTAACTGCAACAATACCTGACATTGCCTTCAGTGTGGGATGTTGTGCTAGATTTCAAGCAAATCCTAGAGAATCACATCTAAAAGATGTAAAACGATCATATGATACGTCAATGGTACCCTAGATTATGGTTTATCATATTATATGGATACAAACAACAGTCTTGTTGCCTATTCGGATGCTGATTGGGCAGGATGTGTAGAAGATCGAAAAATCACCTCTGGTGGTTGTTTCTATGTTAGTCAAAATCTTGTAGCTTGGCATAGCAAGAAACAGAATTCACAGTCCTTGTCAACCTGTGAAGCAGAATATATTGTTGTTGGTACATGTTGTACCCAACTTTTGTGGATGAAACAAATGCTCATTGACTATGGAATAAATATTTCAACTATGAGCATCCTTTGTGATAACTCAAGTGCTATACGGTTGACTGAAAATCCAGTTGAACATTCTCGTACTAAACACATAGATATCAGATATCGCTTTATTAGAGAATTATTTGAGAATGGTGTTATCAAATTAGAGTATGTTCCATCCGAGCGTCATCTAGCTGATATTCTCACTAAACCCTTAGATAGAGCGACTTTCGAAAATCTAAGGAAATCCATCGGGATTGTCAAGGTACATTAGTACCTTGTTTTTCGGGGTTTCAACTTTTGCATTGCATAAGTTAAAACCGGTTTTCAACCTTTCTCTGGTAAAGGTTAGTTGTTGTTGTTCTTTTGTCTTGCAAGAGGATGACAACATAATGATATTTTGGTATCAATTTTCCCTGGGAAGATGCAAACATTATTGGAGAAGAGGATGCGAAATTTGAGGTAACGACTTTGTTAGTTAATTGTTTTCCTGTTTAAGAAAAGCCTGATTTTATTGCATATATTTATTGCTTTTGCTTAACAAAATTTCGGTACAATTGATGTTTTATTCCATTGTTAGTGTATGGATGTGTGTATGATTCAATTGTTTCCGGTTAAGAAAAACTATTGTTATCTTGCTTTGTGTTTGGTATCAATTGTTTAGGCTTACAAAATTTATGGTGCAATTGCGGTGTTTTAATGTCTATGTTGTTTAAATTGCTTCGGTTGAGGTAAATAATTATGCAAGTTGATTTATTTGGTTTGTATGAATTGTTTATGGCTTAACAAAAGAAAAGTTTTCGGGATGAATTGTTTAGTCCAATTCGATTCCGAATAAGAGAAACTAAGTTAATTCTTATCTTACTTAGACTTATCAAAGTGGAGGTTTCGGTTATTCAAGTCTAATCGAATGCCTTAACAAGAAATGCTAGTTAACTAACCTAGTACTTGTCTTGTTTAAAAGTGAAAGGTCTAAGTTATATGGATAATTAGAACCCGATGAGAAAAATAGAGTTAATTCTGATCTTTATTTTGGTCTTATCGAACAAGCAATTGTAATTATACAATCGGTTTAGCAAAGGAACTAAGGTGCTTAGTCGATTTTTGGTTTGCTAAACTATTAGGGAAAATTGCTTCGGGCAATTGTTTCCTTGGTAACATATCAAAACAAAATTACTTTGTAGTTTCGGTTTTGATATTGGTTATTGATGTGAATTTTAGTTGTAGTGAAAATAGTGGTGGTAATAGGATTCGATTCTCGAACTTGTGAAGGATAACTTTAGACTTAAATTTTAAAACTAAAAATATACAAAATCACTGATATTTAAAACAAACACTGACAAAGTTGATATCAATATTAAAAGAACACTGAGGCTAAGATTCCAATATTTTTCCAAGTTCAAAGTGATTCTATCTAGTATTTATATTTATTCAATTTTTGCGTTTAATTTGATTCTAAGCTATTGCAACATGTAGATTTTCAAAATAACAAGTGTAAATCCAAAGTATAAAGCATCAAGAACCTATGGCTAAGCATGCTCTATCAAAAGAAATAACAATTGCTTAACAAAAATCATTCAAACAATTATAAATCAAGGAAAATAATCATAAAAATAATTGAAATAAAATAAATAAAATAGATTATACCACTTTTTATTGGAAAAATAGCTTCCTCTATCGCCTCAGCAATGGGGTTTAGCTCCTCATATTAATCATAATCTCAAAATACATGTTTATGGCTCAAAAGTTGATTAAAAGGGAGAAAGGTGTTAAAGCAGCGGATTCTGTAGTTGCTGAAGGTCTAAAACAGAAGTCGGAATTGTTGCTGAAGGGCTTCGGTGACTGCAGGAAGATGCGACCGTACCTCGTTGTCACTGAAAATAAGTCTGCCTCTGCAACTGACTCCGAGGGTCTATTGTTCTTCGTGTTCTTCTTCTTCGCAGCAGCAGAAAAGTTTCTGTACTCGACTCTAGTTGATTTTTTTTCGCTTCTCTAAGGCACTAAACTTCTCCAAAGTGTTCCCCACCCTTCCTTAGCCTCTCTAGAGCTTATATATACCTCACAGCTCGGTTTAAACTCGATCAAAATCTATTTTTCTTCCCCAAAAATAAATTTTTCTTTTCGGCCAAGTTTTGGATATTCTAACCTGTTTAATCACTTCACCTCCTTCCTGAATTATCCAAACTATCCTCTTATGCTTCTACAAACAAATCCTTGCAAGATATAGCACGTAACTTCCAAATATAATTCGAAACTTTGTCTGTTTCAAATTTTATTTTTTTTCTTCCCTGTTTTATCAAAACCCGATCATTCAGCCCATTCTAATCGATACAAACAGATGTACCAACCCTGTTTACTCCATTCAAGTCCAGCCCAACTTAGTTTGGCGATTGAATCTCGATAAAACACTTCAAAAAATCGATCCAAAACTTGCCAGGAAGTTACGCAGGCGACATTTGGTTTTCCCGCCAAAACTAAATTTCAAACGAAGGGGATGACCTCCCCTTATCCAATCCCGGTCTGTGCTTAGCAGCTGCCTGGAAATGTCCTCCCAGGTGCCTTCAACAACTTTTCGAGCTAATTTCGCCGCAAAAGCCTATTTTTCCAAAAACACCTACAAGGGATAAAATACCAAAATTAGTACAAAAATGGGTACTAACACTATACATAAAAGAGATGAAAATAGACACATAAATGCGTCTATCAGTTATCAAAAAAATGGTGTGTGGAACCCTCGTGCTTAACTCTTACAGGTTGCAAGTCTCTTTGTAACATTTGTAAGATCCTATCGGTTTGTCTTTTATTTGCTCGTACCTTTGTCATTTTGTGACAAAAAGGGGGAGAAATATATGGAGTAAACAAGTGATATTAATATTGATTTGGTATCACTAAGGAAAGGACAATTGTGCTTAAATGTTTTATCTAACGAAAGAGTAAAGCGTAGACTAAGGGGGAGTAGCATATCATATTGATAAGGGAATAACAAAGACGTGCGGATTGAAAATCTACATATCTTACCTTTAGGGGGAGTATTAGCTTTGTTATTATAATGTCAACATCGGCATTATGGATTGAATGTATACAGGTTATTGTGTTGGTTAATTTGGGAATCAAGCGTATGTGTAATGAATTCTTGTAATTTGTTTATCCATATGATGTAAGAGTTTTGTCACTAAAATTGACAAAGGGGGAGATTGTTAGAGAATAGCTCGGTTGAACCAACAAAGCGTTGGTATGTCAAGTTTGGTTGTCATATTTTAGTGAACAAAAACTAATTTAAAGAGTCGCTTGATTATTTACAAGAGTCAACTTCGTATAGGTTAGCTTGAAAGTATTAGGATATGAGACATTACAAGTATTACGTGAAGACTTGAAGAATGTGAAGAAGTAAGGAGCTACAACGACGACATCATCCTTCCACTTGAGGTTAGTAATATTTGACTTGAACTGTTTCATTCCCTAACGTATCTTTCAAGTCGTGCATATTGAAAACATAACTGCGAAGCTATGAATGATTATACTCTAGTTAGACATAGTATTAAGGAATACAATACGAAGTATAACGCTTATCTTTTGAACTTCGTATATAAGACATCGACATAATCGTTTGAATGCTATTGTGATTATGTATGGGTATGAGGTGAAGATTTCGTCCTAGGAAACAATGTTTTTACATTAGTTTAAAGGAAGTACAATTCATAAACTTGTTTTATGAATCAAAAGGGAAATCGCTAGGCTTATTGGTTTTTATTATTCATTGCAAATCTTTTGAACTACCAATATGTGTGTTTAGTATAACCCCTCATGACTTGCTTATGTTCTTGGTAAAACTATTCACAAGGCCTGACTTTTGTATTGGTATGACTTTTATTAGTGAAACAGATCTTAAGTAATCACCTGAGATGGTATGATCGATTTGTTGTAATTGGTATGACCAACTCTAGTCATTGGGGAACCGATCCTAGTAAGAGGTGCAACCAATCACAAAAGGGGAATCGATCCTTATAAGAGGTGCAACAAGTTTTTAGTTATTGGGAACCGATCCTATGAACATGTGAAACACGTTTTTAGTTACAGGGGACCAATCCTATGGACATGTGCACCAAATACAAGTTAGATACCATATATATGTAGGAACCAATCCTAGTACCTAGTCAACCAAGTTTTGGTAACTAGCGTGACTAATTCTAGTACCCACATGGAGGTAGAATCGAAACTTGTTTTGGTAGAACCGTGAAACCCATGTTTGGTGATTTGTTAGGATAATCAATCACATAGTTCTTGGAAGTCAGATGAACCAATTCTAAACTTGTTTGGAAGTGTGGAAAATCGGTTCCAAGATTGTAAGTATGAAAAAGGACTTACAAAGTAAAGATGTCGATATACTTTGAACATGTGCAGTAACGCTTATCTTTTATTGTTCAAAGATATTCCTTAATAGCTAAAGGAGAATCCCGGATCGAAAATAAATTGAGAATCTTTTAATTAAGGTTTTTAATTTTATATTTGGAAAATAAAAATTAGTAATGTGCATTTACTAATTGAAGATTTTCTAGTGAGATTTCGGTCAATATTTGGACAAAGCATTTCCAGGAATTATGGAAACTGAATTTGGAAATATATTGCATATCTTGAGAATATTTTCGGTTTTGGAAATTCCTTGGTGTCCAAACTTCCTTGGTCTATAAATATTGAAGTTTGCATTTCGAGCAAACTAATCCTCAGAGCCAGCAAAACTACCTAGTTGTGTTGTTACTGGTGGAGCCGCCTATTCGGAGAGGAAAATAACCTAATTAGGCGAAATCTCTTACGGCGCTCAGTTTAAAGAATTCTTTGGGATTGAGAAGCTCTATTAGTACCGTTGGTTGGAAACTAGATAATTGCAGTTTATTATTAGTTTTCGATTGATTTGATTGACTAACGGTTGTTCAACTTTGATTGCACCTAGTTTGTTTATGCTTGAGAATCTTCTCTTCTGATATAAGATTCACTCAAACTAGATCGAAGTTTCGACGGGGATCTTTAGACTGTTTGTAGATCTAAAGACGTCTTGTGATACTATATTGTTAACAGACTCCGTTTTGTGTGTGTTTGATCACAAGAGTTTTAAGTTGATTGTGTGCAGGTGTTTATTGAAGATCTAAGAAGATTTGAAGACGAAGAATATTTCTGATTTGGGTTCATAATCTTTGGTGTGCACAATATTTGTTTCTGGTAAAGAGGATCCAACTATAATCGGTTTATCTTTGTGATATATTGGATTGATTAGTTGAGTAGATCAGCATCAATACAATTCTTTGTGATTAAAAGTATTGATTGCAAAATCTTGACAATTACTTTGGTAGTTGTTATTGGATAGATCTAAGGACCTGACAAAGAAGTTTATTGGGATAAACGGAAGAGCCTTTTGTCGAACTCATATCACTTGATTGAAAAGAGTTGTTACCGAACAGATTTGTTGTTCCTTTACTGTTTGGAATACGGACCAAAGGAATTGGTCCAAGAGCGTGACTTATTACAAGTTGGAGGCGCAGGGATACATACGGAACTAAGTGAACTATAGGTTTAGTTGCTTGGTCTCAACTATACGAAGTTGGTTTAGATTTTGTATAGCGGCTTGATCCTGAGAGTATTCAATTCTGGACAAGGTCCCGGGGTTTTTCTGCATTTGCGGTTTCCTCATTAACAAAATCTTGCTGTGTCTTTTACTTTTCTATTTCCGCAATTATAATTGTTTATTATAATTAGAAGTAAAATACACAAACGTTAATTCCTATTTACTTGATAGCAATCCTATTGTGTTTGGTTAAGTCCGAACCTTTTATCAAGTAAACATACTTTGTTGTTGTATTTTCAAATCTTGGGATCGATTTCCCACACTTCAAAACAAGTTTAGAATTGGTTCATCTGACTTCCAAGAACTATGTGATTGATTATCCTATCAAATCACCAATCACGGGTTTCACGGTTCTACAAAAACAATTTTCGGTTCTACCTCCATGTGGGTACTAAGATTAGTCACGCTAGTTACCAAAAGTTGGTTAACTAGGTACTAAGATTGGTTACCACATATTTATGGTATAAACTTGTATTCGGTTGCACAAGTCATAGGATCGGTTCCCAAATTACTAAAAACTTGTTGTACCTCTTACAAGGATCGATTCCCTCTTGTGATCGGTTGCACCTCTTACTAGGATCGGTTCCCTAATGTCTAGAGTTGGTCATACCAATTACAATAAATCGATCATACTATCTATGATGATTACTTAAGATCGGTTTCACTAATAAAAGACATACCAATACAAAGTCAGGCATTGTGAATAGTTTCACCAAGATACATCAACAAGTTATGAACATTTATACTAAACACACATATTGGTAATCCAAAGATTTGCAATGAATAACAATACCAATAATCCTAGCGATTTCCCTTTCGATTCACAAAACAAGTTTATGAATGTACTTCCTTTAAACGAATGTAAAAACATTGTTTCTTAGGACGAAATCTTCACCCCATATCCATACATAATCACAATAGAATTCATACGATTATGTCGATGTTTTATATACGAAGTTCAAAAGATAGACGTTATACTTCGTATTGTAATTCCTTAATACTATGTCTAACTAGAGTATAATCATTCAAAGCTTCGCAGTTATGTTTTCAATATGCACGACTTGAAAGATACGTTAGGGAATGAAACAGTTCAAGTCAAATATTACTAACCTCAAGTGGAAGGATGATGTCGTCGTTGTAGTTCCTTACTTCTTCACATTCTTCAAGTCTTCACGTAATACTTGTAATGTCTCATATCCTAATACTTTCAAGCTAACCTATACGAAGTTGGCTCTAGCATATATAATCAAGCGACTCTTTAAATGAGTTTTGGTTCACTAAAATATGACAACCAAACTTGACATACCAACGCTTGGTGGGTTCAACCAGCTATGCTCTAACAATCTCCCCCTTTGTCAATTTTAGTGACGAAACTCTTACATCATATGGATACACAAATTATAAGAATTCATTATACATACGCTTGATTCCCAAATTCAACAACACAATAACCTGTATACATTCAATCCATAAATTCTGCTGTTGACATTATAATAACAAAGCTAATACTCCCCCTAAAGGTAAGATAGGTAGATTTTCAATCCGCACGTCTTTGTTATTCCTTTTGTAGTTAAGATAACTACAAGCATCAATATGATATGTTACTCCCCCTTAGTATATGCTTTACTCTTTCGCTAGATATAACGTTTAAGCACCATTGTCCTTTCCTTAGTGATACCGAATCACTTGTTTACTCCATATATTTCTCCTCCTTTTTGTCACAAAATGACAAAGGTACGAGCAAATAAAAGACAAACCGAAAGGATCTTACAAATCTTAAAAGACTTGCAAAACCTATAAGAGTTAAGCACGAGGGTTCCACACACCATTTTAGACAACCAATATCAAAACCGAAACTACAAAGTAATTTTGTTTTGATATGTTACCAAGGAAACAATTGCCCGAAGCAATTTTCCCTAATAGTTTAGCAAATCAAAAATTGACTAAGCACCTTAGTTCTTTTGCTAAACCGATTGTACAAATACAATCGCTTGTTCGATAAGACCAAAATAAAGATCAGAATTAACTCTATTTTTCTCATCAGGTTCTAATTATTCAAATAATAACTTAGACCTTTCACTTTTTAAACAAGACAAGTACTAGGTTAGTTAACTAGCATTTCTTGTTAAGGCATTCGATTAGACTTGAATAACCGAAGCCTCCACTTTGATAAGTCTAACTAAGATCAGAATTAACTTAGTTTCTATTATCCGGAATCGAATTGGACTAAACAATTGATTCTGAAAACCCTTTTCTTAAGCCATAAACAATTCATACAAATCAAATAAATCAACTTGCATAATTATTTACTCAACCGGAAGCAGTTGAAACAAACATAGACATTATAGTACTGCAATTGCACCGTAATTTCGTAAGCCTAAACAATTGATACCAAACCATAAAGCAAGATAACGATAGTTTTTCTTAACCGGAAACAATTGAATCACACACACATCCATACACAAATAATGGAATAAACATCAATTGTACCGAAATTTTGTTAAGCAAAAGCAATAAATATATGCAACAAAATCAGGCTTTTTTTAAACAGGAAAACGATTAACTAACAAATTCGTTACCTCAAGTTCCGCAGCCTCTTCTCCTTTTCTTTGCATCTTTCCGGGGAGAAATATCACTGTGTTGTCATCCTCTTGCAAGACAAAAGAACAACAACAAAAACCAACCTTTACCGGATAAAGGTTGAAAATCGGTTTTAACTAATACGATGCAAAAGTTGAAAACCCGAAACACATATGTTTTTATGCTAAACCAAAACGATTCAACATATTGTGACTTTTTCTCACATGAGTTTCAATCAGAACCCCTTATGATCCTTTGATAAATCCTACCAACATGGGCTAGAACTCAATCCCGCTAAATCAAAAAGTCACCCAAACCATAAGGGTTCACACCATATGAGATCGAATATTAAGGTTATGAAAACCGAAAACATACATCTCATAAATCAATTTGCAATACACCATAAATATTCAACATAAAATCAAGTATTGAAATTACCTCAATCTTGTAGGAAATTGAATTACGAAACCAACGCAAAAAGAATGAGGTCATTCCGAGTTCGGACGAAGAAGTTATGGGCAAAACAGTTTTACACTCCTTCGTATGGACCAATCACTAGGACCGGTTATAGTTCTCATAGTTCTCACTAGGATCGGTTACGGCATGAATCCATACACGAAACTGTTTTCAACATAATTTTTGCATACAGTGTCCGAATTCAGTGATTTTTGGCTCGTTTTAACCGTAAAAACAAGAGATACACATATATGATCAGTAGATATCAACATCATAAACTCAAAATTACCGTTTCTATCAAAAGCTAAAATATAGATAGAGAAAGTATGAGTATAGAAGAAAATAAATCTCCCTAAAGATGTTAATTAGTCATATAATAACCGAGAGATCATGTGCTTAGTTTGACTGTAGTGATCTACACTACAATTGATATACAGAAACAGCTCTGAATCTCCAAGGATAAAGATTATTGGAGAAGAAGGGAGGAATTTGGAGGGTTAGAAGAAGAAATAGACGAATTAGGGGAAGGAAAGAGAGAATATGCGATATTTGGGAGAGAAGAACATTATTCATTTCATTATTTTTCATGAATAACAACAATCAGCGGAACTGGGGATATAAAGACTAACCTAAGCCAGTACCGCGTGTGACTCACATAGCGACCACTAACCTCATTAGCAACAACTAATGAACATATATTTAACTAATAACTATTGGGTGCCCCTAGTAACGGAGCCAGCCTTAACAACTCAGGAACTGCGACGACAAGTTCATGACAAATCCCACTCCTTCAAATTATCCTTGTCCTCAAGGATATGAAATAATGTCGAACTTTTGAGAGTAAAACGGTGGCAGGCTTGCAGCTCTATCTCGAATAAGTGTGAACTTCACAAACTTGAACACCAAGGTCCATATAAAAGATTGAACCATTCATCTGAACTGTAGGAATCAAGATGGGTTGTACTCCTCCTTTAAAAGTAGTCCATGCTCCGCGTTCAAAAATGATTGATGCACTTAAATCTACTGTGCTTAGTTTCCCAAAGAAAACAGACTCAGTAACTTCGTAATACATGGCGTGGAGAGTACTAATAAGAGCACCACTTGCAGCAATAACATGCTTAGCTATGGTCCCATCGCATCTCTAGATAATAACTTCAAAAATTGTGTTCCAAATAATTGTACTAGCACCCTTGTGCACAGCAACTGTTCCTTCATTACTCTCTGGGCAGTGAGCATTAACTTGCATATAGAGTTGCAGTCGCGAATATAACCCCATTACTAACACAGCAAGCTTCACTTGCCAATCTTTTATTGGGAAGATCATTTCTTCATTGTTTCCCTGTAGGCCCGACTTTTCACCTTCATGACTGTAGCTCCTCTTTAGCTTTGAGTCCAGTATGATCTTAACTCTAGATAAACCCATTTGCAGGATAGCAGTGACAGAAACTTTGAACTTGTGCATTATAGTCCAGGAACTATGAGAGGCATTTGCTAACAGCATGGAGTTGGAAGCCCTTTCCTCTATTTGATGAACTGACTGAGATAAAATTGCAATTTGCTTCGAGTTTTTCTGAGGTCCAGAATGCCGCCTTCCACAACTGACCACGAAGGAGTCTCACACTACCAGCAACCATTGTACTATACAGTTCTCTTTTATGAATCGCGAAATCTGAAGCACATTCTGACACTTTCCAACTTTCATCACCAACACTACATGAACCTGAGATGAGCATAATTACGTCTAGCCTGAATATTTTTTTCCTGACCCAAGAACTGGATTTGAATTCTAGGCTGAATTTGAACATAGAATATAAGAAGACTGGTTCTATCAGTTCCATAATAGAGATATCACTTGCCATAACAGATGCAAACTCATTCATCTCAATTCTCTTTTGGACTTTTCCACAACCCAGTAAAGCACCACCTCTCATTCCCTTATCTTTTATGAGTCTAGTCTGGATTACTAGTCCGCACTCAGTTGATTCCACTCTGCTGGAACCCCTCTTTAGTACATATGACAAACTCCACGTTGTCCTCGAGAGTGTGGATAACTCTCCTTCAGCTGCTAACAGGATGACGAATGCCCTAAACATTTCAACAGTACCCAGATTGTGCTGTGATATGGTCGCTTCGCTGTACTACACAAGACCTTCTCTAGCGTTGACCAAATGATACTCAACCCAATGCATGAGAATTGTTACTCCACTTCCAGCAAGGTTATAGATGAAAATTTCTTCTATTACCCTCTGGTGGATTAGTGTCTTGATTACTAAACACACAACTACCAAGTTCTTCTCATGCTCCTGAGGTAAAAGTAGCACAATATGATGTTGATGGACACATTTAAACTTTACCTTGAAAGTCTTGCAGCAAGAATAACATATATATCTTCTTTTTTTGGCTTCTATCTTCTCATACAGTGCATCCTTAAGCTGTAAGGAGTAATAATTCTAGCTTAAACTCCACCCACAAGGTCCATAAGCAATAAAGCTACGCAATCCAAGTGGCTAAGAAAACAAATATATAACCACAAACGTTTCCCATACTCCAGACTCCTTTTTGAGCCTCTTCTAGTTCTTGCACATTCTCATACTCACTTTCTTTTGTCACTTGAAGTATCGCCTGAGCCCAGAGAACATTACCTTGTGGAAATATTTGATCAAACAGCCCCCTGGCATCATCCCTGTCACCATTCTTAATAGACAAACATACATTTTCCTTCGCAATTGACAATTCTAAGCCACACCCAAGTTCTTCTGTCATCTTATAGACAGCATATGTATTGTATTTTTGCATAAAATTCAACCCATAGGGAACAGCCGAACCAGAAGTAAGTAAACTAAAAATGAAGTTATAGTTGTTTCTACTGTAATAAGTGTACCTTGTAATCAATTTTAGCAACCTCCCACGATCAAATACCTTTCCAGCAATATCCCGGCCACCCTGGACACATTCTTCACTACTCAAACTGCCCATTACACTAACAGACATTTCAAGAAAACAATATCTCAGCTTCACTATAACCATTGAGTGTGCTATGTCAGCAATCAATGCGTCACAATCTTCACTATCTCCTTGAGATGTTTTCCCCAGCACTACAGCTGCACTGATTACATAACTACTTGCATTAAAAAGAACCAGCTCATAATTATTGCTTCCCATGTAGTTCAGTAATTTATGAAATAATTCTGAACTCGCTGCAACTGGCACTTCTGAATAGGAATTCCACATACTGGTCTCACACATTCCATCTTGATCAAACAACAAAAGGCCACAAGCATAACTGCTGATACAATCTCCGCGTGACATTCTCGTAAACAGATTCTTACAATAAGAACTGTCACCACCTTTAAACAATACAAACACAACTGAATTTGTAAATCTGGTGTCCAATTGGTACCCATGTTGAAGAATAAACTCATAAAAAGATTTCTCATCATATTTCTCCCTTGGTACAACCACACAAAAAGCAAGTATCTCAAGACAGAACTCAAAATTTCTCCTAGCACAATAAGAATACATCTCGTTGATTACAAACTCTTTACCACGATCAAACAGCATAGTCCAGGATCAGAACTAGGTAAACTAACACATACAAAAGTAATTCAAGATACGTGTGGAGCGGAATTTACCTTAAGAAATTGGAATATATAAGAAGTAAATTGATTAAGGTTATCATCCGCAATGAATTTCCACCTTTCAAACTGTTGAAATTTGTCTTTGAACGCATGATTCAATATGTCTACCTCAATATTTGCAACCTTTCTAACTTGAAAATCCAAAATAGCATTACGAGAATTATATTCAGAAAAGAAGGGTTTACCCACTTGATAATCAAGGAACATCGAATTCCTCAGGTATATCTGAGCTTCACCTAGAGTACCAGCTCCATCTTTAATATAGAAATGGGTGTTGGTTTCAAATCTACCATTACCTTCTGCTGTTGTTGGTGGATTTGAAGAATGATGAGGAAATCACTCACTGATTTTGATTCAGTAGACGGTCCTTCATCGGCATCGATTTTGGGTGTGAATCCAGATGAGGGTTCCGGCAAGCCTTCATCTACTTTCACTTTGCTCAAACGATCCTGCACGGCCTTCAATTCAGCAGATAAATTCTTAATGCTGGTGATAAGCTGTGGTGAAGGATTGTTGTAATTATCCTTGAATTCCCAAACTAAGTCTTTCTGAATACTCATCAGAGAATCAACCTTCTTAGCTAGCTCATCCAATTCTTTTTGATTCTCCATTGTAACCAGGTCACTCAGAATCGAGTGCTCTGATATCATTTGTAGTGATCCACACTACAATTGATATACAGAAACAGCTCTGAATCTCTAAGGATAAAGATTATTGGAGAAGAAGGGAGGAATTTGGAGGGTTAGAAGAAGAAATAGACGAATTAGGGGAAGGAAAGAGAGAACATACAATATTTGGGAGAGAAGAACATTATTCATTTCATTATTTTTCATGAATAACAACAATCAGCGGAACTGGGGATATAAAGACTAACCTAATCCAGTACCGCGCGTGACTAACACATCGACCACTAACCTCATTAGCAACAGCTAATGAACAGATATTTAACTAATAACTATTGGGTACCCCTAGTAATGGAGTCATCCCTTAACAACTCAGGAACTGCGACGACAGGTTCATGACATTGACATGCTTCCTCACTCTTCATAAGATTGAGCACAAAGGTGAGCATGCACAATTCAACACAAATAGGTTGTGTTAAGTTGATCCTTGTCTTGTTCGTCACGAGTGACTAAGACAGAATCATCATTCTTGACCTCTTGCTTGGTTTGTTTTCTCTTGTTCCATCTCTTGTTTTTCTTATTCGACTTGTGATGAAGAGTGTCATTATCACAACATTTACTAGTACAAGAGATTTCAGACATGATGTTTTTCTTTAGTCTTTCAAGAAAACTCTTGTAATTATTTTCACCAACAATTAATAGTTGAGAGTCATTCTTGTGACTAACTTTTGGTCCCTTCTTGGCTATGGAGGACTTCGAGACCCATTTAGAGTTGGGTTTCGCAGGAGCAGCTTTCTCCTTCATACCATTAGGACGATTGTCCTTTTGAATACTTTGCGAAACAACTTTTCTCCAATTTGGAACATCATCTCTTGTCTTTGCATTTAAAAAGTCATCTCTCTTTATATAATTGGGTCTTTTATGAGATGACCTTGTCAAGTGATATGCAAAATTTGACCTATCATTATAATAATTTTTTTGCCTAAACTTAGGACAATAGCGATCTGAGTTCTTTCGGGGAGCAAACTTAGCCAATTCGTTTGATACAAAAGAAATTGTATCTTTTATCTTACGAATATTTCATCCCCATTCCACATGCCCTTTATTACCACAATAACAACAATGCTTAGTAACATACGAAGTCTGAGTTTTAATGTTACCTTTTTGTGGATCCTCTTGCATTGGAGCTTGACGATTTTTCTTCTTCTTCTTCTTCTTCTTCTTATCGTTGTTCAACTTTGTTACTTTCTTGATATTAGCAGAAGTGCTCTCTTTGATTGTCGTACTTGAAGAGTATGGTTGAACATGATTCTTAGGCTTGACTGATTTTACTTCTTTACAAGGAATACGAGCATCTTTTACACCAGTGGAAACCTTTGGTTTAGAAGAATTTGTAGCTTTAACAAATGTTACCTATTTGCTAATATTTGAAGCATCTATTCCCTTATAGCCCAATCCTCGTGTATCACGATGATTTCTACTTGCTTTTAACATTGAGGTTAGATTGTTTGAGCTAACATTGAACTTTTTAAGGTCCAAATTTTCTTCTTCCAACGTCTTGATTTTATCAAGAGCACTAGCTAGATCAGCCTCAAGGTGTTTTTCTCGTGAGAGATATACACCTTCTTTCTCTTCAAAACTCTTTTGTTGAGAGTTAATCCTTGCATCAGATTCAACAAGTTTTTCTTCCAACAAATGAATTTTTTCAAGAGCAGCATCACGCTCCCTTTTTAACAATTCTGCTTGAGAGAGACTAGTGTTTGCTTATTTTTCAAGACTCTGTATTTGTTGAGAAGTATCTTTCCTAAACTTTTTGTGATTTTGATGCATCCTTTCACATTCAATAGTAATTGCTTTAAAATCATCCTGATTTTTCACAATTACCTTTTTGTAAGTAAGCAATTGCTTACACACAGATTCTGAGGGTGGTTCAATAACCTCTTGCGATACGTTAACTGAGTCTTTCTTTAGTTTTCGCTCTCGCTTAACTCTACTTTGACTCATGTCTTATAGGTTGGATCGCACCAAACACAGATTGTTAGATTTTTTCGTGTTTGCATGCTCTGATACCAATTGAAAAGACTAGGGTACCCAAATATACCTCAATCTAAAACTTTTCCACCTATAAGTCCTTTCTCCGAAAGTAATTGTCTATGGACTGAGTCGAGACAATACAACTAATCGGTTCACACTTCGTGTGATCGTCTATGGATACGAGATCGAGATAATACGACAACAAAATAACTTGCGTGATTGACTATGGATACAAGATCGAGACAATACAACAACGAAGTATGTTTACTTGATAATAGGTTTGGACTTAACCAAACACAATAGGATTGTTATCAAGTAAATAGGAATTAATGTTTGTGTATTTTACTTCTAATTATAATAAAACAATCATAATTGTGGAAATAAGAAAGTAAAAGACACAGCAAGATTTTGTTAACGAGGAAACCGCAAATGCAGAAAAACCCCGGGACCTAGTCCAGAATTGAATACTCTCATAATTAAGCCGCTATACAAAATCTAAACCAACTTCGTATAGTTGAGACCAAGCAACTAAACCTATAGTTCACCTAGTTCCCTCAGTATCCCTGCGCCTCCAACTTGTAATAAGTCACGCACTTGGAACAATTCCTTTGGTTCGTATTACAAACAGTAAAGGAACAAAAAATCTGTTCGGTAACAACTCTTTTCAAACAACGTGATATGAGTTTTACAAAAGGATCTTCCGTTTATCCCAATAAACTCCTTTGTCAGGTTCTTAGATCTATCTCTTCAACAACTACCAAAGTAATTGTTTTTAGACTACGCTATCAATACTCTTAATACCAAAGAATTGTATTGATGCCGATCTACTCAACTAATCAATCAAGGTTATCACAAAGATAAACCGATTATAGTTGGATCCCCAGCCGATCAAGTTTTGTGCACACCAAAGATTATGAACTCAAATGAGAAATCTTTTTTGTCTTCAAATCTTCTTAGATCTTCAATAAACACTTGCACACAAACAACTTAAATCTCTTGTGATCAATCACACACAGAACGGAGTCTGTTAACAATGGATTATCACAAGACGTATTTAGATCTACAAACAGTTCTAAAGATCCCCGACGACATTTCGATCTAGTTTGAGTGAATCTTATATCAGAAGAGAAGATTCTCAAGCATAAACAAACTAGGTGCAATCAAAGTTCAACAACCGTTAGTCAATCAAATCAATCAAAAACTAATAATAAACTACAATTATCTAGTTTCCCACCAACGGTACTCGTAGAGCTTCCCAATCACAAAGAAATCTTTAAAACGAGCGGTCGTAAGAGATTTCGCCTAATTAGGGTACTTTCCTCTCCGAATAGACGACTCCACCAGTAACAACACAACTAGGTAGTTTTGCTGGCTCTAAGGATTAGTTTGCTTGAAATGCAAACTTCAATATTTATAGACCAAGGAAGTTTGGACACCAAGGAATTTCAAAAACAGAATATTCTCAAAGATATGCAATAAAGTCCAAAATCGGTTTTCATAATTCCTGGAAATGCTCTGTCCAAATATTGACCGAAATCTGAATAGAAAATCTCCAATTAGTAAATGCACATTACTAATTTTTATTTTCTAAAGATATGC
The DNA here is from genome assembly GCA_023531105.1 of Papaver atlanticum. Taxonomy (NCBI): domain Eukaryota; kingdom Viridiplantae; phylum Streptophyta; class Magnoliopsida; order Ranunculales; family Papaveraceae; genus Papaver; species Papaver atlanticum. The sequence goes on from JAJJMB010017748.1 coordinate 1,034,687, forward strand.
ATTTAATTGCTGGAAATTAAAAGCATATAAAAACTAAAAACCTTAATTAAAAGATTCTCAATTTATTTCGATCCGGGATTCTCCTTTAGCTATTAAGGAATATCTTTGAACAATAAAAGATAAGAGTTACTGCACATGTTCAAAGTATGTCGACATCTTTACTTTGTAAATCCTTTTTCATATTTACAATCTTGGAACCGATTTGCCACACTTCCAAACAAGTTTAGAATTGGTTCATCTGACTTCCAAGAACTATGTGATTGATTATCCTATCAAATCACCAATCATGGGTTTCACGGTTCTACTAAAACAAGTTTAGGTTCTACCTCCATGTGGGTACTAAGATTAGTCACACTAGTTACCAAAAGTTGGTTGACTAGGTACTAGGATCGGTTACCACATATTTATGGTATAAACTTGTATTCGGTTGCACAAGTCATAGGATCGGTTCCCCAATTACTAAAAACTTGTTGTACCTCTTACAAGGATCGATTCCCTCTTGTGATTGGTTACACCTCTTACTAGGATCGGTTCCCTAATGTCTAAAGTTGGTCATACCAATTACAATAAATCGATCATACCATATTAGGTGATTACTTAAGATCGGTTTCACTAATAAATTCATACCAATACAAAAGTCAGGCATTGTGAATAGTTTTACCAAGATACATAAACAAGTTATGAGCGGTTATACTAAACACACATATTGGTAATCCAAAGATTTGCAATGAATAACAATACCAATAAGCCTAGCGATTTCCCTTTCGATTCACAAAACAAGTTTATGAATGTACTTCCTTTAAACGGATGTAAAACATTGTTTCCTAAGACGAAATCTTCACCCCATACCCATACATAATCACAATAGCATTCATACGATTATGTCGATGTCTTATATACGATGTTCAAAAGATAGACGTTATACTTCGTATTGTAATTCCTTAATACTATGTCTAACTAGAGTATAATCATTCATAGCTTCGCAGTTATGTTTTCAATATGCACGACTTGAAAGATACGTTAGGAATGAAACAATTCAAGTTAAATATTACTAACCTCAAGTGGAAGGATGATGTCGTCGTTGTAGCTCTTTACTTCTTCACATTCTTCAAGTCTTCACGTAATACTTGTAAGTTTCACATCCTAGTAACTTTCTAGCTAACCTATACGAAGTTGACTCTTGTAAATAATCAAGCGACTCTTTAAATGAGTTTTGATTCACTAAAATATGACAACCAAACTTGACATACCAACGCTTGGTGGGTTCAACCTAGTGTTTGTCTAATCGAATGCCTTGACAAGAAAAACTAGTTAACTAACCTAGTGTTTGTCTTGTCTAAAGAGAAAGGTCTAAGTTATTGTTTGAATAAGTAGAGCCTGATGAGGGAACTAAAGTTAATGTTGATCTTTATTTTGGTCTTATCGAAACAAGCGGTTGTACAAATACAACTGGTTTAACAAGGGAATTAAGTTTCTTAGTTGATTTCTTAAACTATTAGGGAAAATTGCTTCGGGCAATTGTTTCCTTGATAACATATTAAAACTAAATAACTTGTAGTTTCGGTTTTAATGTTGGTTATCTAAAGTGGTATGTGAAACCTTCATGCTTAACTCTTATAGGTTGTTTACAAGTCTTTTAGATTTGTAAGATCCGTTCGGTTTGTCCTTTATTTGCTCGAACCTTTGTCATTTTGTGACAAAAGGGGAACAAATATATGGAGTAAACAAGTGATTTACAATCACTAAGGAAAGGACAACTGTGCTTAAACGTTATATCTAACGAAAGAGTAAAGCATTGACTAAGGGGGAGAAATATATCATATTGTTGTTGTAGTATTTCTGACTACAAAAAGGTGAATAACAAAGATGTTCGGATTCAATATTTACCAAGATTACCTTTGGGGGAGTAAAAGCTTTTGCTATTCAAATATCAACAACGACATTTATTGATTGAATATATGCAGGTTATTGTGCTGTTGAAACTTGGAATCAAGCGTATGTAAAATGAATTCTTTTGTAATTTATTTATCCATATGTAATAAGAGTTTTGTCACTAAAATTGACAAAGGGGGAGATTGTTAGAACATTGCTCGGTTGAACTCACCAAGCATTGGTATGTCAAGTTTGGTTGTCATATTTTTATGTGTCAAAACTCATCTAAAGTCGCTTGATTAAATACTAGACTCAACTTCGTTTAGGTTAGACTAGAAAGTATAGGAATGTTGAGACATACAAGTATTACTCTGTAGACCTGAAGAATGTGAAGAAGTAGCGAACTACAACGACGACATCATCCTTCCACTTGAGGTTAGTAATATTGACTTGAACTGTTTCATTCCTAACGTATCTTTCAAGTCGTGCTATATTGAAAACATAACTGCGAAGATGTATATACTATACATATTTTATAATACTCTAGTGATGTGACATGGTCATAATTGTATGATCACAGTATTAGGGAACTAGACTACGAAGTATAACGCTTATCTTTTGAACTTCGTAGATATGACATCGACATAATCTTGTATATACTTTTATGATTATGTGAATGGGTTATGGTGAAGATTTCATCCTAGGAAACAATGTTTTACATTCGTTTAAAGGAAGTACATTCATGGACTTGTTTCGTGAATCGAAAGGGAAATCATTAGGCTTATTGTTCCGGCTATTCATTACAAATCTTTGGATGACCAATATGTGTGAGATGGTAGAACCGATCTTAACTATGTTTGGTATCTTGGTATAATTAATCACAATGCCTGACTTATGATTTGGTATGACTGGTTTTTATTAATTGGTGTAACCGATCCTAAGTAATCACCTTGTGTTGGTATGATCGATCCTGGTAATTGGTGTGACCGATCATAGTAATTGGTGTGACCGATCATGAGTGTTGTATAATCGATCGTTGTAATTGGTAACCGGTCTTGGTAACTAGTGTGACCGATCACAAGCAATACCATGTGAATATGGAACCTATCCTTGTAGCTGGTGTAACCAATCCTAGTGACTGGTGTGACCGATCACAAGTATTTCCATAATTAGGTATAACCGATCCTAGTGATTGGTAGAACCGATTGAACCCATGTGTGTGATTTGGTGTTTGATCAATCACATAGTAGTATTGGAAAACATGTCAACCAATTCTAAACTTGTTTGGGAGTGTGGTATAACCGATTCCAAGAATGCAAATCCATGTAAATATGAAATAAGGATTTGCAGTGAAAAAGATGTCAACATACTTTGAACACGTACAGTAACTCTTATCATTTATTGTTCAAAGTTTTGGCAACTAAACTTGACAAACAAGCTTGAGATAGCAACACTTACGAGTTCGACCGAGAAATGCTCTAACAATCTCACCCTTTGTCAATTTTAGTGACAAAACTATCAATACATATGGAATACGAAATAAATAAACTTTGTAGCTTCTCTTCCAAATGCTTGATCTTCTTGGTTCTTCAACATTACTCGAAATCTTCGTCACTTCCAAGTACTCCAATGATTCCAAATGTGTTCAATTCCGCATCATTGTTGTTGAAGATCCGTAGCTATAACAATGAGAAAACAATATCTATCTATCATTGCTATACAGTGTCATAGTATTATTACACAACATCAAAGTTCAATTGTATCAAAACTTTGAAAACAATACTATGGTGATATGTATCACTCCCCCTTAGTCAATACTTTATCTCACATGAAAACCATTCCCCTTACATAATGATCTGAAAACCATATGTATTTGTAGTATGAACTACACATTAATTCTCCCCCTTTTTGTCAATAAATTGGCAAAGGTACGAAAATTAGTGGGATCCTAATGAAATTTCCATAGAGATACTTCATGACCAAAAGAAAAGCACATATCAACTTTTTTAGATGCAATCATATAGACGAAACTAAATGCATTCATCAAGGAGTTTATAAAGATATAAGATAACCCCTATAGTATTCCACAGCCGCACTCCCCACAAAGATTTGGCAATTAAGTACAAGTTCAAATAAGAACTCTCCCCCATATAATGTCATTCCCGAAAGAACAACAAGAGCGACCTTACTTTTACAAGAAAAGAAGGTTTCTTTGGACATTAACAAATCTCATGAAACATGAATTTTGTATCCAAAATATTCAATTAAATTAACCACAAGAGAACCCATGATTAATTTAATTGGAAATGCTCACATAAGAAAACTTACGGAGCCGCACAGTATTTTCATAAAGATATGGATCAGGGAAAGACCAATACAGCGGAATATTCAAAGATTCATTCTATTTTTCATCACTATTTGCATAGAGACATATAATCGACTTTAATATTTGTAAACAAAAGTTCATCCTATCTTCCATCAATATTTGCATAATGCCATAATAGGCTTAACTTTTGTTTGTCAAAAGTTCATTCAATCTTTTATCAATACATGCATACTGACTTATGAAAGACTTAACTATTGACCACGTATGGGACAATCATAGTTCACGGACGCAAACACACATATCCCATAACAAGTTGCAATATATAAAACCATAAAGATTAATACTACAAAATCATCTTCCAAATAAACTTTTTTAAATAAATAAATCTAAAAACATTGCAAGATGAAAACGTTGGCAATAGCTATGTGTACTCACAATAATGTCTATTCCAAACCCTAGTTATCCTTCTTAAAACACCAGAATAAATTCTCATAAGAAGTTTACTAGACAAGAATCAAAATAAAAAACAAAAGAATGAACAACTAATCATCATCTTCATCATCGAAGACCATAAGAGTGGCTTGAATCTTATCCATGTCATCCTTGATTTATGGAAACTTAGTAACAATCACAAGTAATTGTTCTTGCACACACCTTACCTTGGCACTAATCTTACAAACACCTTTGAGAATTTGATGAAGAAGATTCATGGAGGAGGAATCACATGACCCATCAAGGGTGTCACATCTTTGTCTCTTGCAAGCATTCTCCTTCATACGTTTGAACGTACATGGACGAACAAGCTTGGGAGTTCCAATGGAGTTGCCAATCGGAGCTATAGATAAGTTGCAAAAAAATCGCTCAATCAAGCAAGGATAGTCTAACTTCTTGTTGGAAGACGTCATCGACATCATTTGATATATGATAAACCCACAAATGTCGAGACTTTAAGTTTCCAACACAAGGAAATAGATCAACTCAGCAAACTCACGGCTCTAACGAGAATTCTCAATCGTGGAGGGACAAAGATTAGATATACCTAGTTTACCAAAGGACATCAAAGAGAGACTAAGATTATTAGTAGGAAATTTTCCCATATTCCAATCAACACTCTTACCACATAGACCAATAGACATGGTTTCATAAGAAGGTATTTCATGACTAGGTCTTGGAAGGCGAAAACTCCCTAAGGGGATTTTAGTAATCCTTGAAATCAACTCTCTATTTACATGAATCCTTGCCTATTTATCATGGTCTTGAATTCCATGTCATCATAATTAACATCATAGATGTTAGCATAGAAGATTCTTGTAAGAGTGTCAAAACCTTCACCAAGACCATCAAAGATATTTCCAAGATTGAATTTTTCAAAACAAATCAAATCCTCTTTATGCCCACTAGTAAAATCCAACTTCTTTTCTAGAATTAACCCATTAGATGAAATTCTTTCAAAAACCTTCCCACAAGAATCATTGACAAATCTAATTCTAATGGAACTTTGATCTATTGGTAAGTTCATGCTAGAAGAAGATGAAGAACCAAAGTTTTTTGAAATCTCCTTTGAAACCTTGAAATTCTTCATGAGATCTAGAAATTAAGAGATTAGAGGAAGAATTGACTTACTTGATAAGTTCCTTGAAAACCCCTTCTCACTTTTTGATCTTCAAGGAAGATTAATGGAGAAAACACACAAACCCTAAAACGTTCACGAACACGGACAAGATGGGAGGAAAAAGAAGGTACGCGTACGCTCCTTTTATATACCCAAGGATGGGCTTGAACCCGTTTCTGAACCGCGACCTACAAAAGGAATGCAGGATTTCTTAGGTGTTCAAACACCAAGATTATGCAACTCGAAAAAAACACAAGAATGTGTAAAAAGACGGTGCAGTAGAAAGCTATTTCATAATTATCTTGAGGAGGGAGGACAAAGTTAACCGAAGTACAGACAAATCAAACCGTTTCTTGCCCCCATTTCAAGATATATACAAATGGGGTAGCGCCAAACAAGTTAGCAAGTGGCAAGATATGCAGAGTGATCCCCATGCACCATTTTCGGTTGATATTTGTGAACAGTACCAGTTATATAATCATAGTAATGATGATAATCAGGATTAACAGAGCTGTCTAACTTCCTTTTCATATAACCAGAAAGGAGATTTTTCTGATGTCTTAAACCTGTATCAACAACACGAGAACCCGTTTTATTGGACCCACATGTGTTGACAACATGTTTAGTTCGTACATCATGATTACATGATTTTCCATGTAATGAACTTTTATCAGAGCGATTCTTATTCTTAATCGAATTAAGCTTTTCTAAGAATCTAAAAACGTTTTCAAATGCTTTAAATAAATCTTTGTCAATCGATCCATCATGATAGTATTCCTCAAATAGATTAAGAGTTAACCTAGTGAAATTCCATATCTTTGAGCGTTGACCATGTTTTTTTAAGCTTCCTTTTTTAGAAGAACTTTTAATTTTTCATCTAGATTGTTTCTTATCATCTAAGTTTTCCAAAGTCTTAGATGAAATGAGATTATCATGAGAAACCATAGGTTTAGTACATAATAATCTCTGAACAATCTTTAAGGAATTCTGGCGTGCGTTACAGATGCCAAGAGCAAGTTTCCCAAAGAAATTTCCCATGGGGACAAACTTTAGGGATCAGTCAAACACAAACTTATCAGGTTTATAGTGTTTGCCTGCTCTGATACCAATTGAAAAAGCGGGGGTACAACAACCACACCCAATATTTCGTCTTAGCAATCTGTATGGACTAACTCCAATATACTTTCAAGAGAATCAACTAGACAGTCAGACTCAATCTTAATAAAAAGTATATCAAAGAGTTATATCTCAATTTCTCGATTCAATCCGCAATCAAACAAATAGGAATTTGCGAGCCTGATTGAAAACAAGAGAAATAACTTGAACGGTACCAAAGACCAATGTTCAAGGATCAATCAATTTCAATCAACAACCAAAGGTTGGAGTTACCAATTGATCGATTCAACGCACAACATGTGATATTTCAATTATATAACAAAATATAATGCGGAAAAGAAACAACACAGACACCAAAAGTTTTGTTAACGAGGAAACCACAAATGCATAAAAACCCCGGGACCTAGTCCAGATTTGAACACCATACTGTATTGAGCTGTTACAGACACTAGCCTACTACAAAGCTAACTTCGGTATGGACTGTAGTTGAACCCTAATCAATCTCACACTGATTCAAGGTACAGTTGCGCTCCTTATTACGTCTCTGATCCCAGCAGGATACTACGCACTTGATTCCCTTAGCTGATCTCACCCACAACTAAGAGTTTCTACGACCCAAATTCGAAGACTTGATAAACGAGATAAACTCGGCTCAAAATAGCAAATGTGTATAATTGAAGTCTATATAGCAATACGACTTTTGTCTCAAAATAGGAGATAGAATAGATAGACTTTTGAGTGATAGATAAGTTCAAGTCTCCACATAACTTTTGTTGATGAAGTTCCACAAGTTCCCTTGAGTAGTTCTTCGTCTTCATTTGATGAACGCCGTGGAGTCTAAAGCTCAACTACACTTACTGTCCTAATCCGAGACTTAGCTATAAGTAGACTAGAAATCAAGACTTATAGTTTTGGCAACTAAACTTGAAAAACAAGCTTGGGATAGCAACGCTTGCGAGTTCGACCGAGCAATGCTCTAACACTATTTACTTTACTTTTCCGCATTATAATTGTTTTATTATAATTAAAGTAAATTGCACTTTACATTAACTCTGCATTACTTGATAGTAATCATATAGAGTTTAGTTAAGTCTGAACCTATTATCAAGTAACATACTTCGTTGTCGTATTGTCTCGATCTTGTATCCATATTCAATCACACAAGTTATCTTGTTGTTGTATTGTCTCGATCTCGTATCCATAGACAATCACACGAAGTGTGAACCGAATTGTTGTATTGTCTCGACTCTGTCCATAGACGATCACTTTCGGTAGAGGAGTTATAGGTTGAAACAAAAAGATTGTGGTGTATTTGGGTACCCTCGTCTTTTAAGATTGAGTAACGGTTGTTAACTCTTGATTGCACCTAGTTTGGTTATTCTTAATAGCCTTCTCTTCTGACATAAGGTCACTCAAACTAGATCAAGAGATTAACGGTAGTTCAGATATGACGTTGACTTGTGATCATCCATTGTGAACAGACTCTTTTTTGTGCGTGATCGATTATAAGTTGGAATCAAGTTTGTTATTGTATTGGTACAGAAGACTATTAAATATTTGAAAACAAAAAGATTTTTCTTATTGGTTTCGTATATTTGTGATTTTATTTGTGCACAAACTTGATCGGCTGGGAACCGACTATATCTGGTTTATCTTTGAATATACTTGTTATTGCTAGTCGTATTTAGATCGATAAGCTATCATTTGGTGGTACTCTTCAGTATCTGAATCCGGTAATTATGTTTGACTTGATCTGGTTAACTTGTTAATCCATATGTTGGAAGATTAAACCCGACAAAGGAATTTGATTAATTTTCAACAAAATAGCCTTTGTCACACTCAATAATATATCAATGATTAACTTCCTGAGATAGGAGAGTGATTACCAAATAGATTAGTCATTATCTGTTTAGAAGACGATCGAAAGGGTTGAGTGCTTAAAGTCTTCAAAGAGGCTGAAGCAACTAAAGATTGTGGACTCTATCTTAGGATCACGTGCGTTGGCCAGATTGGTTGTAAGCGCAGGGATAATGAGGAAACTAGGTTACTAGGGGTAGTTTACTTGGTCTCAACTATACGAAGTTGGTAGTGGTCTTTGTATAACGTCTTAATTCTGAGAGTATTTGAAACTGGACTAGGTCCCGGGGGTTTTCTGCATTTGCGGTTTCCTTGTTAACAAAATATTGTTGTGTGGTTTTACTTTACTTTCCGCATTATAATTTGTTTAAGCTATAATTAAAGTAATTGCACTTGTATGTTAATCCCAAACACTTGGGTTGATCCCTATTGTTTAAGGTTCGGTTTTTAACTAGAAACTATATACTAAGCGTATACCTTGTGGTTGCTATTTTCGTAATAGTTTCTGTCCATATTAGATCACGCAAGGTATCAGACTTATATGTTGATATCTAAAATATTATGATGTACTTGAACTTTTAGAGAATAACTCATCTTGTGTATACCTTGTTAAAAAAATTCAGAGCATAACTCATCTTGTGTATACCTTGTGAAAAACTTCATTACTCAAGGTTGTAGTTCTCAGCAATGATTGCAACATATTTTGTCTTACATTTTTGATCATCTTCCTCTGAAGAATAGTCAAGATTTTCAGTATATGCATTTTTCTTCCAACGAATATCCTTAGTGAGACAGTCTGGAGAAATATGACCAAATCCTTGATATTTGTAGCATTGAGGATACCATCATCATCGTTCCAAGTATTCTCCTTTTCAGTAAAAGGTCGTTGATTTCTAGAGGATATTGAATGACCTTTCTTACGTTGTCTCAAGAGTTTTTAAACTGTTGAGTAAGGAGTGATAAAGTGTTATTTAATTTAGCTTCTTCTTCATCGTCTAAAGCCGTTTGTTCACAAGAGTTTTCAGGATTTGGAGTCATAGGACTTGAATTAGCTTTAAAAGCCATGCTTGTTCCTTTTTCTTTGTTATACAGAAAATTATGATCATATTCTTTAATTTACGCACAAGTGTGCTTCTTGATAAGGATGAATAACCATTGGCTTCAATTATGACATGTTTCTTAGACTCGTATCTTGATGGTAACGATATGAGAATCTTGCATGCTATATCCTTTTCAGAGATAGTCTTTTCAAGAGAAAAATATGCATTTACAATCTCAGAGAGTTTAATGTGAAACTCCTCAAATGTGTCATTATCATCCATACGAAAATTTCCTCAATCAGAAGTAAGAGTTTGAAGTCTTATTTATTTTTATGAAGAGTTACATTCAACTACAGTCTCAAGATTATCCCAAGCCATTTTAGAGGTTTCACATGTATATATTTGATTCTGAAGATCTAGGCTTATTATGGCATTCAAACAATCTGAGTTATACTTTGCAAAAACCTTTTCCTCTTCAGTGTACGAAGCTAAGATTTTAAACTCAATTTCGGAATTTGCCACTTACTAACGTACGTATCCATTGACAACTAATACCCAAGTATTAAAGTCATGAGAATGAAGAAAATATTTATAGCAGACTTCCACCACAGGTAGTTTATGCCAACAAATCTTAGCGGTACGTTAACTGAACTTCATTATCTAATAGGTTAGATCACACCAAACACAGATTGTTAAATCTTATTATGTTTGCCTACTTTGATACCAAGTGAAATGACGAGGGTACCAAGTACACCATAATATTTTCCGTATCAACATACTACAGACACACCTTGTGTAATATAATACAAACATAAATTGTCAAGGTGATTACTTCAACAAGATGTACACTTGATATATAGTGTAAGTTCGAATCTAAACCAATCTATGGGATCAAACCAAGTATTGATTAACATACAAGTGTATTTTTTAGTTTAATTATAAAGACAAAGCAATATAACGTGGAAGTAAAGTAAATCACACAACACACAAGATTTTAAGGAATACTACAAGGAAGAAAAATACCGAGACCTAGTCCAATTTTGAATACTCTCAGAGTTAAAAGCCATTATACAAATTGACTACTACAACTTCGTATAGTTGAGACCAAGTAAACTAACTCCAAGTTACTCAGTTCCTTCAGTATCCTTGCGCCTACAACCAATCTGGTCTACGCTCGTGGATCCCAAGATAGAGTATACTATATCAAGTTGTTTCACCTGTTGTGAAGACTTCAAAAAATTAACTCTTTTTGTATCATAATCCGAAATAATAAATAACTAGTCTGTTTCAGTGACCTCTCTATCAATCTCCATGATCAACAAGTTAATCAGAGAAAAGTTGAGAACAAAGGTTCATCAATTAAATAAAATAAACTCCTTTGCCGGTTAGATCAACTAAGATAAAGACAATCGAAATAATCAATCTTATACAAACTATCAAAGTAGATCTCAAATAGAAACACCTGGATAGATTATCGATTGATACGACAAGATTTAAAATATATTTGAGATAGACGGATTTTTGGATCCCAGTTAATCAAGTGTGCAAGAAGTATGCGATTGACAGTCATATTTAACTTTTTATTTTCTACCTATCTATCTTCTGAGACAATGTCGTATGAATTTAGTATATGATGAGATACAAAGAAGAAGTTTCGTGTTTAAGCTTGTACTTGACTAATCTCAAAATCAGAAATCAGTCAATAGATGTTCGAAGGACTTATCACATTTCAGTTGAGAACAACTCTTTTGTGCAATAAACCATGATGGCACAAGAAGTGCCTAACACTCTAACTTGCAAATTGAGTTCGCAAATTGAAAATATTAGTTTGGGAACTATGCAAAACTTAGTAGTTTCTGAACTCCAATATGCACTAGAGTTCGCAAAATAAAAATGTGAGTTTGGGAACGTAACTATGAAAATCAAGGATTTTTCTATTGACATCCAAATTGCACTAGAGTTTGCAAACTAAAAATGTTAGTTCACGAACCATGAAATTTAAGGAGTTTTTAAACTCCAAAATGTACTTGATTTTCCGAACTATTTTTGTTCGCGAACTGTAAAATTCAAAACGAGTTTTGTTGACGTCAAATCTTATTGAGTTTGCAAGCTACAATTTTCGGTTGCTGAACTGTGTAGAACTTGATCATTTTCTGAACTTGATTATTTGCTTGATAGTTCACAGACCACATGGTTAACTTATGAGCTACTTTGTGACAGTCCTTAATTGACATATACCTGTGTGTACATTCTTCTTTGTATTACAAGGCAGGCTTTTCACACACTTATTAATTTTTATTCTTCGTACCATGCTATTGTGAGTAAGTTAATTATTTTCCTAATTGAGTAGAATCTGAACTTTAGAAGTACTTTTTTTTTTGGAATACTTGATTTTCATTCTTACGGCTTATATCAAAGGAAAAAAGCTATATTGCTAGAATATTCTAACTAAGGGAACAAGTTACTTAAGACCAAAGTAAAAAGCTATTCTAAGTAGTAAGACATTACTTGGGATGAAAGTAATTCTCAAACATGGAAACTAGTTCACAATCTTACTTTGAATGGAAGTAATAGTTTCTTTAACTTTGAGAAACCTAGCCTTATTCATCATTATATAGAGGACTCTCTACAACTAAGATTCCCAATCCATGCATGTTGTGCATCTTGTTGCTACAAGAGACGTCATCCTCTTTAAACCTAGGTTTCCTCGAAAAACATAATTATATTACAACTTTGAAGTCTTCACTTGGGATTCGTAAAGACTGGTCAGACTAAATTTTATCTGATATATCTTTGTTATTTGAATTTTATATTAATCATCATAGTCTTTGTCTATTCTAAAGGATTGTTTCTTCTGCTATACGACTATTCAAGAACTAATGATCGAGGAATAAGATTCACTGAAGCTACAATGAGTTTTCCGTCTTTGACCTTGTTAGTTACACAAGATTAAGATCTAAACTTTATTTAGATAGATATTGTGAGGTGGAATCAGTTAGGCATCTGTATATGTTTTGAAGAGATTAAACCCTAATTATTTGAGGTTTGCTTTGACATCTTTATTACCTGGAAATCCCTTAAATCAAATAGATTTCCATTACCTTGATTGAAAAATCTATAAAGGAAATCAATAGGTGTACTGTTGGAGGCATGGTAACACTAGTATTCATGAAGGATTGTGGAGAAACTCCTAGGTCTGTAAAGCACGTCAGTTAATAGAGTCGTGTGTGTACAGTCTTGTGAGATCTAAAATATATAGGGGCACAACTACAAAAGAATAAATTTGAGGGTACGTTCGGTCTATTCGAATTCTAATAGGAGGATAGATGCTTAATACAGTGTGTGTGTGGACGAGTTCCCGGGGTTTTTCTGCTAGATTTCATTTTTTTCTCATCCATAAAATTTCTGGTGTTTTGTGTTATTTATTTTTCGCATTAGATTGTTTATCTTTATATTTTAAATATCACATGTACTATGCTAAACAACCTAGATAGTTTAACTCGCGAGTAAAGATCCTACAAGACTTGATTACGTGACATAGATCGTACAAGAATTCGTCTTGCTGATAAATTTCGAGACATCTAGGATGAAAATTGTACTTACAATCTTGAATATAGATGTTGTCAAGACTTGTTCTTGAGGTGTATATCTTGACGTATTGATTTTACAAGGATTATCCATATCTATTCACAAAGGATTATCCATATCTATTCACAAACGAAAAAGTTGGTGGTGTATTAGGTACCTTGTTTTCACATCTTATGACAAGGATACTAATCAAATTGGCATTAGTCTTTTCATAAATGATTTTACAGGTTCCTCCAAAGGCTTTAAAATCATCTCTGGTTTAGGAAGAAATACGGAAGAAGCAGAAAATCTCGTTATTCTAGAGGCAATATATGGGCTATGAGCAAAGAAATAAATTGGTTATGCATCCACAGTGATGCCAAGAATGTTATAGCACTATATATTTAAATAATAAAAACCAACAAAAGTTGAATATGTTAGTAGAAATTTCATTTTCCATTATAATTAGTGAAACCTACTGTTAAACCCATTTCTCAATTTTTCTCAGTTTTTACTGTTAAACCCATTTCTCAATTTTTCTCAGTTTTTTTCCATAGAGAAACCCACGGACGGAAAAGTTCATGCGCGCCCCAATTTTTTGGGAAAACTTTTCTCTCCCACCCATTTTTTACAAAATTATAATTTCGTCACAGAAAATGTCCCATGATATCTAAATCGGTTTTTATGTTCTCACAATTTAATCAAGCTGAGACTAAACTTCTAGCCGAATGCAATCAAATAAACAATGTACCAGTTCATCGAATCATCCATTGGATCGTTTCGATATTAAGAAACTAATCAAATAACAAAAATCAAAGAAAGAGAATGAAGAACAGGGCACATTCGAACAAAATTTTCATCAATTTTTTCAATTAACATCAACTTCTCCAAATAACCCATTCACCAATTTTATCTACTACATAGTCTAAAATTACGAGGTATTGGATTCTGGAACAATATTGATTAATCAATCAATCAATCAAGAAGAAGAAAGCCATAGCTGTTCGATTATAGACGACGCATAGCACGTAGTGTAAATTGACAAGATTAATGGAAGAAAATAGATGTTTTGATCCATGGAGAGTGCTGAAATGCAACAAAAGAGAAAAGATTTGTGGAGTTGGCAGGTAATTCATCCACATATCAATGGAGGAAAACTGCCGCTGCTGCTGCTGAAGAGAGGAAATGCTAGTTGTTTCAAGGTTGTACACTCCAGCTGAAAAAGTGCTTGATTTGTGACGTGCATCTCATGTTAGCCACATGTGGACTAGTGAGGAAATGGGATCCTTTTTTGCTATCTTTAGGAACACTAATAAAATGTGTAATGCTATCATCATTAGTGTTACTCCACGTGTGAGTGGTATGAGACTTTGGTTCTTCCAAGCTAATGCCAAAACACTTTATTCAGGGTGGGAACCACTGATCAGTTAGGGGCAAGTATTTATGCATGTAACCAAACAAGTCTGGACCTTGGATTTAAAATGGCACCCCCTATGATTATTTTGTATGTAGGCATTACTAGTACTTTTTGCTTTAGTAGTATTAGGTGCTGATGCATGTACCGTAACAGATGTTACAGTTACCTGTAAATGATTCATCTGCTCTTGTGTAGCGGTCATGGCTACATCTTTTTGATTCCACTTTGTAATTGAAAGGGTTCGTAAGATTATCTTTGTGTAGTGACCGCATCATATGTTATGCGGCTATAAAATATCTGCATAACCTCTTACGCATTTGAGAAAATGACTGCATAACGCATTGTGCATCCATTTTTTATTAACACTGATATAAAAAATGGCTGCATAATTTGTTATGCATTTACAAAAATACTGCATAACCTGTTTTCCATCTGAAAAAAATATATGCATAATGCATCAACTTTTTTCTGTTAACACTGAAATCAACAAAAAAATGGCTGCATAACAAGTTATGCAGCTTCATAAATAGATGCATAACTTGATATGCATCCAAAATATGGTTGCATAACGCATTATGCATCAATTTTATTTTTTGTAAGCACTAGAATTAACCAAAACAATGGATGCTTAACTTGTTATGCGGTTGAGAAAATGATTACATGATTCGTTACGCGTCTTTAACAAAGACTGCATAACTTGTCATTCACCTACAATAATATCTGCATAACATGTTATGCATTTGTCAAAATGGATGCACATAAGCCATTATGCAACCACTTTTTTGTAAGCATTGAAATAAAAAATTGATGCATAACTTGATATGCATCCAAAAATATGGCTGCATAACGCATTATGCATCAAACCCTTTTTATAAGCACTGAAATTAACCAAAGCAATGGATGCATAACTTGTTATGTTGTCGAGAAAATTATTGCATAATTCGTTATGCGTCTTTTGTTTTTTGTGATGTTATTTTTTTAGGCGTATATATCGTTTTAGTGGTTGCATAACTAAATTAGTAAATGCATGAACCGAAAACAGTTGCATAACATTTTATGCATCTTTTTGTTGTGTCTGCATAATGTCTTATTCGTCTGCATAATGTGTTATGCATCTTTTTTGGTGGCTGCATAATGGTTATGTATCAAGTTTTTGAAAATTTTGCCTAAAATGATTACCATCTCCGATTTTTTCGTGAAAAACAAAAATTTGATATTGTTGTTTGTACTCGTTGTGTAGCTCTCTTTAAAAGCTTTCCAACGATATAAATTTGTAAAATTCCAAGGCGCGGTTTTTTATCTATGTTATATTCTAGTTTGCTTGCCAATTATACCCCTGATAAATTAGGATGCATAACCCGTTATGCAGACATTTTTCAAAATTTCATATAATTATGGGTGTTATAAAAACTAAAATTAATCTTGGGCCTGACAATAAGAATATTATTTTTTTTGGGCCTGCGCCTTATTTTCCCTTATAATTATGGTGTGGTAGTTCAACATCATAGAAGGTTCAACGTAGTTCGAAAATTCATGGACGTTAGCCCAACTTCCCATAACCAAGTTTTGTAATTTTTCTAATTAATAAATTTCTTTTCCTAGCAAAAAAGAAAAAATTTAGGAGACGCAAATGTTAGCAAGTCGGTTGTTAATTTTACCGCTGTAGACGTGATATGAAATCTGAATGTTAGATGCCATGAACCCCTGAGGTAAATTATAGATGAAACCGTGGGCTGAGACGCTCATTATGTCAGCATCAATGTTTAAGAAACAAAATCCCGCTCATTCATATGCTAGCCCGATAAACTAGTTACCCCTTATCAAGGAACTATGCCGATACTCCGTAATATCATATTTTAATAATTACTGGTGGTTAACCTCTAATCTCATTACTGACCCTTTTATTTCTGGATGACAAGTCAACATACATAAATTAAATTAGTAATAAATGGACGGACTAGATCCCCCATCCAAAGCAAAATTAGGAATTATATTAAGTCGTTGTCGTAGTAACGAGTATGCTGAAAGATGCTGCATTGATATAATTATGGCCAACTTAGCAAATAATGTGGCCATGTTGGGAGTCTCAGAAATTTCGTTCGCATCTTCCCTGTGGGAGGTTAGCCAATTGTATTTTCCATGTTGGAATGACGGATTTCACTTGCTAAGTCGTCAAGGTGTTTTATATCGACCATGACGACTTTTGTAAAATTCGTTATACTTATCAATGGACCATGAAGACTATTTAAGCATCAAATATTTTTGTTGTGAAAGTTGTCTTGGTTGAAATTTAGGACCATGGCAACTGTTTTAAGTGTCGTCAAGCTATAAAAAAAAAAATTTTAAAGAAAAAGCAAAGGATTGTCACTTAAATAGCTTGCCGACAAAGTTAATAATTACAGAACAATCTAACTTAGAACTCACACAAGCTAGAAGGTCAGAAGACCATTTCCTATTACATCTGCTAAGACTAGCATATTTCGCTAGCCGATCTTGATTACACTTCCTATTTCTAAAGCACACAACCACATCACTGAAACACTGAATTAAGTGCTGACTCTCTCTAATTAAATTACCATTTTCCGATGGAGTAATGATATTAGGACCTTTTATACTATCCATCACCTTCTTGTTGTCTCCTTCCACTATGACATGCTGAAGTTGCAGCTGGCAAATCCATTGGAGAGCTTTAAGAACTGCTACTGCTTCAGCTTGAGTGACATCTCTCGCTATTTATACCATTGTCTAGGCTTCCACCAGTCTACCTGAAAAATATCTAATTATTAGAGCAATGCCAGCAATATGATTACCAGGGATAACAAAAGCATCTATGTTCAATTTAAATTTTCCTCTAGGAGGGGGAATCCAAGTATTAATATTTATGCTTCTAACCTCAATTCTGTGAATTTTATTGCTAAGCACCTGCATCTGATTCAAACAAATGTTAGTATGAATTTTATTATCAATACAAAAGGAATGAATTCTATGTTTCAGGCTGCTAATTGTGCTTCTGGTGTTGTTGAAGATCAGCTCACATCTAGATTTCCATATAAACCACATTGTGATAACAATGAGATTTATGCTTCCTTATTTATTAAAATTGATGTTGTACTCAGGATTGCACCAAGACTTTAACCATTGTTGAATATCTTGAACAGAGTTGATTTCCTGAGCAATTTTTGGAGATATAACATTCCATACATTCCTAGCATAACTACACTGGACCAGTAAATGGTTTGCAGATTCTTTATCAGAGTTGCACCTTGCAATTCTTTGAGTAACAGGTAGGATATCATGGGAAACCTTCCATAAGAATAATTGGCACTTATGAGGGATTTTGAGATGCCATATTCCAATCTAGAATTTAGCCTCCCCTTCCATGCTTGTAAGGATTCTATTGTGCTGACATAGAATGGCTTTGTAGGTAGAATTTATAGTAAAGTGACCACTTCTTGTAAGGGACCATTTTAATTTTTCTTCATACTGTATAGAAGACATGATATTTTGAATTTTCTCTATCGGATCTTGAGTGAAGTAATGTTAAAGGAGATTAACATTCCAACTTCTTGCATGTTGATCCATTAATTCGTTTACTTTCATGTTGTAAGGGATATCTCCACCAGAAGAGAAATTTTCTTGAATTTGTTGAGTAGTGTAACCTTCTATCCAATTATCCCTAAAAGCATAAACTGTTTTTCCATCTCTAATTTGCCAAATGTGAAACTGTTTTACCGACTTGATCCCTGTACCTATACTTCTCCAAATTGCAGTACCCTTGCTAGTGATTCCATCTTGAATAACATTTTCATCCTTCAAATATTTAGCTTCTAGAATTTCTTCCCATTTCCTGTTCTTTTCATGAATTAGCCTCCAAGCTAGTTTAGTGATCATTGCTTCATTAAAAAATTCAAGTTCTTGAATCCAAGTCCCCCCCATCTTTTAGGAATATAAACAAAATTCCAAGCCTTGAAATAACATTCTTTTCCATTACTCTTGTTCCACCAATATTTTCTTTGTGTGGACTCCAATTGATTTATTTTTTTTATGGGGAAGAATAAAACAACCCATTATAAATTGAGCCATGAAATTTGTAACAAATTGAATTTATGTGCTTCTCCCTGCTTGATTGACCATTCCTGCTTGCCACTGTTGAAGTCTAATTTGCATCTTTTCATGTATTTTGCTGAAGCATTTTGATACTTCTCTCCCAGTGAAGAGATTTATTCCAAAATATTTTTCATATAGAGGCATCTCTTTCATACCAAGCATGTTGCAAATGTATTGCTTAGCTCCATCACTTAATCTCTTGCTGAAGTGTATACTAGACTTATCTAAATTAACCATATGCCCTGACACTTTACAGAAATTATGTATTATACTTTTGATATTATTTATTGAAGAGCCCTTTGCAGTGGAAAATAAGATGACAGTTTATCTCCATATCTCTTTATAATTTGTATGGAAGGTTTGAGTAGAATGCTCCACTGTGCTGCTGAGAAGAAAAACATAGTTCCTATATATCCTGCAAAAACTGGCCCTCCTATATCACATTTTTTTTTTTGCAGACGATTGCATTTTGTCGAAGACCTCTAGTTGGATGCATAGATTCAATTGGAGACCCATTTAGCAGAATGGATATAATTGTTTTAGAGATGCATTGATTCACCAATTGGCACCATTTTCCAGAGAATCCAAGTTTTTTAGATTGTTGATGATAAATTTCTATTCCATTCCGTCGAAATCTTTCAACATATCTAATTTAACAGCAACTGCTCCAAGGAAAGCTTTGGTGTTCTTCATATATTGAACAACTTCATATGCAATGATGGTGTTATCCATGATGTTTATGCCAGGATCATAAGCAGCTTTCCAGGGGGAGATAATCTTGTGAAGTAGTGGCTTCAATCTATTTGTCATTGATCTTGAAGATGATTTTATAAGAGATGTTGCATAGGCTTATGGGTCTAAAATCGGATGGTGTTTGAATGCAATTATTCTAGGGTATAAGAGTTTGGAAAGTGTGATTAAGTTCTTTAAGAAGTTTACCATTTTTGAAAAATTCTTGCACCATCTTCACCACATCAGCTCCGACAATCTCCAATTTTGCTGGTAGAATCCTGCTTGAAATCCACCTGGTCTTGGGGCAGACCAAGACTTAATTTGAAACACATTTTCTTTGACTTCTTGACCAGTTGGAACTTGAATGAGTCTTTGATTTTCTTCTTAAGTGATACAAGGAGATATGAGACTCATAATTTCTTCATTTTCAACAGGATTTGAGGTTGTTGCAATTTCTTGGAAATGGTCCAATAATATTTTTTATATATCTTCTCTTGAACTCTTTTATTCTCCATTTTTGTCATGCAAAGAGTGAATCTGATTACATCTTCTTCTATAATTTGCTTGAGAGTGAAACATTTTAGAGTTTTTATCCTGATATTTGATGACATTCTCTCTTGATTGTTGATAAGCAGTTCTGTTTTTGACTTTATAAAGGTTCTTTAACTGGCTCTGAAATCTTTGATATTCTTCTATGTCCATTTGAGGTTGACTAATGATCTGCTGGATTTGAGCTTGAGCCTCCTTGATTTTCATATCTTTATCTCCATACTCTTTAATCCTCCATACTTTCAGACCCATCTTGGTTCCTCTAAGCTTATTAGTGAATTTGTAAGCTTCAGTACCTTGCTTGTTATTCTTCCATCTTCTCTTGATTTCCTCCTTACGTGTTTTATTTGACAACAAGTGTTCATAGAATCTATAAGGTTTGGATAGATTTTCAATTTGAGGATTAGTATTCAAGAGAATGGGTGCATGATCTGATCCAGAAGGTATGACATTTTTGATGATGGAATTTGGGAATGTACTCACCCATGAAGTAGAACACATGGCTCTGTCCAATCTTGTTCTGACTTGATTTAGCTGGTTTCTGTGATTTGACCATGTAAATGGGCTTCCTGTGAATGGTATATCAATAAGACCCAAATTTGTGACAGTACTTGTGACAACTGGATGAGATTGTGTAGGATGTATTGAGTAGCTTTGTCTTTCATATCTATACAAAGTGGAGTTAAAATCACCAATAATTACCCAAGGTAAATTCGTGTTTTGTCCCATTTCATGAATAAACCTCCATTGCACCTGTCTGTCATTGTCCTAAGAGGAACTATACAAGCATGTAAGAAACCATTCAACATTAGAATCATTATTCTTTATGATCAAATTAATCATATACTTAGAAGAGTGGATGAAATCAATATCCAATCCATCTTTCCAGAGAAGAGCTAATCCATCTACTCTTATTCCATCCTCATTGCATCATATATTAGGATATCTCATTTGTTTTAAGCTATAAAATTTTGCCCATGACAATTGTGAAAGCAAAAATTTGATCCTATTCTAGTTGAAATGTTGAAAGAATCGTCAAGGTCCTAAGATATCGACCATGACGAGTGTTGTAAAAATCATTATGGTTAACTAACATACCATGGCAATTTTTTATTAATTTTTCTTTAAAAATTTAGAAAAAAATAGTTAACAAAAATAGTTTAATTTTTTCCAAAAAAGTTAAAAGAATCAAGAAAAGGTAAAAAAATAAGTAAAAAGAAGCATGCCACAACCTTAGGATAAAAAGATAATATAACACTACAATTTTAGACAACTTTGCGAGTCTTTGCAAGTGTTATAACAGGCTAAACAAAAACTCTATACTACAGAATGTTTGTTTTCATCGGACCCACGATCTGAATCTTAGCCAATTCCTTACCCGATGCGAGTCAAATATCAGACTGTTTGTTTTTCAGTTTTTGTTAGAGCTGACTCGATACCTGACTGAAATCACCGGACTCAAACCCCAAATTAGATTCAAAACACGAGTCAGCAAAAGGAAAAAACTAAAGGTGGACCAATTTTCTCCCCACCTAGATTAAGGTATTTAGGGTCCTACTAGTAATTTAAAAAGCGCACCCCTATTAATCCTGTGATGAAGGGGCAGGTCCACCAATTGGTCCACACCGATTGGTACACCCTAGACAAGTCGGTCAGCGAAATAACACAAGAAAAAGATGATGAGATGCCTGAACAGAAATGTTAAGACACCCTTTCACTCCATTGTCCGAGAGAGAGAGAGAGTCTGAAAAGAAACGGAAAAAAATGGTTGTCCCGTTGGCACCATGGAAGCAGCTTCTTCTAAACTCACTGGAATCCAATGCCAGCCTCAAACATTCTACCTACTTTCAGCTGGTCTTTCGTTTCTCATCATATGTTCTGATATATTTTTTGTTTCATTTTAAAGGAACCGTGTTTTTCTTCCAGCTCTGAATTCCTTTGTCTGTATAGTATTTCTGATTTCCCACTTCTTTTTCAGGCAACAATTGGGTTAAATGGAAGACCTTCAAATCGTTCTGTTATTTTCAGGTATTTTTTTTTTGGGGGTGATTTAGTCACTGCTTCTGATTATTTTTTTCTCCACTATGATTTATATGGTTTTTGGCTTTTGGGGTTTATCAGAGGATTCGAGGAGGATTCAAATAAGATATTAATCAACACAGATTGCAGAAGTTGTAAGGTCCTCTGCTTTTTCCTTATTGAGAACTTGTGTAAATTATACTAAATTGTGGTGATTATTAGAGGCCTTTTCTTTTCTTATTTATAACTACAACTAGGGTGTTGTTTTGTGTGTGTTTAGGTGGAGGAAATTAAGCGTTTTCCATTTGGAGAGGTAATTGCCTAATTGTGTCCTCTTAAGGTAGTACTTGAATTGTAATTTTTTAATAAATAAAATATTAGGGTTGTCTGAATTGTTCCTAGTACAGTGTCATGCAATCAGTTTCTGAATCATTTCGATGATTGTGCCCTAATGTTTTATATGTGTGTTTGGTAGATTTGTTGGTACTTCACTGATTCCTGGGAGCAGTACAGGATAAGTGGCTCAATTGATGTAATCGATGGGTCTAGCCGTGACCAAATGAAGCTTCTGGTAAGAATTTCTTATATTTTAATCTAATTGTTTTGCCTGTAAAGGTGAGTACACCAACTTTTACTGATAATCCCAAGTATGAGTCTATCTCCTTGCAAACTTGGCTACTTCTAGTTCGATACTTTTTTAATCTAATGTAGTTTCCATTGTTGTTATGAAACCATTGTGGAAGCTGGGGATATGAATATTTCTCGAGGTCTAGTAGATACTTTTTTGTATGATTAGTTGATACTTCAAGTTTTGTTACGCTGTATTTATGTGATTGCTTCTTCTTAAACATAAGAACCAAAACACTTTATTTTCAAACACTACATTTTCTTGGATATCATTTCTCAACAAAACGAACCTGTAATCGGACATGTAGTCCTGTTTCAAAACCTGTAACCGAGGTTTTAATAGTAAACTACATAAAGCCCTCTCATGGATATTATAAACAAGTGGATGGAACTTCATTTGTTTCATGCTTATCATGCATTTGTTAGAGACCGTGCAATGTCTGCAATTGGCATAACGATATGTTGCAATTTATATCCTGATAACATATTTAGTGTTCAAATAAAAGAGAAAAGAAAACTGTGCTTGATATTTTGAATTTCATAAAGATGTATGTAGAGCTTAGGATCCGAACATTTTCATAGAAGTGCAAATGTTATAATTTTCTCCAACTGCTTGAACTGGCAGATGTAAGTTTTGGAATGCCTCTGTGAAGCCGTTCTATTGAAAATTTTGCAAACTGCATTGTACATATCAAATTGTTCTTTTAGTATCATGTATTCAGAACTTGACCCTTGTGTTTATTTTTGTCTTCTTAATGTTTCTTTTTGTGCACCTGATTTTATTTTATTTTACTGCGGTCTCATGTTGTCAAAACTCATCTTGCAGCAAAGAGAGAAAGCATGGTTTGCTAGTTCTCCGAGATCAAGACAGCAGTATTTGGGGCCTATCCCTGGTCTTCCCTGTATACTTGAAGAACCAAACCAGGAGCTTTCTTTAGATCCATCTGCTGGCCCGGTTGTGGCCTTTTGTGTTTTGGTTGTGGACCCAGACCAGGTATGGTACTTCAGATCTTTCCTGATAGATAGAGTTGTCTTTAGCTAGCCTCTCGCAACCACTTGAAATATAGAGCTAGTGTTTCATAGGACATATCTTTCAAGCGTTCGTAATGTGTCCAATGGCTTAATCTTGTTATACTCTGTTTGTCAGATTCAAAATTGTAAACATAAAATACGTAAATTGGAGTAAGCAACAGGATAACTACTCTAAGAATTGTGGGCAATACTTTAATGCAAAAGAAACTTAAGAAAGAGTAATAGCTCTCTTGGAGGCGGTAGGACTCCTTAAGAGAGTCCAGAAAGTTATGCACAGCAAATGTCATGACTCCCGGTTCGAGAGAGTTTGTTTTTAAAAGGATAGGTTTTGCAATTCAAAAAGGGCTTGCGGCGCAGCTTGTTGCTCGCTTGCCTGCTATGTAAGAATATTTAGAATAATTAATTAAAATCTGCCGTCTAATTTTTAGAATAGCTCTCTATCACAATCTTTAAAAACTAATGAAGACGTCACTGCTGGTAGAGTTCAATTCCGAAGGGGTTCTCAATCTTTTCGGTTTTATACATCCCTCTGTGTTGGGGTTTCTGCCTGCTACCTAGATGTGTATGTTAGATGATTAAGGATTGCCATGAGAGCCTGTCATTCTTATTGGATTCTGAAATCTAATCAATGAGACCTATCTGATTCCGTAGATTTGCTATACAGCGATTTGTTTCAGTTATTCTTTTATAGCTCTGTAGATGCTTTTGATATTGTGAATACATATTCTAGTTTCATTATTGTAGACATTACATTACCATTCCATCAAAGAGAAGCTTTTCTTCTGAAGATTATATACTTCCATAACTTGAAGGCATTCTTGTTCGTGTTCTTGTTCTCGTTCTCGTTCTATCGCATGACCTCGTTCTTCCATAACTCGTGTTTGTGCTGAACAGGTGGATTACTTGAATTTGAAGAGCAATGAGAGGCTGGCATTCACTATTAAAAATAATAACGATGGAGGGAAATGCTGGGATTCAAAGAAAATCCACCCATAGATTCTCGTTAGTCGTCGCAAAATTACAACATAATAAGTGCATCTGTATCAGCATGAACCTGATGAAATCTCTTTGTAATCTCATCAACCTAATAAAGACCTGACCTAATTTCCAGTTGCCAATTCATTTATGTGGGAGCTTTGTATGTGTAATAACGAATTCGATTTCGTTAGCCCACACTTCCTCTGTTATCAGTGCCTCCTGGAACCCTGAGCACACCAACCTGAGTTGTTTGTATTATGCATTCGTCGCCATTAAGTGGTAGATGATAAAACAACCTCTTTGATGATAATATAAACAAGTACCAAACCTGTGTTACGCACCAGGTTTGCTGCAAATTTGCCGCGTTGACTTCTCGATTCTGATTTACTTTGGTTTGGCCTTCGCTATAATTTTCTCACATTTGGTGGGAACTGTGTAGTTGGTAAATAAGATTTAGCCGCCCATGCAATTCGAGTTTAATCCTACTGGTTGGGCTCTCAGTTGATTTCGTTAATCTAATACTGATTGATCTTCTCCGATGAATGGTATTGGTGCATGCAGAAGACCCTCTGATGCTCAAGTTAGCAATAGAATTTTCCCCAGAAAATTTATAAATTTGATCGTGTACTTTTTAAGTTTTTGCCCCCCTGTATATACACTTCTGTTTTGGGATAAACACCAATTCCGAAAGAACTTTCGGTAATCTAATATTTAGGTAAAGCTGGGCGGACGGAACTCTGGGTGCGTCATTGATCATGATAATCCATCGTCTTGGCATTGTGAAGAAATGCATAGTGGCAATAACGCGTACTTTTAAAACGTCGCTTGGAGGAATGCATCACTCTTACCTATGTTACTTACCTGAGGAAACATCATGATGCGAATGAATCATGTTGCTATGTTGCTTGCTTAGAGATGCTAACACTTCCGTATGTTGCTTACTAGAGGATGCATTATGATGCTCATCATTATGCCAAGACACTTACCCGAGGATGCATCACCTGGCTATGAAGCTTACTCGAGGATGCATCAAAAAAAAGGGAATTGATGCATGTCAAACAGCTCCCAAGTTTTTATATATATAAGTTTGAATAAGACTCATATATATACGAAGGAGGTGTTGGCTAAAGATATATTCTAGCGGAAATGTATCACCGTCTTTGAAGCTTACTAGAGGAAGCTTCATGATGTAAAATGCATCATTTGTGATGGGAAATGCATCATTTTCCATATGAAACTTACCCAAGGATGCATCATCCGGCTATATTGCTTACTTGAGGAGCTTTATAGTGAAAGCGCTTCATCTTGCTACGTCGCTTACAAAGAGGCGCAATATTGTGCTGTTGCTTTCTGATGATGCGTCATTAGGCGATGTTGCTTACTGGAGGATGCACCATGATGCAATCGATCATGTTCTTACGTTGCTTAATCATAGATGTAACATTTTACTTACATTGCTTACCCATGGACGTATCATGATGCGAATGCATTATTATGGCGTATTGCTAACTCGAGGATTATAGTAAGATGCAAATTCATCATCATGCTACTATGCTTAATCGATCATTTGACTTTCGGACTTGTGGCACGAGTTATAAATTGTTGGTGATGCGAATTCTATAGCGTAGCGTCACCCTCTTGGAATGATCGTCCCTTGGTGTCTGTGTTTGTTTTGCCTTTGGTAATCTTGAGTTGCTATTCCTATTCGTGATGAACTACGGCCGTGTTACGGTACATAGGAGGATATGTAGGCAGCCTCATTGAGGTTCGGCACTATGGTGATTCATACCATATATCTCGGTGAGAGAGACAAGAAATGATTATCACTATCCAAGGCAACTCATATCATCTAGACTATGTTTGCCAGTTAAGAGATGAATTTTACCCCACTCATTATAAAAAAAAAAATTAATATTTTTTAGATATCGAAAATATATGCTTACTATATCCCAAAGGTTTGCATATCTCTATTTACTATATTAGTAAAGTACATGGATGTGTACCAACTAACATTAGTTGTCAACTATGAGGGACACCGATTTAATAACTGGAATACAATTGATATTTTTCAAATTCGGAAATAAATATTCATTGCATATCTTAAGGATTTTTGAAATTGGTAATCCCTTGTCTTCCGCTCAAGCCTTGGTCGTAACCTATAAATAGTGGATCTTGTATTTTTACAAACTCATTCCTTGACACACAACTTAAGTGATTGTATGGGAAGCAAACTTGTTAAGAGATAAGAGTAACCTAATTAGGTGAATATCTTGTGTTGCATTCGTTTAAATTCTTTTTTGGGATCAAGAAGATAGTAATACCGTTGGTGGGAAACTTAAACAAATTGTTATTTTAGTTTTTCAATTAATTGATTTGATTAAGAACTAACGTATAGTTATTCTTGATAGATCAACCTTGTTTATTATATGGTGCTTCTCTTCTGATATAAGGCCACTCAAGTTTGTTTGAGGATTTGACTATTACTGATCTAGTGATTACAGATTTGTAGATAGAACCGCTGATCAATCAATGTTAACAGACTTCACTCTGTTTGTATTGATGAATAACGGAATCAGGTTTTTTGTGCAGCGGTTACATTGAAGGTTAAAGGTTGAAGACTTTTCTTTTCTGGTTTATGATCTTTGTGTTACTTCTTGCCCACTTGATTCTTTGGGATCCAAACAAGTAGTTTATCTTGATAGAAAAAAGACTAACATCGAATAAACTGTCTAGTTGTTACTTCTTCAAAAGTTTCATGGATAGAGCTTGTTCACTGAGATTGATTATTTTAATAATCGTTATCTTAATTTGATCTTTCACCAAAGGAATTTATATTAATTAAACGAAAGATCCTTTACTCTACTTTATCTTTGATCTAAAGATTGATTTGGGAGATTCATAAGTGAGTTGGTCACTGAAATAAATTTAGTCCTTTGATGTTTCGAGTTACTATACAAAGGAGTTAAGAGCGGAAGTCTTCACAACGGTGAATCAACTCAAGATAGTGGACTCTGTATTGGGATTCACGTGTGTAGGCCAGATTGGTTGTAGGCGTAGGAACACTGAAGGAACTGAGTAACGAATGAGTGTTCACTTGGTCTCAACTATACAAAGTTGCGATAGTTAATTTGTATAACGGCTTAATTCTGAGAGTACTCAAAACTAAAATAGGTCTCAGGGTTATTCTACCAGGCAGTTCTCCTCATTGAAAAATCTTGTGCGCTGTCTGATTTACTTTACTTTCACGTTATATTATTTATCTTTATAATCAAAGTAAATACACTTGTATATTAATCCACTTGTTACGACCTCATAGTTAGTTCAGTCTCAAACTTTAATTGTATACCAAGTTACATCTTGTTAAAGTAATTCTTAGGCCATTATTGTTTTGGTAAAATTACACAAGGTATGTCTGTATAAGTTGATACCGCAAAGACTGTGGTCTATTCGGTACCCTTGTAATTTGATAAACTTGTGCTTTGTACCGGATATGCAGTGATTCCTTTATATTCGGTCTCGAACTTTAACTATATATACCAAGTCACATCTTGTTGAAGTAATTCTTCAGCCATTATTGTTTTGGTAAATTACACAAGCTGTCTCTGTATAGGTTGATATCGAAAAGATTATGGCGTACTCGGTAATCAGCACTCTTGTCATTTAAGAAACTTGTGCTTTGTACCAGATATGAAGTAATTTTTTTTTGTATTCGGCTCCCAATACAATTATGTATACCGTTGCTTTCATTTTACTTTTTTTTCCTTGCCTTTATTTTATGTATCTTAATTGTTTTCCATTTTTAAATCTGAACGAAAAAACAAAGAACTGATATCCTTCGTACTTTTAGTCGGTAATTATTGCGTACATGATAAGTTTATTCTTTTTAATTTATACTACAATAAAATTTCCAAAAGTCGGGTTCTTATCTTACGTGGTAGCTTTTTCCAATGGCTCGTTAACATCAAGAGTATAAAACACAGTTTAGTTAAATTTGCCTGTGTAAGTGGTGGTCCAGATTTATCCTCCAAATACATAAATCTATGGTTGTGAGGTGATATTCAGGCGTGATCCAGACTACGGCTCACAAGCGTACGGTGATGTTTCGACTCCCCATTTTTCATAAACAAAATTGGGAAGGAGAGGTAGAGAGAGAAATAATAGGAGAAAACTATTCGATTCCAATCCCAAGCTTTTCAGAGAACGAAGGCACGAAAAATCTTACGTTTCCTTCGTCTTTACATTCACTATTCCACATAAATCCACCTTTCCTCCATCTTTCTCTTTATTCTGTAACTTCTGTGAAAGCTCCTCTTCCATATCCTGCAGAAAAAGGCATGATCTTTTTCGCATCTAATTATCTCTTAGATGATTATTCTTTGAAATATATCAGGTGAAACATGGGTTAAAACGTAGCTTTTGAACTGCGATTTGACGTTTCTGATGGACACTCATATAAGGTTTGCATGCACAATCCATATTCTGGCACTCTACTAAGCAAAATAAGTTTTAATTTTTCCTTCTTGATTTATTGATTCCTTCCGATCTTTCAATCAAATTTCACCGTTCAAGACACTGAATCTCTCTTATTTTACAAATTAAAGTTGGGTTTCGGATTCACAGTTCACGATGAATTAGTTTTTATTTATCATAGTTGCATGTACGGGTTTTGAGTTTATGGTTTTTTTATGAATTTATTAGGATGATAACAATATGAATTGTAGCATTTTCAGTTACGTAAAAGCAATGATTTGTCTGATTAACGTTACTTTAGTTCACCTAATAAGATATTTTCAAGAATCAATTGGATTTACGATCTTGAATGACAAGACATAAATGTAATTATTTCAAACATTTTCGCCAACAAAAACTACACTCACTCCTGGATTCAGAGCGTTTTGTTTGCTGACACACACCCCATGGAACCCCTATCCAAAAAGATATCTATGTATGCTTCATGCCTAGGCAATTTATGTAGCTTTGGCAGCATGCCGTAAATCCTTATCAGTATTTTCATACCAATTTTCAATTTGTCAACCAAAGTTGTTCCATCCTAGAGCCAATTCACTTCGTTGATGTTTGTGCTTTTGTTATTGCAGATAGGCAGTAGTTACTTACTTCGGAGGATAAGTGAATAAGCAGTATTAATAGCTGTATGTGTGACATAAACAAGGTACTGCCCATATACTTTGTTATTAGCTTGATTAGCTAAGTGTATAATTGTTTTAGTTTATGTTCAGCTCTTATGATGAGTATCCAATTTTTTGTACCGTTGCTTTTGAAATGAGGTTGAAATGTCACCGCCACCAATGATCATTAAGGGCTTCACCCTCCGAACCAGCAGTACCTCTTCGTCTCATACACTAACATTGTGTATGGTTTCTTCCCCTGCCATTTTTTCAGGGTACATTTGTGGTTAACTGTTTTACATATACACTTGACGTTCAAGGTCGAGTTACCCAACAAGGTGTACCCTTTTTAACTCAATTAAATTTTTTGGTTGGTGGAGTGGTAGGCACTCCTGTTTTTACTCCGGCAACAGCATCTCCTCCAAGAGTCGGTTAGCACAACAATAGGCTACGAGATCATGTAGAAGCACTCCCGTTAGTGGGAGTTAGAAATCAGGTTATATGACATATTCGTGTAGATTAACCTAGCCACAGTTTTCTTCATGTCTTTAGAGGAATCCTTGGAAAAAATTTGAACCATTACATTACATTTTTCACATCCGCAAACAGTCTGCCATGCAGTTAGTACTACTGTAGGTGTGAGAAACTTGGAGAAAATAGTTTGCTTACTCTTCATAATCCACAGGTGCCAAGGGATTAACCTGTCTCTTCCCGAAGTAGCCAGCAAAAGAAGCAGGAATCAACATAGGGAGGGGTGGTCTTGGAAATCCTAAGTTCGAATTTTATACAGTACACACTATGTTAGTCATGTGTTAGTATTTCGAAGAAGTTTCTTTTATACTTATATTTATTTTTTATTGTTATTTTTTTTTACATAATTTATGATCAGCGGCGGAACTTGAGGAATCAATTTATTTGCCAGACAATTGCGGACTGCCCACATAAGGGCTTTTCTACAATTCACATATGTAAGAAAAATTTGATTTTTACTTATCAAGCTCGAGTTACATTGTTGCATAAAAACTACATATTTAGGACTTTTTTTATTAGATTTGTGTTTTGGAGTGTTGTGGGATGTCCCAAAAACGTTCAAATATATCTCAATTGAACACAAATCTTATTCGGTGTTCTGTTTTCTTAATCGTTTGGTTCATTTTGTACTGTTAGTTTTTTTTCAGTCAATTGTAGTTCGTCTTAGGGCAGCAGGAGATGCTCCAA
The DNA here is from genome assembly GCA_023531105.1 of Papaver atlanticum. NCBI lineage: Eukaryota > Viridiplantae > Streptophyta > Magnoliopsida > Ranunculales > Papaveraceae > Papaver > Papaver atlanticum. The sequence goes on from JAJJMB010017748.1 coordinate 1,065,882, forward strand.
TACTCAAAAGCATGTATTATTATTATCATTCAAGATAAGAATTGCTATCCAAAACTTTTTAAGAATCTAGGATTTTAGTTGTTGACAGTTTTCAAGCAGGTAACTGAAAAATGCAGATAGAGTTTTTATCGAATTTGTTTAGAGTTAATAGTGCAATTTAAATTTCTTCATCCATCTATTCAAACCAATGCTTTCAGATATTGCTGCAAGGAGATTCATTTTTTTTGCTTCCATTGGTGTTGCTTCTGGTGCTTAGGACACCATTAGTGGAGTGATGAAAGTCAAGAGAAAGTGACATCCAATCTCTGAGAACCGTCTTATCTTATAAAAGTGTCATCAATCTATGGGACGTCGTCTTTTTCTTTATGTTGCTTGGACAGTTCTAATGAGTTGCTAACTAAGTGCCTTTTAGGACTTCAACGGAAATGGGGTGATATTCTAAACATGAAATGGCTTCGTAGAACAACATAGCATTTGTTTTCTTTTGATATTGCAATAAATCCAACTGTTACACAAATAAAATCCAATTACTAAATTAAAGATTTAGATCCATGCCTGTGACGTTACGGCACGGGTTAAGCCCTATGATAACAACCACATGTAGCAATAAAGGCATTCACAAAAATCAGTACTATTGAAATGACGAGGGTACCGAATACAAAGCACAAAAACTTGTGCTTTATACATACAATGTAGATCTGCTTTATACAACAATGTAGATAAGTACTATTGAAACACACTCATATTTTCTGAAATACCATTTTTAATTAATTACCACGGAAATACACTGGGTATAATATCACTTTACAAGCATGTAAAGTTTTTGAAATTGTGCCAAAATAGCATATCATACCTAGATGACCACAAATCTTATATATTTCTATTTAACACCGCAACCAATATCCAGAAACCAAATCCGCATATTTGGCTAATCAAAGGTCAAGGTTTTTTTTCTGTAGAAATAATATCAAATTGTACATTTATGACATAGCTAGTCTGCCAGTAAACAGTTTATATGCGGTGTGCTTCATACAATTATAAGCAAACCAAAGTTATGTACCAAAGCTTTATTTGTAATTATTATTAAACACTAATGATAGTTTTTATTTTTTTAACAATGATACAAAATGAGTGCATATAAGCTTCATCGAATATAAGATATGCGATGTCAAATAATAGTAAAAAGGGGAAAAAAATAGAGAAAATACTAACACGATTAGGATAAGTACCCTTGGTAAAAGCTAAGTCTATACTTGATGTGAATTGAGTTTACACAAGTTTTTAAACTAAAATAAATAGTACACGAGAACCGAGTTTGTAACTGTTTTGGAGAAAAATAAAAGAAGCGGAAAGTAAGAGAAAAATAAAACTTATGTCCACCAAATATGCATATTTCAAATTTGCACAATTTTTAAGGTAAGGAGAAGAGAGTGATATATATTTTTTTTCTTCATTATATCCTTATGGATAATAAATAGTAAAATTTAGAAATGATATATCTCTCAACTATGTCACAGATATTTGTAAATTTTATATCGTTAGAAAACATTTGAAAACACCTACATACCGAATTAAAACATGACTACCAATTATACATAATTCTTATATTAAGATTCCATAACAATAATTCATTAAAAGAGTAATTTTAGAAATACGACATTATTAAGTTATAAGGGTCAACTTTGGAGGAAAAAATATAAAATGAAAAGGTCATCTTTAGTGGGACGGAAGGATTATAATTTAGCAGGTAAGATCTACCCTTAGAGAAGCCGACGTCAATAGGTTTTTTAAAAGATGTTAACCTGGTGCGAGAATTAGAAAAACCACTCAGGACCAACCATAAACAAAGGTTTCAATGACAAATCAAAAAATAAATAAATCATAACCACGCTTTTCTGAACTATTACAAATATCCATGGACATAATTTGATTTCCACAATCTGGAGGTGTGTATTTTACAAGTGTTTGAAAAACTTCTTTCTAATGTTAGAAGACTTACAAAGAATCTGACAAGATATCCTGAAAAAGGGAAATATAATATAAGTACATGAGATTTTGCTCTAAAATCCACTTCAACCCTTTCAATGGTTTCTCGATAGTGGCTGTAGTCGACACATAACAGGTGACCCTTCATGGTTCGTGAACGCAAGCGACTTTAAGGGAGGACCTGTAACCTTTGGAAACGAGAGTTGTTACTACATTAGCAAAAATGGATCGATCAAACTTTATGGAGTACCTGAAATTTATGATGTTGTTTACGTCAAAGGTATGACTGCTAATCTTCTTTTTGTTAGTCAAATTTGCAACAAAGGCCATAAGGTTGTCTTCAATGCTAAAGGATGTGACATTGAAGACAAGTCTGGAAAAGTAATCTTTCATGGCGTTCATGGCTAAAATGACTGTTATCTTTTATATATTCAATTTAATATGTATTGTAACTTGACCAAAGGTGGAATATACGCACATTTGGCATGAGCGTTTTGGTCACGTCAATTATCGCTTACTTGGCAAGATCATTAACAAATAGCTTGTCAGCAGAGTACCCAAAATCAATGATAAGGTCGATGGTGTTTGTGGTGCTTGTAAAAAGGATAAACAAGTTATAATTCCACATATCACAAAACATTGCCACCAAACTTTATTTAATTCATATGGATCTCTTTTGTCCAATCCAACAACCTACTATTAGAGGAAGAAATATGCTTTGATAATGGTTGATGATTACACCAGATTCACCTAGGTGGCGTTTTTAGCTCATAACAAAGATACCCTAAGTGAATTTAAGATTATTGTGAATAGAATCCAAAATGAACAAGGTCGCAAACTAAAGAAAATAAGGACTGGTCGTGGAACGGAATTCAAAGATACTAAGGTAGTTGAGTTCTGTGACATACTAGGTATAATTCAACAATACTCACCACCTATAACTCCACAAGCTAATGGAGTTGTAGAAAGAAAGAACACCTATATCCAAGAAATGACCATGGTAATGCTCCATAAAAAAACTTACCTTTAAAGTTTTGGGGAGAAGGTTGCAGCATGTTACCCGATGAATAGGATATACTTGGTGTCATGTACCCTGAATGCGCCCTATGAGTAATGGTATGGTAAAAAAACCTAACTTAAGTTATCTATGCGTGTTTTGAAGCAAATGATAAATCCTCAAGGATAAAAAAAATGATTCTAAAAGTGAGGAATATTCCTAGGCTATGCCTCAAATAGTCGCGAGTTCAGAGTACACAATCTCCGAACTAATGTCATGATGGAATCAACAAATGTTATTGTTGATGACTTAAGAAATTTTCAGTTTAAACATTCCTATTGAAATGCATCTTATGGATACAATTGAGAAATTAAAAAACAAAACAAAAAAACACCAACATCAGTAGAAGTTGTACCAACAGTTGTTGATCTTGATGTGACTAGTGACGAGGAGAAAATTCCTGACAAGGGTGTTCCAATGAACGAACCACTGCTCGACCAAAGTAGATTCAAAAGGATCATACCAACAATATCGTTGGAGGAACGTAATCCACTGCTAAAACGCGAGGTGATCAGCTTCAAAATATATGCAACTTTGCATGCTACCTATGCAAGTTGAGCCCAAAAATATTGATGAAGCTCTGAATGACCCTGCATGGGTTAATGCTATGCATGATGAGTTAAATCAATTCAAGATACAAGATGTTTGGAACCTTATCCTATGCCCTACCAATATAAGTATTATAGGTACCAAATGGATGTTCAAGAACAAGTCAGATGAATTCAGAATGGTGGTTCAGAATAAAGCAAGACTTGTCGCTCAAGGATATTCTCAGATTGAAGGGATTGATTTGATAAAACCTTCACACCTATTGAACGCTTTGAGTCCATATGTTTGCTATTAGCTCATGCTTGTTTTCTCAATATTAAGCTATATCAAATAGACATGAGATCCGTATTCTTAAATGAGTATTTAAAGGAAGAGGTTTATGTTTCTCAACCCAAAGGATTTGAAAGTCCAGAAAATCTCGATCACGTTTTTATGCTCAATAAGGTATTATATGGATTAAAACAAGCACCTGGAGCCTGGCATGAAAAGCCAACAACTTATCTTCTTAGAAAGGGTTTCTCAAGAGGTGGAGCTGATAGAATGTTGTTTACTAAATGAAATCGAAACAATGTCTTGATTGCTCGGATCTATGTTGATGATATTATCTATGGATCAACATCCAAGAAACTTGTTGAGGAATCCCAAATCTCTTTAGGTGAAGAGTTCGAAATGAATAATGTTGGGGAATTAAGGTTCTTTGGGTCTACAAATTCAACAACATAATGATGAAATTTGCATATCTTAATAGCAACCAAGGATCTTTCAAAAAAATTGGACTTGAATAATCCACTTCGAAGCTCACTCCCATGCCCACAACTGGAAAACTACAAAGAGATGAAAAAGGTGTCAAAGTGGATCCAAAACTCTACAAGTCTATTATTGGTATTCTCTTGTTTTTAACAGCTACAGGACCTAACATTGCTTTCAGTGTAGGTTTTTGTGAAAGATTTTAATCAGATCCCAAAGAATCTCATCTCGCAACTATAAAAAAGATCATTCGATATGTTAAAATACTACTGGGTTTGGTCTTTATTACACCTTTGATACTAACACTTAGCTTACTGCTTATTCTGATGCATACTGGGCAGGATATGTGAAAGACATCAGGAGGATTTTTTTTGTGGGACTAAATATTGTCGCTTGGCATAGCAAGAAACAAAATTCACAATCCTTATCAACATGCGAAGCTGAATACATTGCAGAAGGTTCGTGTTGTACTCAACTCTTATGGATGAAACAAATGCTTATTTATTTATTATAGAATAAACACTGGAACTATGAAGACTTTTGTGGTAACTCAAGTGCGATTCGAAATATCACTTTATCAGATCTCTCTCTGAGAATAGTGTTATCAAAACTGATTTAGTGCCTTATGAACGATAATTGGCTGATATTCTCACAAAGCCTCTAGATGCCTGAACGTTCCAGAACCTTCGGTAGGCTATTGGCGTTGTTCTAGTTCATTAACGCAAGATGGTTCTATTTCCCATGATTCATATCTTTTAAGAAATAAAGCTTGAGTTCCAGTAAATAAATTGGCGCCGTTCTTACCTTTCTTTACTATTGTGTTCATCAATGTATGGTGGTTCCTTAGTATAATCCCCGTTTTAGACTCTTTATTATTCAGATGACTGTAATTATCATTTTTAAATGTTGATCCTTGCTCCATATGGATGTGTTCTACGTTCAACTGGTTATGTGACCAATTGAACCCGTAGTTATGATTGTTATCATATTTATCCTCTTTGCACCATAATTAAGTCATAATTGACTTGGTGCTACCACATCACTATAGTAAGTCCAAAATGTAATGAGTTGATGTTGGTATCAACAGTTCTTTTGCTCTTTGTAATGATTTTTCCCTGCATATTTGACTCCTAAGAAAGAGAGGATAACAATCCATGGAGATTCTTACATAATAAGCTAAGAAATATATACGCTAAGATCAACCTATCTTATCACCGTATTGATATTTAAACTTAAAAGTAGTAATTGAGCTGAAGTTACAATGCAAAATATCATAAATGTTATAAGGAACATCATTCACCTTAGTCTAACATGAGAACCTTTATTCATAAGAATCGTTTTCTTAAATGAATTTTGAGGATTACAATAATTATCTGCATTGGGTAATGTCTTCAGAGTAACATATTTCCTGATTACTTTCCATCTAGTATCCTTTCTAAAAAGATACTAGTGTATGGGTTAAGATCGGTTAAATATCATTTTGTTTGAAAAGGTTGATGTGTTGTTCTCTTAAAATGACATCAAATGGGGGAGAGTTCAGTTTTAAACTTGTGCTTAATTGCTATATCTTTGTGGGGAGTGCAACTATGAATTATAGGAGATGACTGTAAACATATGACTTTTTAGAATCATCTAAATAAAAGTTGGTATGTTATCTTTAGTCTCAATAACTGTTTTGTGTAGTTCACTGCGATCCCTTGTTTTTCACCTTTGCCACTTTGTTGACAAAAAGGGGGAGAATTATTTAGTAGTACTCTACTAAACATATGACTTTTCGGATTATTATATAAGGGAGGAGTAAATTACAAGCGTAGGTTTCACCTATTATGCAAAAGAGGTTAGTACAAACTAAGGGGAAGAACATATCACCATAGTATTGTTTCAAAGTTTTGGTACAATTTGACTTTGAGGTAGGTAAAGATACTACGCACCAAAATAACAATCATCGAGTAGATTGACTTTTTCATTCTAGGAAAGCTCTAAAAGAGTATTCTCATAAGTTGTTATCGCTATGGATCTTCAAGAACAAAGGTGCTCAAATCATCATATGCAAAACCATATAAGAACTTGAATAACGAAGAATTCAAGCAGATGTTCAAGATTCAAAAAATCAAGCATGATGGATATTAATCTGAAAGGTTTCTTTTATTAAATCCATATGTAATTATCGTATTGTCTCTAAAATTGACAAATGGGAGATTGTTAGAGCACTGTTCGGTCGAAATCGCAAGTTTTGTTATCTCAAGCTTGTTGTCAATGTTAGTTGGAAAAAAGTATATCTTGATTTATAGTATACTTAAGTCAAATATCGAACTAGGATTAGAGCATGGTAGTTGAGTATCAGACATTACTGAATAACTCTCGGAGATTGAGGACTGAAGAGCAAACTAAGACATCAGCGAGAACTTAATAAAAAAAGAGGTATGTGAAGACTGAACCATCTTATTTACTCACGCCATTTACCATTCTATGTTATGAGACTTTGTCGTATTATTTTATAGTAGATTTAATATTGCAAATAAGACATTTCGAGTCAAGCTTTCCTTGATAAATCTCTGGAAATATGTTTCAAGCAATGGATGTTCTTAGATCCTTAACACTCTTGGTTAAGTACAAGTTGTTGTCCATGAACTATTTTTGTTTCAAGTTAATCATTTGGAAATTTTCCAAGCTTGTGTATGGTTATTGGGAATGTTTCAAATCTTTTAATGAGAGTTTTCAGAATAATCTGAATTTCGCGAACAAGACAGGTATGCATACCTGGTACACTCGCATACCCTGTTGATCTGAGTTCGGGAATGGGGGGAGGTACGCATACCTAGTACGTGTACTCCTGGGATTTGACTTGGTGAACTCGCAAAGCTATACATACCTGGTACATGCACTATTAGAGCCTGAATTCGTGAACTGTCCATAGGTATGCATACCTGGTACGTATACCTACCCATCCCTGATTTAAGCAGAAGCTCATGAACTAGTTTTACAAGTATGTTCGACTTTGCTACAACTCTCATAGACACATCTAAGATAACTTGTTTCACAAAATCTCTTGAACTTGTGGATCATGGTTTAAGTCTTGATTATTATTGAACACCACTTATGCTTGTAAGTTCAATAGGCATACTTACCAACATGAACTGTCATTGTTAGAGCATTGCTTGGTTGAACTTACCAAGCGTTGGTATGTAGGGTTTGGTTGTCATATTTTAGTGACTCAAAACTCATATAAAGTCGCTTGATTGTATACTAGAGTCAACTTCGTTTAGGTTAGACTAGAAAGTCTAGGAATGTTGAGACATACAAGTATTACTCCGAAGACCTGAAGAAAGTGAAGAAGAAGCGAACTACAACGACAACATCATCCTTCCTCTTGAGGTTAGTAATATTGACTTGAAATGCTTTCATTCTTAACGTATCTTTAAAGTCGTGCTATATTGAAAACATAAATGCAAAGATGTATATATTGTACATAGTGTATATATTACTCTAGTGATGTGACATGGTCATATTTGTATGATCATAGTATTAGGGAATTAGACTACGAAGTATAACGCTTATCTTTTGAACTTCGTAGATATGACATCGACATAATCGTGTATATATTGTTTTGATTATGTGAATGGGTTATTGTGAAGATTTCATCCTAGGAAACAATGTTTTACATTTTTTTTAAGGAAGTACATTCATGAACTTGTTTTATGAATCGAAAGCGGAATCGCTAGGCTTATTGGTACGGCTATTCATTACATATCTTTGGATTACCAATATGTGTGAGATGGTAGAACCGATCATAACTTTGTTATGTATCTTGGTGTAACTAATCACAATGTCTGACTTATGATTTGGTATGACTAGTTTTTTTTAATTAGTGTAACCGATCCTAAGTAATCACCATGATATGGTATGATCAATATTTGAAATTGGTTTGACCGATCCTAGTAATTGGTATGACCGGTCACAGAGAAGTTGTGTAATCTATCCTTGTAATTGGTGTAACCGATCCTGGTAATTGGTGTAACCGATCCTGATAACTGGTGTGACCGATCACAAGCAATACTATGAGTATATGGTAACCGGTCCTGGTAATTGATGTAACCGATCCTGGTAACTGATGTAACTGGTCCTGGTAACTTGTGTGACCAATCACAAGTGTTTCCATGTTAAGGTATAACCGATCCTAGTGATTGGTAGAACCGAATATGATTTGATATTTGATCTTGGAATACAGGTGAATCAATTCTAAACTTGTTTGGAAGTGTGATATAACCGATTCCAAGAATGTAAATCCATGTAAATATGAATAAGGATTTATAGTGAAAAGATGTCAACATACTTTGAACACATTCAGTAACTCTTATCATTTATTGTTCAAAGATATTCCTTAGTACTCAAGGAGATCCTGAGCCGAAATAAATTGAGAATCTTTTAATTAAGGTTTTTGGTTTTATATGCTTTAATTACCATCAATTAAATGAATATCTCTAGAGAATAAAAATTAGTATGTGCATTTACTAATTGGAGATTTTCTATTGAGAGATTTTAGAAATTTTGGACAAGCATTTATTGGAATTATGAAAACCGAATTTTGCCATTCATTGCATATCTTGAGAATATTTTCGGTTTTGGAAATTCCTTGGTGTCCAAACATCCTTGGTCTATAAACACCTAAGTTTGCATTTATAACAAACTATCCTAAGAGCCAGGCAAACTTCATCTTTTTGTTGTTTCTGGTGGAGCCGTCTATCCGGAGTGGAAAATACCCTAATTAGGCGAAATCTCTTACGACTGCTCGTTTAAAGACTTCTGTGGGATCAAGAAGCTCTACGAGTACCATTGCAGTGTTATTAGTTTTTGATTGATTTGATTGACTAACGATTTTTGAAACTTTGATTGTACCTAGTTTGTTTATTCTTGAGAATCTTCTCTTCTGATATAAGATTCACTCAAACTAGATCAAAGTATCGACGAGATCTTTAGAACTGTTTGTAGATCTAAAGATATCTTGTGATAATACACAGACTCCGTTTTGTGTGTGATTGATCACAAAAGTCATAAAAAAGAATAAAATAAATTTACCCATGTATGAAGTTCGGCCTCCTCCGTCGTCCCAGTGTTGGGGTTTAACTCATCATGTCGAAAACACACTAAAAATATGTATTCATGGCTCAAAAAGTGTTTACAAGAAGAGAAAATAATGAAACAGGAAATCTGCAACAGCACAGGTGCGTTACAGACCGACTGTTTCAACTCTCAACTGTTATGATGAAGATAATCGTTACAAATCTGAAGATAAATGTTGCAGAAGAGGATGAAAAAACAGTTACAATGAAGATAAATGTCGCAAACCAGTTGAAGAAACTGTTACAACGAAGATAAATGTTGCAAACCAGTTGAAGAAACTGTTACAACCAGTTGAAGAAACCGTCGTTGTTTCCCTGTTCTTCACGAGCAGCAGCAACAACAGAGTTCTGAAAACTCTTGATTCACGCCTCCTGAGCTCTCCTCTCGACCCCAAACTCTCTACACCCCTTCTATATGACCTGGGTAATATATTTATACCCGAAATATGCATCGAATCTCCTCCATAACTTCAAAAAATCTTCTCTTTATTATTTTTATTCTCACGGCAATAATTTCCATTTTTTGATCTTCCACGCGCATGCAGTTGTATTTCTTTCATTCTATACCTTCTTCACACTCCAGGATATCTATTGAGTCTTCCAAACACGTGCAGTACACGTTTAAATTTCTCACAACTCGTGCAAGCTCATGTTTTTCCTCCAACTCCCTGTTTGGATTAAAACAAGTTATCTAGCCAAATTTGATCGATAAAATCACCCATACTAGATTTCTATAGTCATATCACGTCTACCCACTAAGTTTCAGGGATTGAATCTCACTAAATCACGTCCAAACATCCTATTGAAATTCTGCCAGTGAAAGGGAATATTTTCCCGCCAAAAATATTTTTTTGAATTTGAGAAGAACATGTCCTCCCCCTAATCATGCACGGGTGTCCCTTTAGCACTTGTCTTATGGGGTGCAAATAGTAATTTTTGGGCGTAGATAGTAATTTTTCCGGGGTTCCTCCGACACATTTTTGGGTGCTTCCGGTGCATTTCTGGGGTGCCTTTAGTACTCTATCCTGGGGTGTAAAACACCACTTTTCGAGCCAATTTTTCCGCAAGAGCTTATTCCCTAGAAAAGACTTAAAACAACTTTATTAGAAATAAAATGAGTCTTAGATAATATAGTTATGGGTGAAAATGCGTCACACTTACGTGCTTATCAAGTGCGTGCACTCATTGAAGTCGGAAGCGCAGGGATACTGAGGAAAAACTAAGTGAACTAAGGGTAGTTGCTTGGTCTCAACTATACGAAGTTGGTGTAGATTTTGTATAGCGGCTTAATTCTGAGAGTATTCAATTCTGGACTAGGTCCCGAGGTTTTTCTGCATTTGCAATTTCCTCGTTAACAAAATCTTGTTGTGTCTTTTACTTTTCTATTTCCGTAATTATAATTGTTTTATTATAATTAAAATACACAAACGTTAACTCCGTCCATACTTGATAGTGATCCTATAGAGTTTGGTTAAGTCTGAACCTATTATCAAGTATCACACTTTGGTAGTCGTATTGTCTCGATCTTGTATCCATAGACAATCACACAAAGTGTGAATACCGATTTTTTGCATTGTCTCGACTTTGTCCGTAGACGATCACTTTCGGTAAGAGGACTTATAGGTGGATAAATAAAAAAATTATGGTGTATTTGGGTACCCTTGTCTTTTCATTTGGTATTAGAGCAGGCAAACACGAAAAAATATAACAATCTGTGTTTGGTGCGATCCAACCTATAAGAATTGAATCTATGTCTGATTCAGTTAACGTTATGCAAGAGTATGAATACTCAAAAGTTGAGGATGTTAAACCTTTGTTAACTCATGATCCAGGAGTTACAAAAATTAAGAGTACATCTGAGTCTATCTCTGATATTTTTATTTAATTTTCAAAGAAGATGCTGATAAAGAGTTTGCAAAACTCCTAAAGCCTATAAGATCTCTGTCCACAAGGATGTTAATATTAAAGACATAGTCAAATCTTCTTAAGCAAGAGATCAGAGAAAAAGACATTCAACTAAATATTCTAGCCAAAGAGAATATGGATCTCACTGTCAAAGTAGAAGCTCTTGGTAAATCTCTTACTCAAGAACAAGAGATTCTTCCTATGACTCTGACTAATGATTATATTATAATTTATTCTGATGAGGAAAACAAAAGTCCTTGCTCAACTTTTACAGATCGTGATAACAAGACTTGTTTGATCACGTCTGAAATAAATCATGATGGGAGTTTGCCTAACTACATCAAGTCAGAAGAGAATGAACAACCATCTTCTAAAACTACTGATGATCAAACGAAATCTTGTCCAAAGGAAACTTTGAACCGATTCCGTGAAAAAGATCTTAAGGAATATAACTTTCAGTTACTTAACAGAAAACTTATACTTCTTCAAAATACTATGGTAAAGGTATTAAAAGAAGTTTCTTGTCTTAAAAAACTGAAAGATCATTCCTCAGTAGAAAGACATAATATACCAAAATCAACTCAAAAGAATCAGAAGAAAGAGTTGATAATCACTTCTGGAAAAAGGTTCCTCCTCACTCATGTTGAAACAGTCTTTGTTTACATGAAGAACATTTTCAGAAGAAAGGGAAGGAAATAATTTCTGCCAAAAGAAACAGTCAGGGAAGGTTTCCAATAATTGTTTCAGACGATCAAACTGATGTGCATAATAAGCAAATCCTTAGAATGAGAAAATCTTATGAAAATCTCATTGACAGAATTAAGAGAGATTTATCCATCTCTGAAAATTCTCACATCAGTACAGTTTTTCCTCATGATCATACCTTTGGATCAAGGAAGAATCATCTTCTTGGGAGAAAATACTTTGGGCAGAAACTTCCAAAGAGAAACATGAACTATGTTTCTGATACTCGTTGTAAGATTGATAAAGCTTACTCTGATACAACCTAGTTGTATGGAGAATGTGTACCCTCATCCAATTTCGTGCTCACATTTTTGGGATGAGGAAGCACATAAAATAGGAGCACATGTTTGTGTTTTATCAGAAAAATTGTGACAATTCTTGGATAAGCTGCGAATCCATCTTGTCTTAAAAAGTATTGTTCATGTTTAGCATGATCTTCCAGATTTAGGTTTTATTTAAATTTTTTGAATTTTAATAAACCTTCCTTTTTGAATTCTAATAAACCTTCCAGCTTGAGAAGTTCGGACACAGGTAACAAAATATATTCTTAATACATTTTTGGAAATTACCTTGTATTTTTCGGTCCGAAAGTTGTCTCTTCTTAAGAGAAACTTTCTCTTGCTTGTATTGAGAAATCCTGATTAATTCATATTTAAATCCTTGAGCATGCCTCCAATAACTCGCAGTATTACAAAGGTAAACAATGAGGAAGCTCAAAGAGTTAAGGATTGTCAAGGAATCAATACAGAAAGGAAGAAGAAGATCATATCAAAAATCATGTTTGATTATGAATTTGATAGTTCTACTGGATCCCAAGATGAGTCATATCTGTTGGCTTACAACCTTTAAGATCCAACAAAAACCAAGTGGATTCCTTCTGATAGTATGATAGATTATATCCATGGTTTTGAAGAACTACGAACCAATCTCATATTAACGGTTCGAAATCTAGATTGGCTCAAGGATAGGATTGAGGAAACAAAATCTGATCTTGCAGACATGAAGGTTCAAGTTGAAAAGCTTGAAAAACAAGAAGTGGTTGCTGACAAGTCCCTCGAGACATGCTTCAAGAGTTTGAACACTGAAGAAACCTCAGTGAACAATCAGAGCACCACTAGGTATTAAGTTATATGCTGTAATACTTAATCCATAAAAATAGACATCTATGTTTGATTTGCTTCAATTATTGTATAAGGTCTATTTTTGAATAAAACTATCATTATTAATGAATAAATTATATTATTTCTTTATAATTGTTCTTGTGATAATTACCGATTACATAGCCTGTGAATGAATGTTTGTACTTTTGATATGTGTTTTCGGTTTATGAGATATTTGATTTCGGTTTTCATAACCTTAATATTCGATCTCATATGATGTAACCCTTATGGTTTGTGTGGATTTTTGATTTAGGGGGATTAAGTTCTAGCCCATGTTGGTAGGATTTATCAAAGGATCATAAGTTGTTCCGATTAAAACTCATATGTGAAAAGTCACAATATGTTGAATCAATTTATGTTTACATGAGTTGTATTTAGCATAAACATATGTGTTTCGGGTTTTCAACTTTTGTTATTGGAACGCATTAGTTAAAACCGTCCCAACCTTTCTCTGGTAAAGGTTGATTTTGTTCTTGCGAGAGGATGACAACACAATGGGGGAGAGTTCTAACTTGAACTTGCGCTTAATGATATATCTTTCTGGGGAGAAGAGGCTACGGAATCTGAGGTAACGAATTTGTTAGTTAATCGTTTTCCTGTTTAAGAAAAGCCTGTTTATATTGCATATATTTTGCTTTTGCTTAACAAAATTTCGGTACAATTGATATGTTCCATTATTGTGTATGGATGTATGTGTGTGTATGATTCAATTGTTTCCGGTTAAGAAAAACTGTGTCAATTTAGTTGGTTTATTGTTTGGTATCTTCGTTATTGTTGGGTATCAAGTATTTTAGCTTAACGAAATTCGGTGCAATTGCGGTGCTATAATGTCTATGTTTGTTTCAATTGCTTCTGGTTAAGAAAATAATTGTGCAAGTCATTTATTTTGGTTTGTATGTATTGTTTATGGCTTCACGAAATACGAGATCATTTGTTTAGTCCAAATCGATTCCGGATAAGAAAAACTAAGTTAATTCTGATCTTAGTTAGACTTATCAAATTGGAGGATTCGGTTATTCAAGTCTAACCGAATGCCTTGACAAGAAAAACTAGTTAACTAACCTAGTGTTTGTCTTGTCTAAAGAGAAAGGTCTAAGTTATTATCTGAATAATTAGAGCCTGAGGAGAAAAATAAAGTTAATTCTGATCTTTTTTTTGATCTTATCGAAATAAGCGATTGTATGTTTCCAATCGGTTTAACAAGGGAATTAATTTTTTTAGTCGATTTGTTAAACTATTAGGGAAAATTGCTTTGGGCAATTGTTTCCTTGATAACATATTAAAACTAAATTACTTGTAGTTTCGGTTTTAATATTGGTTATCTAAAGTGGAATGTGAAACCTTCGTGCTTAACTCTTATAGGTTGTTTACAAGTATTTTAGATTTGTAAGATCCTTTCGGTTTGTCCTTTATTTGCTCGAAACTTTGTCATTTTGTGACGAAAAGGGGGAGAAATATATGGAGTAAACAAGTGATTTGCAATCACTAATGAAAGGACAATTGTGCTTAAACATTATATCTAACGAAAGAGTAAGGCATTGACTAAGGGGAAGAAACATATCATATTGTTTTGTAGTAATTCTGACTACAAAAGGGGAATAACAAAGATGTTAGGATTGAATACATACCTATCTTTCTTTTAAAGGGAGTATAAGCTTTGTTATTCAAATGTCAACATCGGCATTTATCGATTGAATATATGTAGGTTATTGTGCTGTTGAAACTTGGAATCAAGCGTATGTATAATGAATTCTTGTAATTTGTTTATCCATATGTAATAAGAGTTTTGTCACTAAAATTGACAAAGGGGGAGATTGTTAGAGCATTGCTCGGTTGAACTCACCAAGCGTTGGTATGTCAAGTTTGGTTGTCTTATTTTAGTGACTCAAAACTCATATAAAGTCGCTTGATTGTATACTAGAGTCAACTTCGTTTAGGTTAGACTAGAAAGTCTAGGAATATTGAGACATACAAGTATTACTCCGAAGACCTGAAGAAAGTGAAGAGGAAGCGAACTACAACGACAACATCATCCTTCCTCTTGAGTTTAGTAATATTGACTTGAAATGCTTTCATTCCTAACGTATCTTTCAAGTCGTGCTATATTGAAAACATAACTGCGAAGCTGTATATATTGTACATAGTGTATATATTACTCTAGTGATGTAACATGGTCATATTTGTATGATCATAGTATTAGGGAATTAGACTACGAAATATAACGCTTATCTTTTGAACTTCGTAGATATGACATCGACATAATCGTGTATATATTGTTTTGATTATGTGAATGGGTTATGGTGAAGATTTAATCCTAGGAAACAATGTTCTACATTTTTTAAAGGAAGTACATTCATGAACTTGTTTTATAAATCGAAAGGGAAATCGCGGGGCTTATTGTTACGGTTATTCATTGGCTTATTAGTACGGCTATTCATTGCATATCTTTGGATTACCAATATGTGTGAGATGGTAGAACCAATCGTAACTTTGTTATGTATCTTGGTATAACTAATCACAATGCCTGACTTATGATTTGGTATGACTAGTTTTTGTTAATTAGTGTAAGGTTAAATTATGTTTGGAAGGCATATCCGTAGGTATATTTATGTCCAATACCACGGCTTGCAAATAGTTACAAAAAATACCACGAGCTTTCCAATATACCCGAGCCGGATACTATCTAATTAGCAAATTCCGGATGTATCCCAAAAATTGACGCACTGATGTCGTGTTTGGATGGGCCATATAAATAGGAAAAGCATACTCCGGATACCATACCATTTCTGTCTCTTGAGATACGCAGCGAGTATCTCCCTTCGTCGCCTTAAAACCCTAGTTCATTTGGTGCAAAATATACCCACACTAGTGCTTTGGCCATCAAATTCATTAAACGTGAGCTAAATTCAATCCCTACCTTCACCGTAACTCGAATGATTTCAATGAATTTGGGTGTTTTCCTAACTTTTGCTTTTATTGTGTCCAGGGTTTTGGGCTTTCGGCACTGGTAAAAGCTTCATAACTGGTAAATTCTTCTTCATTAAACTTATTGATACTCAGTAAAGTGGTTCCATGGGTTTCTAATAGTTATTTCAATTCTGAAAATAATAAATTACTACATAGTCATGTTGGTGATATGCATAATCATATGCATCGTGCTTATACTTAATTATTTGTTTATTTTACAATTGGAGACACAATTAGGACATGCAATTAAGATTTTATCGCTGGATTTAATTTGTCAAGACCATGGTTTAGTTCAACATCTTGAAAAAGAAAACTGTTTCTCCTTTCAGATACTGACCCAATAAAACAATATATCTTAAATACATATTTTTAGTCCTTTGACACCTTTGGGATTAAGAATCTGTGGATGTAGAATTCTTTTCAAACTTAAGTATGTGTAGTTCTTCTTTCTCGAAACCTACTGAAATTAAGAACATGATTTGTTATATATCGTTTAGAGAGTGAATTGCTTTGATGGTAAATTGATTGTTTGTCCATGGTATGATATGGTAGAACCGATCGTAACTTTGTTATGTATCTTGGTATGACTAGTTTTGATTGTGTAACCGATCCTAAGTAATCACCATGAGATGGTATGATCGATATTTGAAATTGGTGTGACCGATCCTAGTAATTGGTGTGACCGATCACAGAGAAGTTGTGTAATCGATCCTTGTAATTGGTGTAACCGGTCCTGATAATTGGTGTAACCGATCCTGGTAACTGGTGTGACCGATCACAAGCAATACTATGAGTATATGGTAACCGGTCCTGGTAATTGATGTAACCGATCCTGGTAACTGATGTAACCGGTCCTGGTAACTTGTGTGACCGATCACAAGTGTTTCCATATTAAGGTATAACCGATCCTAGTGATTGGTAGAACCGATTGAACCCATGTATGTGATTTGATATTTGATCAATCACATAGTGATCTTGGAATACAGGTGAATCAATTTTAAACTTGTTTGGAAGTGTGATATAACCGATTCCAAAAATGTAAATCCATGTAAATATGAATAAGGATTTACAGTGAAAAGATGTCAACATACTTTGACACGTTCAGTCTCTCTTATCATTTATTGTTCAAAGATATTCCTTAGTACTTAAGGAGATCCTGTGCCGAAATAAATTGAGAATCTTTTAATTAAGGTTTTTGGTTTTATATGCTTTAATTACCAGCAATTAAATGCATATCTCTAGAGAATAAAAATTAGTAATGTGCATTTACTAATTGGAGATTTTCTATTGAGAGATTTCGGAAATTATGGAAAAGCATTTATTGGAATTATGAAAACCGAATTTCGCAATTCGTTGCATATCTTGAGAATATTTTCGGTTTTGGAAATTCCTTGGTGTCCAAACATCCTTGGTATATAAATACCTAAGTTTGCATTTCTAGCAAACTATCCTAAGAGCCAGGCAAACTTCATCTTTTTGTTGTTTCTGGTGGAGTCGTCTATCCAGAGAGGAAAGTACCCTAATTAGGCGAAATCTCTTACGACCGCTCGTTTAAAGACTTCTGTGGGATCAAGAAGCTCTACGAGAACCGTTGGTAGGAAACTAGATAATTGCAATGTTATTAGTTTTCGATTGATTTGATTGACTAACGGTTGTTGAAACTTTGATTGCACCTAGTTTGTTTATTTTTTAAGAATCTTCTCTTCTGATATAAGATTCACTCAAAGTAGATCAAAGTATCGACGGTATCTTTAGAACTTTTTGTAGATCTAAAGACATATTGTGATAATCCATTGTTAACAGACTCAGTTCTGTGTGTGATTGATCACAAGAGATTCAAGTGGTGTTATGCAGGTGTTTATTGAAGATTAAAGAAGATTAAAGAATATTTGAAGACAAATAAGATTTCTTATTTTGTAATCATATCTTAGGGTGTGCACAAACCTTGATCGGCTGGGATCCAACTAGAATCTGATTTATTCGATTGATTAGTTGCGTGAGATCGACATCACTTTATAGTTTCTTGTTGGATTCTATATCGATTGATCGCGAATCTAAACTTGACTACTTCGGTAGTTATTAGATAGATTGATCTAACCAGGAAAATGAGTTTATTAGATTAAACGGAAGAGACTTTGCGTATGACTTGAGATATCTTTATCTTGAAAGAATCGAAAGAGTTGTTACCAAACAGATTTGTTGTTCCTTTACTGTTTGGAATACGATCCAAAGGAATTGTTCTAGTGCGTGCACTCATTGAAGTCGGAAGCACAGGGATACTGAAGAAACTAAGTGAACTAGGGGAAGTTGCTTGGTCTCAACTATACGAAGTTGGTGTAGATTTTGTATAGCGGCTTAATTCTTAGAGTATTCAATTCTGGACTAGGTCCCGGGGGTTTTCTGCATTTGCAGTTTCCTCGTTAACAAAATCTTGTTGTGTCTTTTTGTGACAGACCATAAAATTACGCCTGGCGTGCCTTGGCATGCGCAGGCCATACCTTCCCCGATGCGCCATGATGAAGCTACGATTCGGGCTTCAAAGCTAGGAAAATGCACGTCCATCTGCCCTTGCAAGCATGCTCGTGGAGCATGATGAAGCTAAATTAGCTTCCACACTGTTCCAACTTACCCTTGTTCCGCAAAGGGTGTATTAAGAACACAAAAACTTTCCTAAAACGGTAAAGAAACGGCCTTTTGAGGCCCTAAACGATGGAATTTGGCTAAAATTCCAAGACCGTGATGCATAGGATCACGTCTTTGATCATTGGGTCGTTTCCAATCAATTTAGACCCATCTTGAGCTAAATTACGACACGCGTGTTTTTTTAGCCTCCAGATAGGCTGTAGCTTGCTCATATGCATCAACTTTTCCTTCTCGTGCCAAGGGTGCAGCTATCAGGCTCATGCCATACTTTTCTTAGGCTTATGCAAGCTCTGCTAACTTGCATATTTATGTAACTTACTTTCGAGGCTATGCCCAATGCGCCATTGGTACATGACTAAGTCGAACGCCTTGATAGGAAGTATGAGCATCCGAGGAATAGAATGCAACTTACCTCATCAAGTTTGGCCATAATCATCTCTTGCGTCGAGCTATCGAGCAAGATGATATGAGAGGCCAGTATGCCGCAATCATCTCTCAATTAGATGATATGAGCGACAAAGTGCTGGACCGGCAATGCTGCAATTCATTGCGGCTGCCTACGTACCCTTCCCTACTCGGATCAAGCACAGACTGTAGTTCATCCATGAAGGGACAGCAACTTAAACCAACTCGTTTGCAGGGTCGTGGCCTTGAAATGATGGTAATGGCCTGGTCCATATAGGCCGTTCTGTCAAGATGCACAATAATTATGCATCATCGGGTCCATGGCGTGGCATAGTGATGCCTTCGCATCATATGCCCCATTGGCAACGTTACGGAGCTATAAATGAGACTCGGGTATCATCTATACTCTTCCGTCTAAGCTATGAAGCTTACTTGGTGCATGGTCCGCATATGCACCTTCAACCAATTACCCCTCCCTATATATGTTAATTTGCAATTTCTACAAGTATGAATTAGGGACAGGATTGACATGCCTGCTTCACTATTCATGTGCAATGATTGCGCGACACTCGCTTCTGCCAGCCCTCTCTGGCCTGATGCACAATGATTGTGCAGTATTGGTTCTAAGCCAATAGCCTTCATAATGCGCAAAGGATGCGCTGCAATGCTCTAGGACAACTACCCAACTGGCCTAATGCATCATTTGATGCGAGATTTGGCCCTTAGCCAAATGCAAAACATAATGTACCATTTTGGCGCGAATCACAATTGGCCAGTTGCCAAAAGGATATCTCAGCAAAGTATCCTAAATGTGCATCCCATACTACACAATCAAGAGTCCCTAAAGTTCACAAAGTTGGTGCCAACAATTTGTAGTACTGTGTGAAAAAGGATCCAGTTGCCCACCATCCCAGACGGTCATCCAGGTTGCCACTCGTAAGTGGGATGCTAGCCGGGCCTGACAACGCACACCATAGGCCAGTTTCCAATGTGTGGGGATGATCAATCCCATTGTCTACCAACCGTCCCAGACGGTCTTCCGGATTTCCACTCGTAAGTGGGGTGCCACTTAGGCCAGGCGAACTCACAGTACTTAAACAAGCTTAACTCGATTCGCAAAGTAACTGGCCTAGCAGTTACTAACTCTCTCCGCGTAAAAGTTGACCTACTCTCTAACTTTAAGCTTCCATTAAGGAAGGTACTCGCTTTGACGAGTCCATTACTCAAATTCCCTAGAGTTTTCTCGGAACTTGCTCTGATACAAACTGTAACAGACCGTAAAATTACGCTTGGCGTGCCTGGGCGCGCGCGCAGGCCATAGCTTCCCAGATGCGCCATGATGAAGCTACGATCCAGGCTTCAAAGCAAGGCAAATGCACGTCCATCTTCCCTTGCAAGCATGCTCGTGGAGCATGATGCAGCTAAATTAGCTTCCACACCGTTCCAACTTACCATTGTTCCGCAAAGGGTGTATTAAGAACACAAAAACTTTCCTAAAACGGCCAAGAAACGGCCTTTTGAGGCCCTAAACGATGGAATTTGGCTAAAATTCCAAGACCGTGATGCATAGGATCACGTCTTTGATCATTGGGTCGTTTCCAATCAATTTAGACCCGTCTTGAGCTAAATTACGACACACTGGTTTTTTTAGCCTCCAGATAGGTTGTAGCTTGCTCATATGCATCAACTTTTCCTTCTCGTGGCAAGGGTGCAGCTATCAGGCTCATGCCGTACTTTCCTCAGGCTTATGCAAGCTCTGCTAACTTGCATATTGATGCAGCTTACTTTCGAGGCCATGCCCAATGCGCCATTGGTACATGCCTAAGTCGAACGCCTTGATAGGAAGTATGAGCATCCAAGGAATGGAATGCAACTTACCTCATCAAGTTTGGCCACAATCATCTCTTGCGTCGAGCTATCGATCCAGATGATATGAGAGGCTAGTATGCCGCAATCATCTCTCAATTAGATAATATGAGCGACAAAGTGCTGGACCGTCAATGCTGTAACTCATTGCGGCTGCCTACGTACCCTTCCCTACTCTAAAGGGATCAAGCACAGACCATAGTTCATCCACGAAGGGACAGAAACTTAAATCAACTCGTTTGCAGGGTCGTGGCCTTGAAATAATGGTAATGGCCTGGTCCGTATAGGCCGTTCTGTCAAGATGCACAATAATTATGCATCATCATGTCCATGGCATGGCATAGTGATTCCTTCGCATCATATGCCCCATTGGAAACGTTACGGAGCTATAAATGAGACTCGGGCATCATTTATACTCTTCCGGCTAAGCTATGAAGCTTACTTGGTGCATGGTCCGCATATGCACCTTCAACCAAGTACCCCTCCCTATATATGTTAACTTGCAATTTCTACAGTTATGAATTAGGGACCGGATTGACATGCCTGCTTCACTATTCATGTGCAATGATTGCGGACAATGATTGCGCGACACTCACTTATGCCAGCCCTCTCTGGCCTGATGCACAATGATTGTGCAGTATTGGTTCTAAGCCAATAGCCTTCATAATGCGCAAAGGATGCGCTGCGATGCTCTAGGACATCTACCCAACTGGCCTAATGCATCATTTGATGCGAGATTTGTCCCTTAGCCAAATGCAAAACATAATGCACCATTTTGGCGCGATATTGGCCTTAAGCCAATCCACCTTTACCAAGCAACGGAAGCTTTGGATGAAGCTTCATCTCAGGCCATGGCGCTTCTTTAAGCATGCGTCATGCTAAAAACACAGGGTGTTATACTTTTACTTTTCTATTTCTGCAATTATAATTGTTTTATTATAATTAAAAGTTAAATTCACAAACGTTAACTCCGTCCATACTTGATAGTGATCCTATAGAGTTTGGCTATGTCCGAACCTATTATCAAGTATCATACTTTGGTAGTCGTATTGTCTCAATCTCGTATCCATAGACAATCACACAAAGTGTGAATACCGATTTGTTGCATTGTCTCGACTTTTTCCATAGACGATCACTTTCGGTAAGAGGACTTATAGGTGGATAAATAAAAGATTATGGTGTATTTGGGTACCCTCGTCTTTTCAGTCATCGTTGAAAAAGCGGGGGTCTAACAACCTCACCTAATATTTCGATTAGCAATCTGTATGGACAAACTCCAATATAATTCCAAGAGAATTAACTAGACAATCAGACTCAATCAATGGAAATATATCCAAAAGTTATATCTCAATTTCCCAATTCAATCTGCAATCAAACAAATAGGAATTTGCGAGCCCGATTGAATATAATAAATAACTTGGACGGTATCAAAAACCAATATCCAAGTGTCGATCAATTCAATCAACAACCTAAAGGTCGAATTCACAAACTGATTGAACTTACACACAACCTGTGATATTTCAATTATATAGAAAAATATAATGCGGAAAAAAAATAACACAGACACCAGAAATTTTGTTAACGAGGAAACCGCAAATGCAGAAAAACCCCGGGACCTAGTCCATATTTGAACACCACACTGTATTAAGCCGCTACAGACACTAGCCTCCAAGTTAACTTCGGACTGGAATGTAGTTGATCCCTAACCAATCTCACACTGATCAAGGTACAATCGCGTTCCTTTCGCCTCTGAATCCCAGCAGGACTCTGCGCACTTGATTCCCTTAGCTGATCTCACCCACAACTAAGAGTTGCTACGACCCAAAGTCGAAGACTTGATAAACCAATTTGTCTTACACAGAAAAGTCTATTGAATAAATAAATCTGTCTCCCACAGAAATACCTAGAAGTTTTGTTCCGTCTTTTGATAAATCAAGGTGAAAAGGAACCAATTGATACACCGGACTTATATTCCCCAAGAACAGCCTAGTAATATCAATAACCTCACAATAATCCTAGTCGTATGGATTCACAATCCCAATGAAGTCTTTAAGTCGTTAACCTACAGGGTTTCGTGAAAAACCTAAGGTTAAAGGAGAATCGACTCTAGTCACATTCTAGTATCACACATGAGGTGTGGGGATTAGGTTTCCCAGTTGATAGAGTTCTCCCTTATATAGTCTTCAAATCAGGGTTTGCAATCAATGTTACCTTGGTAACAAAGCATTCAATATTCACCATTAGATGAAAACCTGATTAGACTCAAACTAATATCTTTCAACCGTTAGATGAAAACCTGATTAGACTCAAGCTAATATCTTTCAACCATTAGATCGAACTTAGCTTGTTACACACAAATGAAAAGTGACTTCATTTAGATATGAGTAACCGTACCTAAACGTGTACACCTTGTTGGCTCAACAATAGTTAACCGAAGTTATCCATATGAACACTTTCATATCAACCTTATTCATCTTAACCATAACTAGTTCAAATGACTCAAATGAAACTAGTTCTAAAGTTGTTCAGTTGTTTATATTCTCATAGAAGTATACAAGACATAATTGAAGCGAAATCGATTTTGATTCACTCGAATCAATTCATGAACATTATAGCCATGGTTTGCAAAAGATTGCATTCCTTATTATATAAATGTATTAGTTCATGAACAAACCGATTTTAGAACATAACCTACTCAAGTATGCGAACGGGTACGCATACCTAAGTGGCCGGACTAAGTTTGGGTTCGCCAGTATGCGAATGGGTACGCATACCATCCACACTCAGTTAAATCCCAGAACTTGAAACTCACGCCAGTACGCATACCGGTATGCATACTGAATTCCCGGACTTTCATTAACTAACCAATATGCATATGGGTATGTATACTATGGTTCCCGGACTATGAATATATTGCAACAGTTAGCATACAAGTACGCATATTGTGCTATATCCAATTATGGTTTTTTGTTCTAAACTCTCATTTCAATTATTGAAACATTCTTAGAAGACGACAATAGCTGTCTCACACAAACTATTAGCTTCGAAGCAATTTTCAAGTGATCGAATGATCAATACGAAACATTCCGAGTCTACATCAAATGACTGTCTCACACAAATCATGTAAGATGTTACCAGGCGATTTTCACATGATCATCTTTTGACTTTCGCTAAGAATATAAGATGGACTTGGTTAAAGTGAAAGCTTACCAACACATATTTCGAGAAATATGTAAGCGAGTTAAACTCAGCTCGAAATATCGAATGTGTATAATCGAAGTCTATATAGCTATACGACTTTTGTCTCAAATAGAGATAGAGTAGATAGACTTTTGAGTGATAGATGAATTCAAGTATCCACATACCTTTTGTTGATGAAGTTCCACAAGCTCCCCTTAGTAGTTCTTCGTCTTCATTGTGCACGGTTCCAGAACCCTAGACCATATTGCATATTTCTCTGTGTAATTTCAAGGCAGATGATGCGTGTCTTAAGTGCAACAAATCACTTAAGATATTTCCCACTAATTAACTTGTAATACAGTAGTAGTAAGGATCGTTCCCACATAGAGCTGTGTAATTGACAAGTTATTTATATTAGCAAAACTATAATAAAAGTAAATAACTAAGGGGGATTGATTGATTAATTAACTAAAAAGAATAAACAATAAGAGCAAAAGAGATGATTAATAAATCCTTCGATTTTACCAAGCATTAACCGATTAGTATACTTATCTATCTTTCGCTAGAATCATTCATCACCAATGTAACCAGATACCGAAGCGCTCGCATATTAGGTTCTATCCAACCGAACCATCAAGTAGTAGCGCACTCAAGGTGTAACCCAATCGAAAGCTTTAAGTTATGTGAACTTAGGTTGATCCTAGCAGTCAGACTCTTAGCGCAAAGTCCACTTAAAAGCGTTTTATTCTCACACGATTGCTTTACACAATCCTTTTACGAGGTATCGTGTTCTCTACTTACGTAGGAGGTGCTCAACAATTACGGATTTCTAAACTCTCCACTAGCAATAGAATGATCAATAGAATAGTCCAATTGTACACTTGAACTAATGTGGTTGTCATAGTGGTAAAAAGAAGTTCGTTTCTCAGACTTATATAGATTTTATTTTAGACTTAAATTATAAAAATAACTAGCAAATTAACGAAAGATTATAACAAAGTTGTGAGATACTGGGACTCGGGACTCCACCAAAATTCATGTTCATGTGGTTCGAATATCAATTTTTAGACAATTATAGCTCCAAAAATAACAATTATTGACTCTGAATTTTTGCCAGGGTAGATTTTGTAAAACATTAATTGTAAATGGTAAGCATGGACTATCAAAATACTTAAGCTAAGCATAACCCATCAAACTAAATAATAAATATCATGATTCAATATAAATTAGTGCAAAAAATCATAAAAAGAATTGATATAATTACCACAGTGACGAAAAATAGCTTCCTCCATTGTCCCAGTGATGGGGTTTAGCACCACATGCTCAAAACACACTCAAAAGATTGATTCATGGCTTAAAAAGGTGTTTTATTGAAGAATAATATGAGAAAAAGAATAAAACAGTTACAGAAAGCCTTTTTGCATTGAGGATGGGGATAGTCGCTGAAAGCCTTTTGCCACTAAACAAATAACGATACTATACTTCTGTTGTTGAATATACGACTGTTCTTATTCGTCTTCTTCCTTTTGAAACTTGCAGAACTCGCCTGCCCTTCTTGTTCTTCGACTCTGAGCTCAACCCAACCTCCAAAACTACTCGATAGCCCCTTTGTGAGTCCCATCAATCCCTTTTATACACACAAGCTCCCATAATCCCGAGAATTTCTTTTCATTAACTCTGTTTTTTTCTTTGACCAAAAGTTACGAAAATATCTTCTTTAAATCTTTTTACGCGTCTCTGGATGGTTAAAACTTATCTTAATACTTCGAATAGTTTATAGAGTCGAATCTTAGGGTAATATCTTCTTATATTCTTCACATAATTACCAAACTCTGAGATATTCTTTCCTCCCCTGTTTCATCGACAAAATAAGAATTCTTCCCTTTTAATCGAAACCAACTCCAATACCTTCCATGTTTCGATTTACTGGATCGTTCCCAACCAAATCTTTAGAAAATATTGCGCAAATCTTTCTCAGAAGCTCACGTACTTTCCAAAACCAATGCCGAGAACTTTTATTTCCCTGTTTAACTTCAAACCGATGATTGAGCCAAATTTAACCGAATCAAACACTTATATGATTCCTGTTTAGGCCTAAAGAGTAAGCCTAAACAAAATCAGCCCTTTAGTTTCCATTAATCCCCTCCGAAATATCAACCCTAATTCCATTCTTCCGCTGCCAAAGTTTCCCGCCAGTCTTTGGATTCAAAATGTTGAAGAAGATGGGTGCCCCTTAGCAGAGATTGGGTCCATTTAGCACTTGTCCTAGGGCGCCAAAATCCGATTTTGGGTGCCTTTAGTAATTTTCTGGGATGCAAATGACACTTTTTTGGGGCGTCTCCAACATACTTCCGGGGTTCCTTTAGTACATCTTCTAGGTGCCTTTGGTAATTCTCCTGGGACTTCAATCACCACTTTTCGAGCCAATTTCGCCGCGAAAGCTTATTTCTCCAAAAACACCTACAAAGACATAAAAAGCCATAATAAATACAAAATCGAGCACTATCAATACATAGAATTGAGATCCTATCAGACACATAAATGTGTCTATCAACAATCTAGAAATCAATCATAAACCCTAGATATACTGAAAACAAACGATGATGATTAAAACTTCAAACAAACTTGTATAGCTAGTAAAGCTTCACGCTTAAAACGTTGAATTTATCTTTAATCAACAAAGGTTAAACTACTCATATTACAAAAAATAAGAAGAAGATGGAAGAATGATGATGGTTTCCCCCTCCTAGGTGTAAGATGTAGAATTTGTGATATGAGAGGTAGGTTATATCTTGGAGAGACTTAGATGTCTTATTTTATAGCTTTCAATGGTTGTCCCTCAATCCTCCTTTCCTTCTAGGTTTAGAATCCTTCTATAACCATGTTCCTTGTTTTAAAAGCCAAAATATATCTCGTAGGTTCGCCACATTTGGCAGGGTCGATCTCTAATGAACCGTGACGACTTATGACCAAAATATCTCAGAAAATTTGTCCAAAAACTTGCTACTGTCGGCATGGTCTATTCCCAAGTGAACCGTGCCGACTTAGGGGGAAAAACATACAGGGAATCTGTCCGAAATAGTGTAACTTCTGGCATGGTTCCAAATGTGCCTGCATGGTTGGTTGTAGATCGTTTTCTTTCCCTCCGACTGTTTAGCCCATAACTTCTTTGTCCGAACTCGGAATGACATCATTCATTTTACGTTCATTTTATATTATCGTTCTATTTGAGATAGTATTAAGAACTCTTGGATTTGAATGAGTTGAATCTGATCTTTGGTCTTTCTCCACTGATAATACTTCATTTCCTTTTTGGATGGTTCACCTAATATAAGACATAAACTAGAAAAAAATTATAATAACAAGTAATATGCAAGAATTATAGCTAAAGCAAGTATGAATTTGACACTCTAAACATGTAAATTAAGCACTTATCAGCAGACATCGCACATGCTTACATGAATTCCTAATAAGAACTTCATCTAAATTTAGAAAGTGTTTGCTTGAATTCCAAGTTACCCTAGCTTGATTTCAAAGATACCTGGAGCCTTGAAAATCTATAAGTAGAGCGACACTTGCAAAAGGATTTCTTAATTCCTGGCACACTTGTGTCCTAGTTGCTAAGCAAGAGTCGTCCTCTATAACCTAAGTTTCCTCTGTGAAACATAATGAAGTTATAACTTTGAAGACTTCACTTAGGGATTCGTAAAGCCCGGTCAGACTGTCTTTTATCTTGTAGTTCGTATATCCGGATCTTGTTCTTATAAATCTTTGAGATCTCAGTAATCTCAGATCGTATATCCTCGTTAATGAAATTTGTGTATGTGTGCTTTTTAGTTTTCTGCATCTTTTGATTGTTAAAAGTACTACAAGGGTTCATGCTCCTATCAAACGAAAAAGTTGGCGGTGTATTTGGTACCCTCTCATTTTCAGGTTTGAATCCAAGCTAAGGTTACGTTGAATTCCAACTAAACAACTTCTCTAATTAGGAAATTCTAAGTTGGGAAATCATGCAAGCATGTGAGAATTTTGCCTTGAATCACAAAGAAGAATATGTACTTATGGTCCGGTTGATTACGAACCATACACAATAGATGGGTTCACCATGACCAAGTGAGGTCGTAAACGTTCAAGCAATAATGGTGTCAAGAACACTCAAGACTAAATAATAATCCACAATCCCAATAAGAATTTGTGAATAAAGGTGTCTTAGAAGTGTTTATGTGAGACTTTATAAAAGTGCAAGGATGCCTCAATAATTAGTGAACAAAGGCCAAGGGCTCCTTTGCGATTAATATCCTTTTTTCTTTTGCAAAGATTGTACAAAACCATGTTAAAATTTATATGGTATGCATACCCTTGGACAATACGTAAACTTTTTCTTTTGTCGAAAGACAAGGTATGCATACGGAAGTTCGTGTAATTTTGCTTTTGATAAAAAAATTCAGAACTATGTCAAGTTTGACATAGTATGCATAACAGGTATGCATATTCTTAGCAGTCCGTGTACTTAACCTTTTATAAATAGAGGTTACAGAACTATGTCTAAAGAGACATGGTATTCACACCGGGTATGCATACCCTAAGCAGTTGGTGTACTTTTGTCTCTCATAATATATGTTTAGAATCATATCCAAAAGCCATAGGTATGCATACCCAAAACAGTTCGTGAACTATTTTACTTGGGTAATACTTCAAAGATCAATTTAAACAAAAATAGTTTGTGAACGATAAATTGCTCTTCACTAATATTGTTAAAGATCTATGACAACCATTGCTTGAATCATATTTCGAGATCAAATCAAGAAAAGCTTGAACTCGAAATTTCTTATTTGCAATATAAATTCTACTAAAATCATATGACATAGTCTCATAAGATAGAATGGTAGAAACATTGAGTAAATATGATAAGTCAACATTCACATACCTTTGTTGATGAAGTTCTCGCAAATGTCTTTGTTTGTCCTTCAGTCTTCAAATTTTATGGGTATTCGGTGATATCTGATACTCAACTATCATGCTCTAATCCTAGTCTCGGACTTAACTTTCAGACTAGAAATCAATATATAATTTTGTGCAACTAAGGTTGACAACAAACTTGAGATAGCAAAACTTGTGAATTCGACCGAGCAATGCTCTAACAAGTAATTTTGTGCTTGTTTATCAAGCTCAGTCCACAGTTCCTTTACAGTTTCCATACTTTGATGGTCGTCGTAAACATGAGTTTTCAGAGCATTCAAAATGTGGCTACATCCTCTTCGCACTTCTTTCGTTTGACCTTCAATTGTTTACCATCTTCGGGATATGATGAAGCCCAATAACAGATTAACAACCTTGACGAGTTAAATGTTTGTACAACACCGATTTGACAAAGAACACACTTGAATAGAAATGTTGATGATTCCCAGTAAACAAGAAAATGAGAGAAGAGAAAGATTAATATTTATAATGGTTAACAGGTCGGCATATCTCCGGGAGGAGGAGGAAGAGTTTGCATTTCTCCCTTCCCATTCTTCACTATAAACGCCATGGATAGTCCCCAAGACATATGTATCTCTAGATGACAATGCATGAACCAAACTCCTAGAGAAAATCCAAAAAATTCAATTAGAACACACCATTTACTTAAGAACACTATATATATAAAAAGAAAAAAACTCGGATTTGACTTTGCGCATTGCAGTTGCACCCTACTTCTTCTTACACTAGGCTTGCACTGTCTTGTGGGCCTATCATCATTCATTTGAAGTCTCTAAAGGACAATCGAGGTGTCAGAATTGATAAAGAGAAATGCGAGGCCGAAGACAGTAAGCATACCAGGATTGTCTGCTACAAATCGAATGGCAGCCCAACCACCAACAGGAACTCCAATGGTATTCAAGTAGGGTGGATCCACCAGATTCAGCTTTGCTGTTCTAGAGTTATAATTCCCTGATCCGTACCCCACGACATAGAAACTATACCCATGCATATGAACCGGATGATTCTCGGTACTAACCGTTCCCGTGTCCTGCAAAATCAGTTCAACTCTAGAACCAAATTCCAATACCTTAGTTCTAGTTCCAACCAATGACTGAGTATCATGAGGGATATTATTAGGAGCTCCATTGACATAATCATAAACTTTGTGGGGTGTATCAGGAAAATCTCGTGTAAAATGACCGTTGATATCTTTATAGTAAGCTTGTAGAAGTGAAAAAGTAGGACTAGTAAACGAAATATTATTAACAGAAGCACCCAAAACCCCTCCATGTGGTCCTTGACAATTCTTATCAGGATTTGAAGACCCACATTTTTCGACGTTTAATCCTATTGTGAAAAATAGGTTTACATCAATTTCCCTTGGAACCATAACAGGATGAAGGCTTCTTAATCCATCCATAACCGTTTTCACAGCTAGATCATCGGTAACAGTCGGTAACTGAGCCGGCATTACGATTTGCTTCGCTGTAGAACCAGTGTACTGGAAGTAAGATATTGCTGGCAATTTTTGAAATGAAATGTTTTTAGCTGACACATATGGACCCATTGCCATTGAGTATCTGTTAACTGGTTGATCTGCAGTCACGAGAACGTTGATCGTTTGACCAGGTGCAATCATCAGATGGTTGACGATCAACGGCTTTGTATACTCTCCATCAGCTTCTAGGATGGTCATTTTGTGACGAGCTATAGTAAAGAAATGTTCGGAATTTAGAGCTGCATTTACTATCCTCAACATATAGGTCTTCCCTGGAATAACCACCATCTTGTATACGTCTGAAAAAGAACATGGTTGAGCAAATCGAGTAAGCATATTAACAAAGGGGAAGATCCTTTAACATGGCGTTATCCATTTAGGGCGCCTAAACAAAAACTATATTAAATTTGGCAAATATGCTTTTCATTAGTTATCTACTGCCGAATTCAAATTAGTAATATGGTAATGTTACATGTGTGTAAAATGCGTTGAGAAGTTTATCACCAGAAGAAACTAGCTTTTGATTAGTTTCATGAGCACCACAAAATAAATAAATAAATTACCACAACGAATCCTACATTGTAGAGGGCACATATTTTCTTCCCTAACTTTTTTGCATTTTTTTACCATTATTGCTGCTGCATTTGTAGTTGGGTCCGGGTTGGCCATTGATGGTGAAAGCGTCTGCTGGTGAAGGGGCTCCCCCACTTTCTAGTGCTTCATGTTCTAGTTGTACAACATCCTTGTGCCAATACTCACCTGAATCAATTAATTGTGATCAAACTAACATTAGCAAAATCTTTGCTAATCACTCTACTAAGGTAGAAAAAATTGATCTTATTTAATTCACCTTGTTATAACTAAAAACTCCATAATACCTAGTAATATGATTTGTTCTTTGTAGGGGTTTCTGAATGGAGAAGGGATGCCCATCTTAGGGTATACAATGATAGCACCATACACAGTCCCACGAAGCCAAGACACATGAGCATGCCAAAACAATGTACCCTTCTGCTTCTCAAGAGTGAATTTATACACAAAATTTTGTCCGGATAGAATCGGGCATTGAGTTATGTAGGAAGGTCCATCATACCAACATGACAGTTTTTGTCTGACACCATGCCTGAAATATATATAAAACATAGGAGCAACAACAACATAAATTACACATGATCATAATTAAGTAGTTTCAGCTAATCGATCAAGAAACGGGTAAGGTTTCTTCCTTTTTATTACCAGTGGAGTGTAGTGTTATAAGGTGTTTCATTAGTGACTTTAACAATGATTTGATCGTCTTCTTGAGCATAAATGACTGGTCCAGGGAACATTTGATTGATCGACACGATTTGTTTAGTCTTACACATTTTTGTAATCCTCATGGTTTGAACCTAATTATGCATATTATTACCAAAACATTCACTTGGTTAGGTTAAAATAATATATTGCTGATAATAACAACAAGGAGTAGAGCGTAAAAGAGAGAGACCTTGAAATCATAGAACCTTGTGGTTGCTGAAACATGAAGATCAAGTGCATATAATACAATACTTAACCAGAGTATATAGGAATAAGATATCCAGAAGTCGGACATATTTTCCCTTCTTTTCCTGTCACAAAATGTAGAGCTAAAGAGTGAGTGTAATAAGAGTGGAGGCTTGCCCTATTTTATAGGGCTATTTGATCGAACTCCCACTTAAGGTACTATTATATCTTAATAATTCCCGTGGATTCAATGTGAACCGAAATCCGACTAAATATTTCCTCAGTGCCATGGCCTGAACCGCAAATGACTAGATATTATTCTAAGGAAACATGAAATGCTACAACAATCATGTTAAACTGTGTGCACTGCCGTCTTATATCAATCAGTCAGCAATCCGGAGATTGGGTTTGGTGCGATAAACATGGACCAGTTCGGTTCTTGATAACCCATTTCAATGAAACCCATTTATGAAAATTACGATATACAGTAGTTAAATTGAGACTGAATAATTCGTAGTATAAAAAGAATGATTATGTCACGTCGGATTTCATGATTTGTCTAACATGGGGTCTTTGTGATAATAAGATGTTGGGGGCGTGATATATTTAGTGTCTCCTCTTAAGATTTCCTTTTATGACCCATCACCCTTTTTCACTATTTGGACTCTGAAAACTTCTATATGCTCTAACCTCCACCATCTCCAAACTACCCATCACTCCTCCCACACACAAAATCTTAGTTACTGATATGATCTCAAAAGAACTAGGGTACTGCTTGGTGGTTGCTGGAGCTACAAAGAAAAACAACTTTTCTCGCTTGTTTTGGCTTTCTAAGACATACTTTCCCAACCAATCATAACCATGGTGAAGTTTGGTTTTGGAACCCAAAGTTTCCCTTAATTCTATTATTAATTACTAGAAAACAACTTAGTATAATACACTACAAACCTAACGTCTGATTCTATTAGGAAATGATTTCTACGTATAATAACTAGAGATAAGTGTCCAAATTTTGATAATTACGTACTAATTAGAAAAGTTTGGGCAAGTTGAAAAACTTTTACTTTGTAATTGAATTGCTACACAAATGTGAGCTTCTGAAAGCCAAGGGTTTCTGGGAATACAATGACTTCATAGGCGGTTCTAAAATTTGCTTTTGGCTTATGTTGTTGGGATAATGCCATCTGTTCGTCTTCCCACTTCAAGGGCCATAAATCTCCCCAAAAGGACTTCTTAGCTAGGCGGTGTAAGGCAGGATTTTTAGACTGTGTCACGATAACACGCTCCAAAGCACCCTCGGAACCATCACGTTCGACGGATCGACAAACATGCATCAAAACTTGTTTACCCCTTTTCATGGGTGCTAATATAATCCGACCCCAACCAGTTCCAAGATCAGCCGGGAATTCTTCAACTTCCTCTTCTTCCTTCTCTTCTTCATATTTATCTACTGCATCTTCTGGAACATCAGAGTTATAGGAAACTAAATCTTCTTTGTCATCTTTATCTGCTGCATCTTCAGGAACATTGGAATCCCCGGAAACTGGATCTTCTTCGCTTGACATTTCCTCATCTTCGCCAAAATCAAATTGGTCATCTGAGAAAGGGTATAATCCTTACTATATATAAATGTACCATTTATTCTCCAACAGAACAATAAAATTAATTAAAACAATGAAGAGACAATTACCCGAGTCACTATCAAGTTCTTCAGGAATTTTGGCACGTAGTTCCTTTAAAGTTCCAAATTTTGTATCATCAAGTGGCCACTGGACACTGCTTAGCAAATCAAAAAAACCAACCCAACCAAATTTATTACCACAAACTATTAATCTACGTGTCAGATATCTGTCCAATAGCTTAACCTTGTTTTCATTGTCTTAGTCACAGAATCTTAAATATTAATTACTTTTAACACCAAAAAGGAATGATGCAATTAAAAGAAAAATATCTGATGACACCTTTATGTCAACAACAATTCGTAATGCTGTATGTGAAATTTAAAGTACTAGTCTCAAAAGTAAAGTCTTACCTTCGAAGGGAAGGTACCATAATTTAGATCACTCTTTTGCAGCATATCATTGCAAATGTTTCGAGACCATTAAAGGAGAAGACATTTATCATCAGCTATTAGTTATAATTTAGTAAAGTGAAAAGACAATGACAGGTTTAGACACTGCAAAACTGTGTAATCATGCTTAATCTTGGTTGGAAAATTCCAACGTGAATCCACTCAAAGTCAGATTTCCCTGAAGGATGAATACGACCGAAAACATTTCCAGGCTACAAAGTTTCCATAGGTGTAACCTAGTCTTAGCTACATACAAACCAAATCACTAAGCTACAGACTTATTACTTTAAATTCAAAATTCAAGCAATCCAGAAACCAACTGTAAAATTACTTTAAACCACACAACAGTTACTGCAATACAGTCAGAAAGAACCTAAACATACTATTGCAATTTTCCAAGAGCCTAAACAAATTCAAAAAAAAAAAAAAAACAGAAGCATGAAGAAAAAGAAAACAGAAACATTGCCTACTGCAAGAAAAAAAAAAGGTTATTTATAATAAAGATACTTGCCTCGACCTCTGCCCCCTTCTAAGAACAACAAAGCAGATTTTCTCATCCTCAAAACCACGTAAAGGTTTACCTTTGGATCTCTGGGAATAATGACAGATGATATTGAAATAGAAATTAATAAAATCTCAAGATTACTTTTATTAAAGAAAGTATAAAGAATCTGACTACGCTGCATAAAGAAATTTCTCTAACATTTACTAATAATATGGGAAGTAACTGAAATGGTAATAGAACTTGGCCAACTTCGGAAATAATAAACTCTGCAAAATGATAGAAATTAAAATCCTAGACCAAATAATATGAAAAGGCGAACTGAAGTATGCTACATAGCAGTACATTATTTGAAGTGAACTTCACCTTGTACAAACGTTGTGAAGATGTCCTCTGCATACGCTGAACAAAATGACAATATGTTCCAGTATTCTCTAGAGGGCAAGCTCCATCGTGTCCACACTGTGTTTGAAAACAATGTGTAAAATAATATGTAGTGAAGAGGGAAAAGTCAGATTTGAATAAAAGAGACTCACAGGAGCAACAACAAATGCACCCTTTTTCAAACTCCTTAGGTCCTCCAGAGCATCGGAAGAAGCATCATCAGCTTTGCGGCATCTCTTAAAAAGTGAATCATGAAATTAGTAAACAAAAATAAACTTCCAATGGATTAGCATAACTGTGAGATAGGAATTTCTTACCCTTTTTTCCAGCCAAAGAATATGAGACCGCATTTGAGATATGATGTTAAACCCTTGAGGTGTTCCTGGCTCAACCAAAACCTATTCCAAATTGGAACCTTGTTCAGAAAATTAAACCAAGCGAAAATCACAACAGATATATTCTGCACCTATAATGTTCTTCCATCTAGTCCATTTAACTAGATACACTGAGGTTGACTATAGCAGTTGATTATGTGAGTCAAAATGGAACCAAGTACATCATTACTATTAAGTTATTAACATATTTGGTATGATAAAATTTTGGCGATTAGTGATATCATAACGAGGGGCAAGGGCCAATGAAACCAAGTGTACATTCAATACTAATAACAATTCAGAATATCGAGTTCATTTTGGGCCTAAGAAATACAAGTAAAGCAAAAATCACAACAGATATGTTCTGCACCTATGATGCCCTACCATCTAGTCCATTAAACTAGATACACTTCAGGTTGATTATGTGAGTAAAATGGAACACTAGTAACAGATTCAGAATGATCAAATTTTGGTGATTAATGAGATTATAACTGAGGGGCGAGGGCAAGGGCCGGTGCAATCAAGTATACATTCAATACCCATAACAATTCTCGAGTTCATTTTGGGGCTAACAGATACATGTCAATTTTAATCAAACATAAAGATCATCCACATTAAAATTAGTGATCATACCAGGACATCTTGTGTAAGATCCCAAAGCTGCCGAACAACTGTAATTCTATCTTGGAGCAATGGTATCTCACCAAGAACGTACGACTTGATTTTGAAACAGCAAATAAGCCAAAATAACTCTTCTTTAATAAAAGTAAACAGAAAAAAAGATTGCATTAAAAGAGGATGAGGGAACTAGAAGACTGGTACGACCACTTCATGGTAGACAAGTTGATGGCTCAGATACACTTCCCCATTAACTTATGGGCCTCACAGATGGAGGGGAAAAACAAGAAGGATGAAATTCGAGAAAGAGAGGCAAAGAAGCAGACATGGTATATCTGTAGGAAAAGATTTTGGACCCGTGAGTACAAAATGTTTTTTAGCATTGGCTAGTTTACGCATAACATTTTATCAACCACCCATAGACGGTCCAATCGTGTATTAACTTTATTAGTTGGAAACACAATTTTTCCTACAAATGCTTGGTAGAACTTAAACAGAACCAGTGTAGCTACCCATCTCACCAAAAGCAAAGGCACTCTAACAAAAAATTGAGAAAGAGAGAATCTGTCATTGGGAAAAAGTTCAACACATCTCAGAAAAGTGTAGCAAGATCCAAATGCAAGAAATTTCATAATCACAAGATCATTTAAGCAAATGTGCCATCGAAGAACACAGATACACGCATAAAAATCCAAATAAAAGACCATATAGGGTACTGACAAGACTTACAGCAATGACGAGGTCGTGTTCCCTCTCAGATTTACCGATATCTTGGTTTAGTGCTTGAATGCTGTCGTAGCTCTTAATTAGTGGCAAGTCCTTCATACCTCAAATTCAAACACAGAAGAATCAAGAGCTTATTAAAGCATTAATCTCCGTCAAACCTTCACCAGACATGAAAGATCATTGAAATATATGGACTCGTGGCAAGGCGAGGCAGAGCTAGTCATACATTATTTTCCAGCCAGAAAACCTAATTTGGGTGATACATTACTCAAAAGACAATAAGTGGGGTTTTAATCCCAGTGAAAGAAGTGAACCCAAAATAATAAATGAAAATGAATGCCTGTGTGCTATATTCAGGGTTAGGTTGGTTAATTAGGTCTTCACAAAGAACCCGGCACCCTGTCTGGATGAGACGCCTAGCACCAAAACTCCCACTTTGTCACCTAAGCTACGCCTAGGCGGCGCCTTTTACAACACAGCTTTGGACATAGAATGCCTTAGATGATAGTATTATCACCGCAAGTTCGAGTTTTCTCCCAGCCTACATAGCATAGAAGTCTATGAATCCAGGAAAAAAATATTCTTTGTTATTAGATACTTGAGTAGCGCAGTTGAATTACCTAATGCAAGGCTTTGAGCTGCTCGTTGCATCGCCTTAGATGGCTCTACTAAGTTAATTTTCTCCAGCGAGTGAGGCCATATTTCCCTCAGAGCCCTGCATTGTTTTCACACCTAAAAATATTAGAAACACGCGACTACAAAGCAATAAGCCAATTTAGAAAGTGAGCCAGATTCTTACCACAGGGCAGAACCAGTACCGGACCCAAAATCCAAAACAGTAGCAGGTTGGAAACCAGGTAATCTCCTCTTAACCTAAATACACAAACAGTTAACTCAAACCTCTTAAGCCTTTCATTAAAAAAAAATATTTGAAGTAAGGGTTTTTACCTCTCTAAGAATTCTATGACAAGCTGAATAAACAGCGGGCATTCGAGAGGCAACATAAGCTAGTGTTTCGTCATCTCTATACTTTAATCCACAATCACCGTAGGAAGTCTTAATTTTCCATCTTTTCCCTAATTGATCTTGGGATCTCAAAGGGTCTTCAACCAATGCCCTCGAGGTAGTTGCATTTAGGGTTTCATTTTCGCTCTTTATATTAGCAAAAGACTGACTTAAACTCAGTACATTTCTCTTCATATGCGGGTTTTCCTGCTCTGTAAATCACACAGTTGTATAAAAAAACAAACTCTGTCGCAGGATCAAAGAGATGGAAACAGAACATTCCAATTTAGCAAACATTGGTACTACATACAAAAGTATAAAGACAAGACAAGATATATCTCTTCTTAACTTAGTGATAGAATGAGTTGAATTGAATAAAAGACCACCATCATATCGGTGATGTACAACCTCCATTAACCTGCTCACTCGATCACACGATTTTAGATTATTAATTTAGTGATCCATTACAGCTTCCACTAATAATGAATTAGTAGTCGATAAATTCCATAAGTATAAGAAATTTAAGGGCCATTAGTAAAAACGAAGAGCAAATGAAGGTATGTTTTTTTTTTCTTGTTGTTGTTGTTGACTTACCTCGAAGGTATTTCTTAATGGCTCTGCGAAGTCGAAGAGGAACAACATGAAGACGTTCTGATTGTTTTGCTGCTGATCTTAGGGTTTCTGATGTAAACACCTTTCGTGCTGTTTCAGGAATCAAAGATCCCATTTTGGGTTTCCCGTGATTGATTCTGCTAGTGAACGAACAAACTGGGGTTTATGGTAGGGTTTTACTGCACTTGAAGCATAATAATTCCCTAAATATATTGGTATTTGGAAAATGCATTCTACAGGTACATCCATCTTTTACCAACCACAACCACAAGTTCAGGTTTTCTTGACACACGTTAAGAGAGAAAGGTTAAGAAAAACTGTCAATTAATAACGCGGCCGCGGGTTGATCCTAGCCCGGCTTGTTTCAACCAAACGGGCTAGGGTCAACCCGTCAATTTTCTATGACTTTTTAAGGTTTATGAGAAAAATGCTAACTTTTTTTTTTTTTGAAAATTAAGTTGATTAAGGAAGCAAAACAGATCACAGAGAAATATTCAATGTGTTGGTTACCCTTATCTCATGACATTGATTTAAGATATTGGTCCCTACCAACATATTGTTAACACCTACATTAGAAAGGGAAGTTACAACAGAACTTGAAAATATAAAATCTGATTGTAAGGAATTAGAAATGCAATCTGGCATATGAAACCAGTGATGTTTGTGGATGTTCTTTTTCCTTGTGTTCCTTTGCTAGTATATCCGCTACTTTGTTGCATTTTGTATTCTTAAAAAAGATACCCAAAAAGTTATCGCGGGACATTAAGATCTTCATTGCTTTTGATATGATGGCTTGATTTCTCCAAAAAATGTTTCTAGGCTTATTTTGAGCATAAAGAATGAGTCTCTCGCAGTCACCTTCAACACTGAAACTTTGGAGGTCCAAACTCTTTGCCCATTTAGCCACTTCTAGCAAGCTCGAAGCCTTTGCTTCTTCTGCACTGGAGGCATTGAAAGTCCCAGTTGAAGCTTGGATAGTTGCACCTGTGTCAGAATGCAAAATGATACCATAACCAGCAGGAGAAGAAAGATCCACCCAGGAAGCACCAACATTTACTTTTAATTGATTAAGAAAATGAGTTGTCCATCCTTGCTTTGTATAATTGTTGTTCCTATGTAGGCCAGATGTGGAGATAACTCCATTATGATGGTTTTCAGTTATATTTTCTTTTAAGGGGACCAAAAATTCAAATGTCTCTGGACTGCTAAGGCTAATTGTAGACTAGTGGTTGATTTGGATTCAAATATCCTAAGACAACTTTCTTTCCAAATTAACCAGCATGTTGTTGCCATAATTTCTATATCACTACATCTGCAAACCCCAGCAATCCAATTAGCATACATCTGGGCAAAGGAAAAATCTGCATTATTACTAAGATTTAATCCTACCAAGGGTGGTAACATCCACACAAATTTAGCATAGGGACATTTAAAAAAATGATGCTTTAAAGATTCACAATCATGCTCACAGAAAATACATTTCATATTTATATCCTTCATAAATTGTCCTAACTTTTTCCTAACAGGCAAAGCATTATGAATACATTTCCACACAAAAAAATTGATTATTTGAGAAGTGTTAAGCTTCCAAAAGGACTTCCAGAAAGAAACATTATCTGCCTTATTAGTTACAATTGATGGATTTTCAATTTTTGGTACATGGACTTAACAGTGAAATTTCCATCTGAAGTTAGTAACCATCTTAGTTTATCTTGTTTCATCATATCATTTGTATCTGTACATAATCTAATGTTTCAAATCCTTTTAGCAATATCAGATGGGAAGTTATTTCTAACTTCCCTTTCATTCCACTTCTTTGTATTTGAGTCCAATAACTCATATACAAGTGTTAAAGAGTTTAATTTAGTACCATAGTAGGTTAAGAGATTATCTTCCATACCTGGTATCCATTTTTCAGTCCAAATATGTATTAGCTTACCATCACCTACCTCCCATCAACTAAATTGAAGAATCAAAGAGACCGCCTGCATAATACATTTCCATATCCAAGAAGCATTGTAATGTTTCTTAGAATGAAGAACAGTTGTATTCCTATAGTATTTATCTTTTAAAACAGATCCCATAAGAGTATTTTGTTGAGTTGCTACTCTCCAAGCAAGTTTGGCTATCATGGCCTTGTTCATCTTTTTTGCTTCTTTTAAACCTAGACCCCCTAGTTCTATGGGATCACAGAGAAATTCCCAGCTAATCGGATAAAAACCTTTTGAATTATTTTGTTTACCCCACCAGAAGTCTCTCTGAATGGCATCAATTTTATCCGTTATTTTATTTGGTAAAGAGGAGCAACCCATCTGATAGATAAGCAGGCTAGACAACACAAATTTGTTTAGGATCAATTTACTGGATTGTGCTAAAGTTGTACCATTCCAACTTTGAGCTCTTATCTCCATGTTAGTGACAATTTTATCAAAAGTTTTTATTTTTGACCTATAAACAAACAAAGGTGCTCCTAAGTAAGAATCTGTGATGCTGATTTTCTTAAATCTTTAAGAGTCTAATCATAATTCTTTGATGTTTAGAATGGATCCTTCTACTAAAAAATACACCATATTTGGAAAAGTTTATTAGTTGACCAGAAGCCTTACTAAACTGATTAATAATATCTAACAAATTTTTGCAACTTACAAGAGAAGCTCTGGAAAACATCAGACAGTCATCTGCAAATAATAAGTGTGATATTGGTTGACTGTGTCTAGAATATTTTGATCCCAGATATGTGTTTAGTTTTTTCCTTAGCTACCAGAAGTCTAGAGAAAACATCCATACACATGAGGAAAAGGTAAGGAGACAGTGGATCTCCTTTCCTTAAATCTCTAGATGGAGTGAAGAACTCCCCTGGAATCCCATTAAGTAAAACTGCAATGGATGTCGTAGAAACGCATTGGTGAATAAGGTTGCACAAATCTTTGCTAAAGCCAAAAACAGTAAAAGTTTGCATTCAAAAGTCCCAATTTACCCTGTCAAAAGCTTTTGACATGTCTATTTTAATTCCCAGTCCACCATTTTTTGTTTTCATCTTCTTTAAAGAATGGATAACTTCATGTGCCACCACAATATTGTCTGCAATTTGTCTTGAGGACAAAAAAGCAGACTGATATGGAGAAATCATTTTCTCCAAGAAGATTTTTAATCTATTAGCTAATAATTTAGATAAAACCTTATAGGGAGTATTACTTAAACTTATAGGTCTGAAGTCATTGGGGGTTTTAGGTTGTTTAATTTTAGGAATTAAGAAAGTTTCATTCATTTTTGGGTTGTTTTTTTTTAGTTTTAAAAGCTTCTTATATCATTGAAACAATTTGGTTACCCACCAAATCCTAATTATGTTTGGAAAAACTCACCGGGACACCATCTGGTCCCGGTGACTTATTTGATTTCATAGATTTAACTACCTTCCAGACTTCCTCTGTTGATGGAATAGTAAGCAAACTTACGTTATCCTGATCAGAGATAACTTTTGGTATTAAACTCAAAAGCTCCTGATCAGAGGTGGTTGTAGTAGCAGTAAAAGGTGTTTCAAAATGTAATTTTAACTCATCAGCAATTTGAGATTTCTTTTTCAAGACCTCCCCATTTTAATTGGTTAAGCAATCGATTTTGTTTCTTTTCCTTCTTTTGAGAGTTTTAACATGAAAATATTTAGTGTTTCTTTCTCCTAACTTCACATAGTTGTCTCTAGAAATTTGTTTTGCAATTGCTTCTTGCGTATCGTAAAGGGTTTCTAATTCCAGAATTTTAGAATTTAGAAGTAGTTGTTTATTTTTGGTTTGACTAGAAGCATTTATGTGTTCAATGTTTTTTAAAAGTTTAGAGATCTTTTTTTTTGGAACTCCAAAGACTTGTTTCCTCCATATGCTAAGATTTTCTCCTAGGGATTTCAAATTATGTAAAACTACATCAATAACATTCATCAAAGAAGAGTCCCAAGCATTAATAATTAGCTGAATACAAGTATCAAAAAAATTAAAAGGAAGAGACTGAGCACAATCAGAGATGGGATTTAAATCTAATCTTATCGGACTATGATCAGAACCAATGTGAGGAAGATGAGTAAGTGAAGATTCAGGAAATTGACTTATCCAATCATCATTGTTATAAACCTTGTCCAATCTTTCTTGAATATTCTTATTCCCTTCCCTATTGTTATTCTAAGTAAATATATTACCAAAGAAACCTAAGTCTGATAGACCAGCTCTTTGAAGCAGTCTAAGAAATGGCTCCGCTTCCATGCTATTGAAAGGCAATCCGCCTACTTTTTCTGAGGGATCAAGAATTTGGTTGTAATCCCCCATTACAACCCATGGCATGCCAGAGTGAGCTAGTTTAGAAGCTATGTCTTCTAAAAACTTCCAAGAATCAATTTTATTTGGTTTGTAAGGGCTACTAAGAAGGCTGTTAGAAGCCACAGATTATCATGAAAATTTGTTTTGATTAAAACATTTAGCAAGTTATCACAATGCTAACTGAATCACCAAAATCATCATTATGATTATCAATATTATCACAATTTCATCTAATATATCTTCTATACCAACAAACAATTTGATATTCATATCCAAAAAAATCAAAATAGCCCGATTCATGATAACTATTTTAGATGTAAACTAAGAAAAAAAAAATTGCAATCATTTACCATTTTACATACATCAAACAATGATGAATCCACAAACTAAAACATGTCTTGGTGCTACATTTTTTTACACAGTTGGAGACTTGTAGATTCAATCGCAAAGAGAAAAATAATTAATAGATCTTTCAAAGTAAAAACAACCGGTGAACCGGTAAAAACCAACTGGGTCAGCAGTTGGACTGCCCGGGTCAGCCAATTCAACATTTCAGATTTTGGACTGATTCACTGGTTTACCTATCGGACCTCCCGTCCGAGCCATGGCTCAAACTATATTGGAAATGACATTCAACTCCCTCTTTTCCACTTCCCTATAATCTAAACCACACATTTAGATATAGATATAGATTCATATTCAGATAATGGTGGGGTTCAACATTTCCAGATATGTGGTTTAGATTATAGGGAGGTGGAAAAGAGGGAGTTGAATAGGACTGCCACTGCTTTATGTCACCACTTTATTCTTTTTCTTCTTTCATTTTATCAGAGAGTACAGACTTGCTAGCATCTCTGTTTACTCATCTCTTTACGACATTACCACACTCTACCGCTTACTAGAGTTCTATTTCCTCAAAAAAGAAAAAAGGTTCTGTTTCCCCTAATGGATCGATATGCATGCTGTAAGACATGAAGAGACTACCTTCAATCTAAACACAGTAGATAATCAAACCTCTGATTTCCTTGCTGAAATTTTAAAATTGTACGCATTATATTCTATGAGTTTTTTTTTTTTGTTTTTTTTTTTTGCTAATGATGCATAATTTTAAGAAATATTTAAACAATATAGTTAACAACCTATTTCTAGATCTTGTGGCCATCCAAATTCCTCCAGAAATGCTAAAACAACTCCGTTCGACCAGCCAAAACCTGTCTGCACCAAAGACATCCAAAACAA
Organism: Papaver atlanticum; assembly: GCA_023531105.1. Lineage (NCBI taxonomy): Eukaryota > Viridiplantae > Streptophyta > Magnoliopsida > Ranunculales > Papaveraceae > Papaver > Papaver atlanticum. The sequence goes on from JAJJMB010017748.1 coordinate 1,109,988, forward strand.
GAATCTTAATCAAGCTAACAACCTCAGCGTAAGGAACGGCGAACACATCAAAGCGGATAAGATGGAAAATTATTTCCCTTCACATGTGGTAGATCTTTGAGAAATGAAATATAGTTTAAAGATTTGGAAATTGGGATTGTATGCTAAGAATAATGGAGATTTTAAAAACTGCAGAATATTTTCATGGTAAATAGCTCTATTGGTTTTCAAACATTGTGCTGATGTCAAAGTTGTACCTGGATAAACCACAGCTTAATTAAGCTATCATTATGAAGAGTAACTTAATGCGCTATACAGCTAAATTGTATATTTTGTTCTTACCTGAGGCACGTATTCACCCCCTCCTCCAAACTTCCCACAAGCTTCAACGTCATACTTTTCGTGCATTGTTCCTGTTTCCTTGTAAGTTTCATAGTTTGTTCTTATCCATCTGATTGCAATGTCCTCGGCCATAGACCTCGCTTCTTTCAAACTAGACCTTGCTAGACCTTCAACAATCACGTGTTGCAGTGGAGCCCAACCATTTGGAAAATCCCTGTTCAGTTTCTCGTTTTCAAAACATTTGAAGAAAAGAGAAAACCAATAAAGAAAATACAGAGATGCTACATAGAACACATTATCAAACTACATACCATTATAATCTGCATTGTCCAATAATGTTATTCCTATATGGCCTTAGTAAAACAAATCCGAATTAAATGTAAAGTTTAAGTTTCCATGGCTATTCTAATTGCAAAATGTTAAAGATAGTGACTACAAGAGAAAAATGAGGTCAACTTACATTCATGACAATATAGTTTACTAACCATTGTTCACTTGAATGTGATAGGGTGGTTGCGATTCCAGCAGCACAAAGTAGTCCGGAACTTCGAAAGCTTTTCACAACTTTCTTCACAGTGGAATCATCTGAAAGATATTAAAGGAATCTAGTCAATCTTTTACTTTCTCAATTAAAAGTTTATATTTCAGTTAACAGAATAAAATGATCATAAAAACTAAAAGGAAAAATAACATAAACTGAACATGAAATAAGAATAGATTACAAATGCAATATTTGCAATTAGAAGTCAAAGTAAATACCAGAGTTAAATAACTCAATCCATATAGGAATGAAATTTGATGCAAAACTAATTTGATTCTCGCCTTGAGCTTCCCATTGGTGAACTTCCTAAGAAACAAAACTCTAGGTGTATCAATAAGTACGAATGCGATAAACCAGATTTACTATAATATTTTATCAAATTTCAGATGAATAAGATACCTCACAGTTATTCGAAAGCCAGTAGTCAAACCACTGTTCCTTTTCAGTATTCCAAAAGATTGAGTTTATCGCCGTTCGTCTTGCTTCAGAAGCTTCCAAAAAGTGTTCTGCAATTAAGCTATCTCCAATGGTTTTTGCCATGAAAGCTATATCAAGCTCCATCTGAGATATATGTAAATGAACACGTCAGATCCTGTAAACAACTAAACATATGCTCATTCACCTATTACTACATTCATGTCTGGTTCAAATTTGGAACAAGTTTTCAAAAAGTAAGGTACAATTCAAATATCAAGGTTTTCTTAAAATTATTCTAGTATCACCAACTTTTTTGGGCCTGAACACTCGTATATAAAATTTTGGACTGGTTTCAGGACGATATCATTTTGAATGAAACACGTTCGTTTATAATTCTACTGTGTACTTTGATTGCATAAAAATTAAAATCACATTTGGAGTATGAACCAAACACCACTTAAATAATGTTTTGAGATGTTTTAACATACCTTAAGTATATATGTATTTAAATCCACTGGTAATATAGAAGTTGTAGCTAATGTTGTAAGATCTGATTGATTTCTGTGGAAACATATACACAATAACTAGTCAAGATTGATATAAAACGAGATCCATTATACACATATCGTATAATAGTAGTTCAATTGAAGCCGTATCACCACAAAAATGAGGTATAATATATTGCAAATATAACCTCATCCATCTCGTACTGAAATCCCATCCAGATTCAGCCGTTGAAGCTAGTTCTCGATAGAAATGTTGCTTATCAGAGTCATTCAAAAGCTTCAAAGCAGATTCCTTATCCTGTAAGAGATTATAATACAAGATAAATACATACTATATCAATATTCTCATTAAGGTAGTCATTTATAAGATAAAAATGTGTCACAACTTGCAGGGGATCCCAGGTTTGAAAAGAAATACATACAATAGTAAGGGACTCTGGTCTAGGTTTATTCCACATCGCATAATAACGACTTAGACTGTGAATGCATCCTTTAGAATCTTGTATTTTTACCTTATGTGCACCTACTTCATCAATATAAAGCATTAAGGTACAAAAAGAGATTTTTTCAATAAGGGGAGTAATTGTTGTTCATCAAGACAAAAGATAAAAATAATAATATAGTAAAGCAAATAACAGAAAAGAAGAAAAAGAGTGTGCATTTCTGAAAAGGCAATTATCTTACAATACCTGAATTCCAAAATTTATGTTCTTTGAGTAGCGCAGGTAGGGATTTTTTTACAAAAGACAAGTCATTAGTTCTGTTGTATATCTCGGATACCATTGAGCTCAAGAGTGGAGGTTGGCTGCAACAAGAAGAACAAATGAAGCTCGTGACTGAAACTCAAATCGATGAATGAATAGCATTCCAAGGTTTGTATACAGATTTTCTAAATACACCATTGCTCACAATTTATCAGGTTTATTGAGACAAGTAGCTAAACTGGATTGACAAAAATAGAACAACTAAGCATGATTAACATATACACACAGAAAGGATAGACATAATGAATTACCTTCGATTACTGTAATATGCTCTGGCACCATTTAAGACAAATCCATACTCATCTACAAGGGAAATAAGATTGTACACGATTGATTTTGCACTTTCATACATTTTGCTTGCTAACAAACCCCTGAGTAAAAACAGATAGCAATTCCAATGAGCATGTTCTGATTTAAAACAACAACAAACAAACCTTTTAAGACAACTCTGAACTTCAATTAGAGATATTAACATTAAACTCTTTCATACAAGCTGTGTACACTCATTTAAGACTCAAATATAACAACGTAGATCTTGCCTCAACATACATCTTGCCTGGAAAATATACATTGTTCTAAAACTATCGACCGGTAAAACAAACTGAATGGAAAAGCTTTTCAGTTGATTAACGCGTTTAGCCCACTACAATTCGTTCAAGAAGTGATACGTTATTGCTTACAGTTCAGAAGCATCTCTTCAATAATATTCCATCTTACTCTAAATAGGAAGTTTGATTATTTTTAAAAAATTGATACAACATGTTAAAGATCAAACATTTTAATCATCTCTAATTGAGCCCCACAGCCACATACTGCATTAGCCATAGCATTTTCAAAATCTTTAAATTTATCAGGTGTTGGTATTCTTACTTTCAGATGCTATAGTGGCAAATAATCTAGTAAAGCGCAAGAGGTGGCAAATGGGGGACTGTTTCTCATTTAAGTTATTACTATGACATTAAAATAGTTACGAAGCCATTACTGGAGCTGTTCTGAAGTGCCATTAGTAGAAAAGAAAAATTGGTAAACATAATTGCCATTAGTACTACTAACCTTATGACCCAATAAGAATCCCAGTAATAAACTTCTCTGAATCTTGAACCAGGAATCACCATTGGATACTTCAATGGTAGAAGTGTATATAAATCTGGATTCTCAATAACTTTGTCATCAACTTTCCTACTCAAATTCTTCCATAAAGAATGAATTTCCAATGCCCACTTTCTAACTTTCAAATTATCAACTTTTGGCAAAAATCCACTTGGTTCATATTCAAAATCAGTAGGCTCATGATAAACAAGATCGCTCCCTGCTTCATTCAAATACATCTTAATAAACCCTGAAAGATCTTTAACAGAAACTTTACCACTTTTTATTCTTTTCAGACTATCAAATTCTTTTTCAGTCTTTGATAAATTGAATTTCAATGACATATCTATGTATAGTTTAGGATCAAAATTGACACTACCAAAAGTATCAAGGGCTGTTTCTTGTACTTTTTCTAAGAAGGAAATTAATGGAACTGATGATTTCACATGACCTAAATCATTACACGAAGAACAAGGTACCATATTCATGGTGGTAATCAGGAAAAAATAGATTACAATAGAAAAAATAAAATTAGGGTTTGGGATTATTTGGATAACGAAGATTAAGAATTTGCGCATTTTATTTAGAGTGAAAAATGGGCTTGAGTGCGAGTGAAAAGATCGAAGTAAAAATCATACTTAAAACGAGTACAGATGCAGTAGATGACATTGAGAAGAAGATGAATAAACCGGCCAGAGCAGAAATTTGATTTAAAATTCTGTTAGATTACGAGGCAGGCCCAGCTTTGTTTCTTCCTTAATAACAAAAAGAACAAAATAAATAATTCTCGTAGGTTTTATTGTGTCCCATAAGACAGCGACTAGGGTGTAGTAAGTTAAATACTAGAGTTTAGTTAATATAATATAATATAGTACTCCAATGGTACCAAACCATCACTGGAACACCAATTTTGACGGTAGCGTCAGTCGACAACAATGACACGATCCCTATGTGCAATTCACCTTCCTGCTTTATTTTGGCCGGATATTTTGACCTACGCTAGAATATCCAGAGCTCATCACTTTTTTTTGTTTTTTTTTGGTGTCTAGCGCGTTTGGATACCAAAAACAGAAGTCAGTAACAAAAACAATTTGTTTTACAAAATGTTAATATTTTTGCTTATAAAAATCATTCTTATTGCAGTAAATTATAGAGAAGAAAAGAGGCGGAGAAAAAGGCAGTAAATTATAGAGAAGAAGACAAAGAGGCAGAGAAAAAGGATTTCTATTGAATAATAAGGATACATAGATAGCATATCCTTTATATACACTAAAGAAAAAGTCTTAGGCTTCTGGTTGGGCGCACACCCATGGGCCATAAGCCCTACAACACTCCCCCTTATGTGGTCCAATAGAACTCCGTTTGTAGTTCTCCCCTTGATGACTAGAGTGTCTAAGTCAATTGCTTCATCAAAACTTTGCTAGGAAAAACCAGGGGCTCAAATCCTTATTGCAATTCTTCACATGTAGTGTTTCACATGTCATCAAATGTAGTATGATCTTCTTTTTTTGCTCGATAATAATGCATTTTATTAAAACAAAAGAATTCAGAACTTACAACCAAAGCCAAAAATAATCTAGGCTAGAAACAGAAATAAAAGAAAGGCCTTTATAACATAGGCTTACAATTAAAAATGAATTTTATTGAAATCTAAAATATGAAAAAATAAATAAAATGGGATTTCCAATTTTGATAGGAATGGAGGTTTTCCTGTATACACAATATACTCTCCTTTATTCAAATTTGTACCTTTTTTTGCCAATGAGTCTGCTGAGAAACTGATTTCTCTAAAGCTATGAACAAATGCCACTGTAACTTAGAGCAGAAATTATTCCTCGTTTAATTGGGGGCCCCAAAAAACAATTAGGGGCCCTGACCAATTTATACCCACACCATAAATCATAGGGGGTTTCCAAAATTCAGTGAAAGGTCTATTTTTCCCTTCCCTAATAATAAAAACTAAAAACCTATTAACCCTTAACCATAAGCCCCAATTCATTTTCATTTCTAAACCCAAAAAAGAATCAGTTCCATCTTCTTTCTCGCCTCTCCATCGCGACTCCATTAACGACTCCAAGATTATTTTTTTCTCTTCACATGCTTAGATTTTTTTTTTCTTCACCCGATTAGAAAGTAAGTGAACTAAAACTTACTAATCTACTTCCTAACTGAAAAATAACAGTTAAAGAATAAGGGTAGTCAACCTCGATAGTTATATACCCTAACGATTTTTCATCTGCATGTTACTTGTATGAAAAATCGTTGATGTCTAAGGCGTAGGAGATAACGACCCTTTTTATGGGTTTTAAGATTTTTTGCCCAGATTTGTATGAAAAGTCGTCATGGTATTGAAGTGTTTCAATGACGACTCTAAATAGTCGTTACTGTTTCAAAAATGACCCTCAAGAGTCGTTATTGTTTCAATGACGACTCTAAAGAGTCGTTAATGTTTCAATGACGACTCTAAACAGTCGTTATTGCTTATAAAAGAGTCGTTATTTCTTCGAAGAGTCATTAATGGCGGAAATACATTATAAGGTCGTCATGGTCGTATTCAATACTATTACGACCCTTTAATGTATTTCCGCCATTAATGACTCTTCGAAGCAGATAACGACTCTTTTATAAGCAATAACGACTGTTTAGAGTCGTCATTGAAACACTTCAATACCATGACGACTTTTCATACAAATCTGGGCAAAATAATAATAATAAATAAATAAAATTGCAAACAAAAAATTTGAAAAAAAAGGGTAAAATCAAATTAAGTAAGATTAATACTAATTAAATAAGGGCTAATTAGCCATTACCTAAAATATTTTGATAAGGGGTTATTGAAATTAGGTTTGGGTGACCTTTTCTGTCTTCTAGTGTGAGGCCCCTAATTGTTTTTTGGGGCCCCTAATTAAACTAGGCTATTATTCCATCTAGTTATTGCTATCCAAGGCAATTTTCCAGTCTGAAAGGCCGCAATAGTTGCACTTGAATTTGTCCTAAAATAGACATTTAAGAAATTATTTAAGATAGCCCACTCACCTGTACATAATACCGCCGTCACTTCTGTAAGAAAATTTGTTGCAACGCCCAAACCACCGGTGGCAGCCACTACTACACCTCCATTCCATTCTCTCCCAATGAATCCAAATCCAGCAGCCCAGGATTCCCCCTTGAAGCTCCATCACAGCATAACAACAGTTCTTTTGGAAGGGAGAAGAAAATTTCCTTAATCTGAACTGATTTTATTCTTCTGCATTTGAGATTGAAAAACTTTAATATATGAAGGTCATAAGGAGAGTTCCACATATACTGCTTCATTCTAACATCACTGTCAAAAGTGAATTTCAATATTCTTCTTTAAAGCTCTTCTTTGTTGATTGAGTCATTTTCATAAACCATGGTGATTAATGCAGCATTCCTCCAAATCTCTTTTACTGCAGGACTCTTTGACCTTGCATAACAAAGAATATCATCCGGAGAAGTAGGATTTAGGAAGTTAAGTATTCCACCAGGCCATTTCCAGATTATTTCACTAAAGTCACAGAACCATAGTATATGCTCAAATGTTTCTTCAGAACATTTGCAGAAAGGGTATCTAGAAGTCATTTGAAATTTTCTTATTTTCATATTGTCATCAGATGGTACCACTCTTCTTACCAGTTTCCATACATTACTTGAAACACTGGGATGAATACTAGGATGCCAAATTTGTTTTTTCCACTGAAGTGTTGGAAATTTTTCCCTAATTAACTCACTAGCTAAGGCAACTCCCTTATTGTCCACCACTGGAAGCTCATTAGCTCCAAAAATTTTTTTTGAAAAATCTGGAGGAATTACCCATTTACCATTGTGCAATAAGTATGCAACTTTTATCTTTGGATGATTCAGCATTATTTCATTCTCTGGAAACAATCCACACAAGGGTCTCTCCTTTATCCAATTATCCTGCCAAACAGAAATGTTTTGTCCATCCCCAACTAGCCATCTTGAATGATTGTTAACTTCAGGAAGTACTCGTTTGATACTAGGCCAAATAAAAGATTTTTTATAGTATGTTATCCACTCCCCATTGTTATTCTAAAATTTTGCTCTAAAGAATTTGGTCCATTCTTCTTCACCATTTTGTTTTTTCCAGCATAATCTCATAAGTAAAGCCTTATTAATCACCTTAAGTCTTTTTATGCCTAATCCACCTTCTGATAAAGGAGCACACACGTTATCCCACTTCAAAGTGATCATTTTTATTATATTGGAGTCACCAGACCACAAAAAGTTTTTAATAATCCTTTCACATTCCTTCAATACTCTTGCAGGACATTTATAAACTGACATATTGTATATGAGGATGCTGCATAACACAAACTTCACCAATATCAACCTTTCTTGAAAAGATAGTAAATGACCTCTCCATACTGCTAATTTATCTTTAAGGAATTCCACAAACACCCACACTTGTGTAGCTTTAACCACTCCAGGATTTAAAATTATTCCCATGTACTTGTCAGGAAAAGAAGATAGAATCATATTACAATCCTCAGCTAATTATAGTTCTCTGGATTCACCGGTACCTCCAGTAAAACAGTTACTTTTTGTTGAGCTAACAATTTGACCAAATGATTTTTGGTACTCCTCAAGAGCTTTCATTAGTCTTCTAACATTCCTTTTATCTCCATTACAAAATATAAAAATATCATCAACAAAGAATATCTGAGTTGGTTGAATACCTTTTCTATTAACCATGGGGATGAGTTTATTTTTCTCAACCATTGCACTTAAAACTATGCTTAGGACATCTACCCTGCCTTAGACCTCTACCCACTCCAAAGTAACCTGCATTTCATTGATCAAAACTAAAATTTTAGCTGATTTCAGCAAAATATGAATCCATTTGATATGTTTTTCAGAAAAACCAAAGCATCTCATAGATTAAAAAAGAGATTCCCAACTAAAAGGGTCATATGCTTGAGTTATATCAATTTTCAGTCCCACATTACCTCCTCTTCTTTTGATTTCCAGCTCATTTACTAATTCAGAAGCTAAAACAATTTGATCTTGGATGTCTCTTCCTTTGATAAAGGCTCTTTGTTGAGGTGAAACAATCTTATTTATTATCAGACTCAATCTAGTAGTAATGATCTTAGTGAATACTTTGAAACTAAAGTTCATCACACCAATTGGCCTAAATTGATTAGGCTTCTTAGCATTCTTTACTTTTGGAAGTAATAATAGAAACTTAGAGTTCATACCAGCTGGAACAAAACCTTTAGAATGGCTTTAACAAAGTCTTCTCCAATAATATCCCAAGCCCATATGTAGAATCAACCACTGAAGTCATCAGGTCCAGGAGCACTGTTTGGGTCCATTTCAAAGACTGCTTTGTGAATTTCCTCAGATGATGGAGTAGACTCTAATAACTTATTATCTTCTGGTTGAACTAATTTAGGATTTAATTCAAAAATGCTCTCAACAAACTGAGTCTCCTGATATGTGAATTTGTCTTCATAATTTTTTACTAAAATATCAGAAATGCCTTGTTGACTAGTAATTATAGTTCCATCACTGTTTTCCAGTTCTATAATAACATTCTGAGCTTGTCTTAATTTCATGTTTACATGAAATTTTTTTGAATTTGATGCCCCTTCTTTTATCCATCTTGTTAGAGCACTGCTCGGTCGAACTCGCAAGCGTTGTTATCTCAAGCTTGTTTGTCAAGTTTAGTTGTCAAAACTATAAGTCTTGATTTCTAGTCTACTTATAGCTAAGTCTCGGATTAGGATAGAAAGTGTAGTTGAGCTTTAGACTTCACGGCGTTCATCGATTGAGGACAAAGAACTACTAAGGGGAGCTTGTGGAACTTCATCAACAAAAGGTATGTGGAGACTTGAACTCATCTATCACTCAAAAGTCTATCTACTCTATCTCCTATTTGAGACAAAAGTCGTATAGCTATATAGACTTCGATTATACACATTTGATATTTCGAGCTGAGTTTAACTTGCTTACATATTTCTCGAAATATGTGTTGGTAAGCTTTCACTTTAACCAAGTTCATCTTATATTCTTGGCGAAAGTCAAAAGATGATCATGTGAAAATCGCCTGGTAACATGATTTGTGTGAGACAGTCATTTGATGTAGACTCCGAATGTTTCGTATTAATCTATCGATCACTTGAAAATTACTTTGAAGCTAATATTTTGTGTGAGATAGCTAATGTCGTCTTCTAAGAAAGTTTCAATGATTGAAATGGGAGTTTAGAACAATTAACCATGATTGGATATAACACAGTATGCGTACTTGTATGCTAACTGTTGCAAGTTATTCCAAGTCCGGGAACCATAGTATGCATACCCGTATGCGTACTGGTTGGTTAGTTGAAAGTCCGGGAAATTAGTATGCATACCCGTATGCGTACCGGCATAAGTTCAAGTCCGGGACTTCAACTGAGTTTGGAGGTATGCATACCCGTTCTCATACTGGCGAACCCAAATCAAGTCCGGCCACTTAGGTATGCATACCCGTTTGCATACTTGAGTAGGTTATGTTATAAAATCGGTTTGTTCATGAACTAATACATTTATATAATAAGGAATGCAATCTCTTGCAAACCGTGGCTATAATGTTCATGAATTGATTCGAGTGAATCAAAATCGATTTTGCTTCAATTGTATCTTGTATACTTCTATGAGAATATAAACAATTGAACAACTCTAATACTAGTTTCATTTGAGTCATTTGAACTAGTTGTGTTAAGATGAACAAGGTTGATATGAAAGTGTTCATATGGCTAACTTCGGTTAACTATTGTTGAGCCAACAAGGTGTACACGTTTAGGTACGGTTACCCATATCTAAATGAAGTCACTTTTCATTTGTGTGTAACAAGCTAAGTTCGATCTAACGGTTGAAAGATATTAGCTTGAGTCTAATCAGGTTTTCATCTAACGGTGAATATTGAATGCTTTGTTATCAAGGTAACATTGATTTGCAAACCCTGATTTGAAGACTATATAAGGGAGAACTCAAGCAACTGAGAAACCTAATCCCCACACCTCCTGTGTGATACTAGTTGCGACTAGAGTCAATTTTCCTTTAACCTAGGTTTTTCCTACAACCATTATAGGTTAACGTCTTAAAGACTTTATTGGGATTGTGAAGCCATACCCAACTATTTTCTTTGTAGTTACGTGTTATGATCTTGTTGTATTCTATCGTGATTGTGTACTATCTTCTTTGAGATTTGCACGAGATTTAATCTTTGATAAGCAGATAAAAAGTAGTCACAAACATCTTCGTCTCATCGTTTGTGATTTCACAATATCTTGTTTCGCTACCATACGATTAAGATTATGGTGAGGTGATTGATATTACTAGGATTTTCTTTAGGAATATAAGTCCGCTATATCAATTGGTTCTTGTTCACCTTGATTTATCAAAAGACGGAACAAAACTCATAGGTATTTCTGTGGGAGATAGATTTATCTATTCAATTGACTTTTATGTGTGAGACAGATTGGTTTATCAAGTCCTCGACTTTGGGTCGTAGCAATTCTTAGTTGTGGGTGAGATCATCTAAGGGAATCAAGTGCGTAGAGTCCTGCTGGGATTCAGAGGCGTAAGGAACGCGACTGTACCTTGATCAGTGTGAGATTGGTTAGGGTTCAACTACATTCCAGTCCGAAGTTAACTTGGAGTAGGCTAGTGTCTGTAGCGGCTTAGTTCAGTGTGGTGTTCAAATCTGGACTAGGTTCCTGGGTTTTTCTGCATTTGCGGTTTCCTCGTTAACATAATTTATGGTGTCTGTGTTATTTCTTTTCCGCATTATATTTTCTATATAATTGAAATATCACAGGTTATGCGTAGTTCAATCAATTAGATAATCCAACCTTTGGTTGTTGATACAAATTGATTGACACTTGAACATAAGTCTTTGGTACCGTTCAAGTTGTTTCACATAATAATCAGGCTCGCGGATTTCTATCTGTTTGATTTGTTGATTACATTATGAAATAGAGATACAACTCTTGGATATATTTCCATTGATTGAGTCTGAATGTGTAGTTATTCTCTTGGAATTATATTGGAGTTTGTCCATACAGATTGCCTAAACGAAATATTGGGTGAGGTTGTTAGACCCCCGCTTTTTCAATTGGTATCAGAGCAGGCAAACACGTTTAAGACCTCATAAGTCTGTGTTTGTAGCAATCTGACTTTATGGATAGTAAAGTCTCTATAAACGCTTCACCAGAATTTAACTCTGATCTTAGAGAACGTTCTTAAGAGCTAGTTAATCTCCAGAAGAAGTTGGATGATCAAATCCGGATCAATTCTGATCTTGTTGCAGGAATTGCAAAGTATAAGGATTTGAAGTCTGTCAAAGTATCTTCAATGGATTTGAATAACTCCTTTAATTCTTCCTTGAAGAATTGTCGCAAGTCAGGGGATAAGCGAGGTTTAGGCTTTGTGAAACCTGATGTGACTCAGAACTACTCAGATGAGTTTAAAGATGTTGGTCCATGTATGTTCTGTGATTTCCATAATCATTTTCAACATACGTGTACATCATTCAAGAAAAGTTTAAAGGTTGCTAGTAATATTCACAAGAAAGCTGAACAACTGTTTACTTCTCTAAAAAGGTGTACAAATCTAACAAGAAATCCCAAATGGGATAGTAGTGTTAGTATGAGAGCTTTTGCTCTAAAATCAACATTACCCTTTCAATGGTTCCTTGATAGTAGATGTAGCCGACATATGACTGGAGATCTTTCGTGGTTTGTGAATTCAAGCGACTTTGAAGGAGGTCATGTAACATTCGGAGATGGGAGTTGTTGCTACATAAGCAAGAAAGGGACGATCAAACTTCCTAGCGTTCCTGAAATCCATGATGTAGTATACGTTAAAGGTATGACTACAAATCTCCTTTATGTTAGTCAAATTTGTGACAAAGGCCATAAAGTTGTCTTTAATGCAAATGGATGTGACATTGTAGATAAAACTGGAAAAGTAATTTTTCAGGGAACTCGTGGTAACAATAACTGTTATCTTCTTGATACTGAGTTTAACAATTGTTGCAATTTGACTAAGGTGGAATCTACACATCTTTGGCATGAGCGTTTTGGTCACATCAATTATCGCCTTCTAACTAAGATCATCAACAAATAACTTGTTAGAGGTTTTCCCAAAATCAATGCTAAGATTGATGGTGTCTGTGGTGCCTGTCAAAAGGGTAAACAAACGAAAGTTCCACATAAATCATCTCGAGATATTATTAATAAGGCTCCACTTGATTTAATTCATATGGATCTCTTCGGTCCTATTCAACAACCTACGGTTGCTGGGAAGAAGTATGCTTTAGTTATGGTAGATGATTACACCAGATTCACTTGGGTGGCATTTTTAGCTCATAAGAATGAAACCCTTGGTGAATTCAAGATTATTGTTAATAGAATACAGAATGAACAAGGTCGCAAGCTAAAGAAAATTAGAAGCGACCGTGGAACTGAATTCAAGAACACTAAGGAGTTTGAATTTTGTGGCCAGGGTAATGCTCCATAACAAAAACTTACCGTTAAGGTTTTGGGAGAAGCTGTTTTCACAGCATATTATTTGATCAACCGTGTATACCTACGGTCGAAAACTCTAAACACTCCTTATGAGTTGTGGTACGGTAGGAAGCCTAACTTACACTATCTCAGAGTGTTTAGAAGTAAGTGCTACATTCTGAAAGATCGAGAACATAAAGGGAAATTTGATTCTAAAAGAGATATGAAGGTATCTTTTTTGTTATGCATCTGATGGTCGTGATTTTCGAGTATTTAATCTCAGAACCCAAGTTATGATGAAATCTGCAAATGTCATCATCGATGATCTGAGCAATTTTCATCATGATATCCCTCCTGCTGAATTGCCTCCAACTGAGACAACTGAGAAAGTCAAGGAAATCCCAGAATCAGTTGAAGTTGTTCCAACAGTCGATGATCCTGATATTTCCAGTGACGAGGAGAATAGCACTGATCAGGCTATTCCTATTGAACAAGAATGTGTTCCTCCACGACACCTCTGGGTTCAAAGGAATCATGATACTAACAGTATTATTGGAGGAAAATATTCTACATTTAAGACAAGAGGACAACTTCAAAATATTTGTATATCTATTGAAAGTAGAACCGAGAAATATTGGTGAAGCTCTTAGCGATCCCTTTTGGGTGAATGCAATGCATGAAGAGTTAAATCAATTTCAAAGACAAGATGTATGGGAGCTCGTACCTTGTCCGTCCAATATCAATATTGTAGGTACCAAATGGATATTCAAGAACAAGTCTGATGAATTTGGCACCATTGTCAGAAACAAAGTCAGACTTGTCGCTCAGGGATATTCACAGATTGAAGGTGACGAAACTTTTGCTCCTGTAGCATGCCTTGAGTCCATTTGGTTGTTATTAGCTCATGCTTGTTTTCTTAATGTTAAGCTGTTTCAAATGGACATAAAATCTGCGTTCCTAAACGGAAATTCAAAGGACGAGGTCTATGTGTCTCAACCTAACGGATTTGAAAATCCTGATTTCCCAGATCATGTCCTTAAGCTCAAAAAGGAATTATATGGGTTAAAACAAGCACCTCGTGCCTGGTTCGAAAAACTAACTACTTCTCTTCTTAGGAAAGGTTTTTCGAGAGGTGGAGCTGATAAAACTTTGTTTACCAAATGGAGTCGGAAAGATGTTGTCATTGCTCAAGTTTATGTAGATGATATCATCTATGGATCAACTTCTGAGAAACTTGCAAAAGATTTTCAAGTCTCTCTTGGTAAGGAATTTGAAATGAGCAATGTTGGTGAATTACAATTCTTTTTAGGATTACAGATTCAACAACATAAGGATGGAATTTACTTATCTCAAGAAAATATGCTAAGGATCTTGTGACAAGGTTCGATCTTAATAAGTCAACTCCAAAATAGACACCTATGCCCACCACTGGTAAACTACATCGAGATGAGAAAGGAGTAAATGTGGATCAAAAGCTTTATCGATCTATCATTGGAAGCCTTTTATATCTTACAACTACTAGACCTGATATTGCTTTTAGTGTTGGTTGTTGTGCTAGATTTCAGGCTAATCCAAAGGAATCTCATCTTGCAGCTGCAAAGAGGATCATGTGATATATTCATCACACTATTGGGTATGGTCTATCTTATACTTTTGATACTAACACCGATCTTACTGCCTATTCAGATGCAGATTGGGCAGGATGTGTGGAAGACCAAAAGAGTACTTTATGGGGATTTTACTATGTTGGGTTGAATCTTGTGGCATCGCACAACAAGAAACAAAACTCACAATCCCTGTCTACATGCGAAGCAGAATACATTGCTGCAGGTTCGTGTTGTACTCAACTTCTATGGATGATACAAATGCTTGCTGCTATGGAATTGACAGTGGTGTGATGAAAATATTTTGTGATAACTCAAGTGCGATTCGCATCACTAAGAATCCTGTTGAGAACTCAAGAACTAAGCACATTGATATAAGGTATCATTTTATTAGAGATCTCTATGAAAATGGTATTATCAATATGGAATTTGTGCCTTCCGAACAACAATTGGCTGATATTCTCACCAAACCTTTAGATACTGTTACGTTTCAACACTTACGGAAGTCTATTGGTGTTGTTTTGGTTCATTAGTTTTCTAGCCTTTTGCCCCTGGACTCATTTATATATATTGGGAAATCAAGGCTTAGAACATCAATGTAGTGTTGTTTCAATTTCGCATTTGTTTCTACGTAGATAAAAGCTCTGTTAGGGATCAAAGTATACAAATAAATCCTTCTTTTCTTGTAAAAGTAAGGTCGCTCTTTTTTTTCTTTCGGGAATGACATTTTATGGGGGAGAGTTCTTAATTGAACTTGTGCTTAATTGCCAAATCTTTGTGGGGAGTGCGGTTGTGGAATTTTGTAGGAGTTTTCTTGTATCTTTATAAAATCCTTGATGAATACACTAAGTTTCGACTATGTGAAATCATCGAAACAAAGTTGATATGTTCTCTTTTAGTCATGAAGTATCTCTATGAGAATTTCATTACGATCCCGCTAGTTTTCGTACCTTTGCCAATTTATATTGACAAAAAGGGGGAGAATTATTGTGTAGTTCACACTACAAATACATATGGTTTACGGATCATTATATAAGGGGGAGTGGTTTTCATTGTGAGATGAAGTATTGACTAAGGGGGAGTAATACATATCACCATAGTATTGTTGTCAAAGTTGTGATACAATTGGACTTTGATGTTGTGTAATAATACTATGACACTGTATAACAATGATTAAGAGCTACTGTTTTCTCATTGTTATAGCTACGGATCTTAAACAACTATGATGCTGAGTTGAACACGTTCAGAATCACTGGAGTACTTGGAAGTGACGAAGATTTCAAGTAATGTTGAAGAACCAAGGAAATCAAGCATTTGGATGAGAAGCTACAAAGTTTATTTATTTTGTAATCCATATGTATTGATAGTTTTGTCACTAAAATTGACAAAGGTGATGGGTTTATAGACAGTGGTATGTAATATGGTTCGTTCAAGACTTGTGAAAGCAGATTTTAGATCTAATTTTAAAACTAAAAATATAGCAAACTTCAAACAAGAGGTAATGTGGAGAGACTAGGGCTAGGATTCCACCATTGGTCGATATTAGTGATTTAATAAAACAATAATTGTGCAACTCAACATTCAAATCGATTCTAATAGTATTGCCTAGACATGTAGATTTTCAAAAGAATAGATGTTAATCCAAGCATAGAATATCAAAACCCTAAAGCAAGCATGTTTTATCAAGAGAAAATACACCTAACTAATCAAAATCATATAATCAATTTTTAGTTCAATGCAAAAATCATAATAGAGTTGTTATAATTAATAAAAAGTAGAAATGTATCACTTTTACCGAAACAACGGCTTCCTCCATTGCCCCAAGGATTGGGTTTAACTCATCATAATGGAAACACGCTCAAAATTCGATTTCATTGCTCCAAATGTGCTTACAAAGATGAATATGTAAGAAAAGAGGGATTTGTAACGGTATAATGCCGTTACTATTACAAACTATGACTGTTACAAAGAAATGATATTTTAAATTCGTCGCTGGCACTGTTGAACTGTCACTGAAAGACAATTGCAAAACCGTGAATAGACCACGGTTTGTGAACGACAGGCTTTAGCAGCTATATGTTCTTGATGTTCTTCACAGATACAGCAGCAGAAATATTCTCTGCAATTCACGATTCTCACTTCTATTCTTCACCAACTCTCTGCACATCCCTCCGTGTGAGTCCGGACACCCTCTCTTCTACGATGTGGTTGGTCCACATACATTTTGTATGTGGCCCCTCTTTATTTTCTGACACCTATTTAACTTAAAAAGTTACCTCCTCCAAATCCCCTTATTTGTTCTACTTTTTGTGAAAAAGTAGAAAGTTAATAAAAAGAAAAGGGAAAAACAGTTAGGTAATAAAAATGTTTTTCAAGTTTTTTCCTACTTTGTACTAGGTGTCAGCATTTAAAGAGAGGCCACATACTTGAAGTATGTGGCCCGACCACATCGTAACCGCACCGCAAATATCTTCGTAATAAACTCCCAAATCTTCTCACTGTCAAACCATTAACTCGTGTATATTTTCCTTCTTGTTTTATCTTCTCACGCGTCTACAGCTTCCTAACCCCATTCAACACGTTGAGTCAAAGTTTGATTATAGCACACTCAGGTCACACGCAATTACCGTAAATGGCTCGGAAAAATCCCGAGAATATTCCAACTCTGTTTAACGATAATCAAGAGAAATCTTCCCCGTTTGATGATTCAGCCAAGCCTAGTCGAAACAAACAACTATTCCAACCCTGTTTCGTAGAAACAGGATGGTTCCAATCCAAACCCGAGATTTAATATCTCTCAAACCATTCTCTGTTTCAAACTAAAAACCCGATAAAAAACCATCTTTCCCTGCAATCGAATTCTCCAGCCAATTCTGGTTGATTCCAACACCCTTATCATTCCTGTTCTGCTCAATAGAGTAAACCCAAAGAGTTTCAGTGATTGAATCTCCTTAAAACATGTCCAATTCTCAAACCCTAATTTCTTCCAGTTACTACACAAAATTCCCGCCAAAATTCAGTTTTGAAATGTTGAAGATGAAGTGCCCTTAACCAAAACGTGGGCGCCTTTAGCATATGGGGTGTGAATAGTGTGTGGATGCCCCTTAGCAATTGAGGTGCCCCTTATCCAAAGTAGGGGTCCGTTTAGCAAATGTCCTCTGAGGGTGCCCTGAGTAATTTTTCGAGCAGATTTTTCCAAAAATGTTTATTTCCCAAAAATACCTACAAACACATAAAACACTATAATAAGTACAAAAATCGAGCACTAACAATACATACATTGAGGACAATTAAGACACAAAAATGTGTATATCAAATATCCCCAAACTTATTATTTGCTAGTCCCCGAGCAAATCTAATATAGAGAAAATAAAAATCCTAACTCACTGTCGCAGGCATCGCGATTGCACTTAGCGTGTGCAACAAGCCTTTGAACCCCTAGGTGGCCCTAGTGGCCGAGTTTTGTCTCGGGAGGGTTTACAAGAGGTGTACCCACAAAACCGTGACTTATAATTGGTCACAAGTATCCAAAGAGCTATGAGGACAAACATATTCTCAACCTATCGCCAAGTAACTAGAATGCCAGAGAAATTAAAGGTATCCGCTCTATAGCTGAATAAAGAAAAGGGGAGACACATCCGCTATACTGCTAGATAAAGAGATATCCGCTACACAGCTAGATAAACATTATGAGATACATCCGCTTTACAGTTGGATAAGATTAGGAGAGAGATAAAGATGAGAAGGACATCTGCTACACAGCTGGACAAATTACGTGTGATGAGTTGAACCAGTGTTAGAAAGATCTTTTGCCAGATGGAAAGCGGACTAACAAAGCAACTAATATGCATCTCTCTTCGACTCTCTCATAGTGCTCAGTAGAAACAACGTCTTCTTCGGCTTCAACTGTTGATGATAAATTCTCGAACCTCGTAAAACCTTGACAATTAACTCTTCTCTTCAATTTCTTGCTTGAAACTTCCTTATAGATTTCTACTTCCCTATGGCCTTATTAAACAAAAAGTTTTTTTTTTTTTTGATGTACAGTAATAACAAGACTAATATTTACATGGCCAAGAGAGAAGGACTTTAGCACTTGGATCTTTGCAATTTGTAATGTCTTGGTATCATGAACTTCAACAACTTACATTGTTTGATTTTCTTTGCTCTTATAACTAAGTCTTCAACTTTGATTTGAAATTTTGCTTTCCTTTTTATTGTTGCTTATAAACCTTAAACGTCTTCATAGATTTTGATATCGCTCTGCTTGTTGATGATGATAAGTTTCTACTGAGAGAGAGTCGTAATCCAGTAACTAAGACTATATTGTGAGGTTCCTTTGTCTTTATGGCATTTCCTTCTGGCTTAATTGTCTTTCCATCATGGATGGTTAGGTCCATCACGATTACCCTCTAAAAGGTACATGTTCTCTCCTGATTGTCAATGATCTCAATGTCTTTTTCTCTAATGTCTCAGTAGAATGTTATCCCTAGAAATTCTAATTTCCATCTTTTCGGTGAGAAACAATATGTAAACTTAGCTAATTGGATACTATGTGACACTAGAAGTTTCTCCCTTACCCCCAAACTCAAATCTAACATTGTCCTCAATGTTTTAAATATAAAATTAAAAGCATGAACAAGGAGAAAATGTTACCACTTGAGGGAAAAGAAATAAGGAAGGATATTACCGTATCGCATGAGCGCGGGTGCCTCCCAGTAAACGCTAAAATTAAAGTCTTTAGCTAGACATCAAATACCACAAAATGGCTAATCATCTTTCAAAATCGTATACGAATAGTCGAAATAATTGTGGGTCCATAAGACCAAATAGAGCTAACACAAATATGAGACAACTGTACTGGTTCGGAAAAATGAAAAGAAGGAGCACGTCCTCATCTAAGGTTTCTGTCAAGACAATTGGGTTTATCTGGTGTGCATAATTGAGCTTCATATGTGTCTCGATAAATAGATTCATCCGAAAAACGGGTCTCTAATACATGGGTTACCTCCTGGACAATATCAGGAAGATCGGGTTGCTCTGAAAAGACTCAAGTAATATCTCAGATGCACAAGGCTGGAGTCCCAAGTTAGGGATACGTGACGATCACAAGAACCATCACTACCCCCAAACTTAGGGTTTTCACTACTCACCGACAAACTTCTAACTTTTCCTTGAATTTCCGGATCTTCAGAGTCCTTAAAATACTCAAGAGATTCTTTTAGTTCTCTACCCCCAAACTTAGGGTCATCATTACTCTCAGAAAGACCTAAAACTATTGCTTGAATTTCTGGGTCCATAGAATCTTTAAAATACTCAAGAGCTTCTTCTAAAGATTGATCACACATCTGATCTAAGAGAATGGTTTCCTCAAAATCATCTAAAGAATCTACCAGTAAAGTGTCAAGCCAATTATCCTGAACTAAATCCTGAACTAAAGTGCTAATCATATTCACTTCTTCTAAATCATCGTTCTCAGAAGGTTGTCTAGTAACATTAAAGACATTTAGTTCAGTGGTCATATTACCGAAGGATATTTTCATAAGACCGGTCCTACAGTTGATGACAACGTTAGCTGTGGCTAAAAATGGGCGACCTAAAATCACCGGGATTTGAGCACTTGGGTCCTGAACAGACTGGGTGTCTAGAACAACGAAATTCACTTGATAAATAAACTTATCAACCTCAATCAGAACATCTTCTATGACACCACGTGGGACTTTGACAGACCTATCAGCTAATTGTAGTGTCATTTTAGTCGGTTTCAACTTACTAAGACCTAGTTGGGTGTATACATGATACGGGAGTAAGTTAACACTAGATCCTAAGTCAAGTAAAGCCTTATCGACCATGTGATTACCAATCGCACAAGATATGGTGAGGCATCCAGGGTACTTATACTTAGGGGGTGTTTTGTTCAGAGGAATTGAACTTACTTAACTAGCTAAAAAGGCTTTCTTATGAACATTTAGCTTGCGCTTTCGTGTACAAAGATCTTTAAGGACCTTGGCATAAGCAGGCATTTGCCTAATGGCTTCTAATAATGGAATGTTGATGTTCACCTGCTTAAATATTTCCATTATCTCGTTGAAAGTTGACTCCTTCTTTGTTGGGGCTAGCAACTGTGGATATGGGGCTCTAAGCACAAAGGTAGTCCTATCAGGAATTTCTTGGGAATCCTTAGAGACTGTTTCAGTTTCCTCATCTATGGGCTCCTCTTGGGAACTGGAGGGTGGATCTACAGTATGTCCGCTATTAGGCATGGCTACCTTATTGTCTACCGTTTTACCGCTCCTAAGGGTCGTTATCGAATTCACATGGTTTGATGATTTCTCACCAGATAAAAATATTTCATGAACTCCTCTAGGATTGGGTTGTGGTTGACTATGGAACTTTCCTTTTTCCCTTTCTCTCAAAGACTCAGCAATTAGACCAACCTGGTTTTTTAACTCGGAAATAACCTGAAAGTTAGCCTGAACCATCTTTTTATTATCATCTAAACCTTGTGCCATCGATTGCTGAAAATTTATAGTGTTCCGAGTTAACAAGGCAAGAGACTCTTCTAAACTCATGATCTTCTTATCTGAAGGATCCTGAAACTGTGCTGGACCTGTTGGATTCTTAATATAGCCAAAACCTGGAGGAACCCGAGAGTTACTAGTCTGACCTTGACTCTGGCCCTTTGACCAAGAAAGGTTTGGATGGTTTCTCCAACCAGGGTTATAAGTTTCTGAATATGGGTCAAACTTCTGATGGTTCTCAAATCTAGAGTTATTATAAAGAGCATGGGCTTGCTCTTCAGTCTGTCCTTCCCAAAAAGGCTCTATTCTGCCATTAGTTTAACTCAATTCTAAAGCTTCTAACCTTTTAGCTATGGCTGCTATTTTGGCATATGATTCAAAAGATCCTTCAACCCTATTGACATTTCCTCTACTTAGAATAATTTTTTTCTGGGGCTCCCTACTATTTTCCCATTGATAGGTCTTTTCGGCGATTTCATTCAAAAATATCATCGCCCGATCAACATCTTTATTCCCAAACCCACCCGTGCATAAAGACTCAACCATGGTTATTGTCGAATAATCTAAACCCTCGTAGAGAATCTGAACTAGACTAACCTTCTCTAAACCATGGTGAGGACAATGGCCTATCAAATCATTGAACCTTTCCAAATACCTATATAAGGATTTTTCCCTCTTGTTGAGCAAATGTGCTAATCTGCTGTCTAATAGATAATGTTCTGTGCCTAGGGAATAACTTTATTATAAAAGCAGATGTAAGTTGTTCATAAGTTCAATAGACTCAGAGGGCAAACTATACAGCCAAGATTTGGCTTTATCTTTTAGGGAAAAGGGGAATAACCTAAGTTTCAAAGCATCATCCTCTAGGTTTTTAATTTTCAAAGTACTACAAATTTCCTCGAATTCCCTAACATGAAAATAGGGGTTTTCATTTTCTTTCCCTAAAAAGATTGGGAGCATCTGTATGGTCCCAGGTTTTAGTTCATAATTTGCCTCAGTTTCAGCTAACTTGAAACATGACGGACAAGAGGTCCTAGTTGGGTTCAACAAAGCTTTTAGAGTTGTGATTTCTGGCACTAAAAAAGGACTAGGAGTACTTCCTTCACTAAGTGTCAAGTTTTCAAATCTGAAATTTCCGAAAACAGGGCTCTCAAAAGAAGAGTCTTCGGGCTCCACGCCTTCACAAGAAGAACTAATAGGTTTGTCACTAATCAAACGATCTAGAGTGTTTATTTTCCAAGCCCGTTCTCTAATGACCTCGGGCATACACTAGAGAAAACAAAAAGGAGAAAAAAAAAATCCTAAAAGGAAGGGATGTTCTATGCAAACACACACAAGGCTGACTCTACCATAACTAGCCTATTTTATCTAGCAAACAAAAAGTATGATGGCTCCCTTAGATTGTTTCTAGACCCGCTTCTACTCTTCCAAGAGGCAACTAGGTACAATTTTAGCAAACCTCATAGGACGATCCGAATAAAGTAAGTCGAAGAGAAGTAGGAGAAGCTCAAAGGAGCTTTGGTACCCCCACCTCTTTGGCAACGCTTCCCTGGGTTACAAGGCGGCTCTAATCGACTTCCAGTAATCTTCCTGAACTTTGAGCTCGGATAACAAAATACCCAATACGATCCTTTTGAACGACTTTCCTATAAGCTCGTTACCCTATCGGTCTCGTTCTAGTCAGTATTTTAAGCTAGGGTTCGCGTTTGGTATCGTTTTCCTAAAGCGGGCAAGAAGAGAACGGTGATGAAATCCGAATCCTTATCTTGTATTGCCAGGCCTTGCCCTTTACTAGGAAATTAAACCGTTTTCAGTCCTCAACATATAAGCATACGAAGGAAGACAGTAAACCCGCTGATAGGGGATTCGCGGGTGTTTAGACAAACTTACCTCCTGTTCCAGACGGAGGATGAACCGCTGAAGTCGACTCGGGCCACCGACTCCTATGTCAGTGTACGAACCCGAGGGGCCGAGGCAATATCGCAATTGCCGTCCTTCCATGTGCAGTTTTATATTTAATTACCCTTCCCTAGGGTTTGAAATAAAAATAATGTCCAAATATCCAAAGTCCAATGTTCAAAAAGGAAATTGCAAAAGAAAAAGAAAATTACAGAAATAAAAGATCCCTAATACGATTTCTAAATAGAATATCTAAAAAAATCTAAAAAAATCTAAAAAAATAAAAACTAAAATCTAAAAAAATCTAAATAAAAATAAAATAATTTTTTTTTTCTTCGTTCTTTTCGCTTTGTCTTTTTGACTCCAAATTATTTAATTGACCACCAAAAGCTTTGGAAACTCCTTTTTTCTTTCGCTCCAAAATTCAAAATCTGTAGTGAAAAGATAAATACCCAAAAACGTAAAATAGAACAAATAAAATAAAATAAAAATAAAACTACAAAAACAAGACCTAAAAATTAAATCTAAAATTCTAAACCTAAAAACAAGTCCGCATCGGCGGCGCCGAAAATTGATGGGTTTATAGACAGTGGTAAGTAATATGGTTCGCTCAAGACTTGTGAAAGTAGATTTTAGATCTAATTTTAAAACTAAAAATATAGCAAACTTCAAACAAGAGGTAATGTGGAGAGACTGGGGCTAGGATTCCACCATTGGTCGATATTAGTGATTTAATAAAACAATAATTATGCAACTCAACATTCAAATTGATTCTAATAGTATTGCCTAGATATGTAGATTTTCAAAAGAATAGATGTTAATCCAAGCATAGAATATCAAAACCCTAAAGCAAGCATGTTCTATCAAGAGAAAATACACCTAACTAATCAAAATCATATAATCAATTTTTAGTTCAATGCAAAAATCATAATAGAGTTGTTATAATTAATATAAACTAGAAATGTATCACTTTTACCGAAACAACGGCTTCCTCCATTGCCCCAAGGATTGGGTGTAGCTCATCATGATGGAAACACGCCAAATATTCGATTTCATTGCTCCAAATGTGCTTACAAAGATGAATATGTAAGAAAAGAGAGATTTGTAACGGTATAATGCCGTTACTATTACAAACTGTGACTGTTACAAAGAAATGATACTTTAAATTCGTCGCTGGCACTGTTGAACTGTCGCAAAATACTATTGCAAAACCGTGAATAAACCACGGTTTATAAATGACGGGCTTTAGCAGCTATATGTTCTTGATGTTCTTCACAGATACAACAACAGAAATATTCTCTGCAACTCACGATTCTCACTTCTATTCTTCACCAACTTTCTGCCCATCCCTCCATGTGAGTCCTGACACCCTTTATATAGTCACAACACCCAAATATCTTCGTAATAAACTCCTAAATCTTCTCATTGTTAAACCATTAACTCGGGTATATTTTCCTTCATGTTTTATCTTCTCACACGTCTACATCTTCCTAACCCCATTCAACACGTTGAGTCATCATCCAAACACGTAAAAGTTTGATTATAGCACACTCAAGTCACACGCAATTACCATAAATGGCTCGGAAAAATACCAAGAATATTCCAACTCTGTTTAACGATAATCAAGAGAAATCTTTCCTGTTTGATGATTCAGCCAAGCCTAGTCGAAACAAACAACTATACCAACCCTGTTTCGTAGAAACAGGCTGGTTCCAATCCAAACCCGAGATTTAATCTCTCCCAAACCATTCTCTGTTTCAAACTAAAAACCCGAGAAAAAAACCATCTTTCCCTGATTTGCTCAATCGAATTCTCCAGCCAATTATGGTTGATTCCAACACCCTTATTATTCATGTTCTGCTCAATAGAGTAAGGCCAAAGAGTTTCAGTGATTGAATCTCCTTAAAACATGTCCAATTCTCAAACCCTAATTTCTGCCAGTTACTACACAAAATTCCCGCCAAAATTTAGTTTTGAATTGTTGAAGATGAAGTGCCTCTAACCAAAACATGCACGCCTTTAGCAGATGGGGTGCCCTGGGGTGTGAATAGCGTGTGGATTCCCCTTAGCAATTGAGGTGTCCTTTATCCAAAGTAGGGGTCCGTTTAGCAAATGTCCTCCGAGGGTGCCCTGAGTAATTTTTGGAGCCGATTTTTCCAAAAATGTTTATTTCCCAAAAATACCTACAGACACATAAAATACTATAATAAGTACAAAAATCGAGAACTAACAATACAGACATTGAGGACAATTAAGACACAAAAATGTGTCTATCTAAAGGGGGAGACTGTTAGAGCATTGCTCGGTCGAACTCGCAAGCGTTGCTATCTCAAGCTTATTTGTCAAGTTTAGTTGTCAAAACTATAATTCTTGATTTCTATTCTACTTATAGCTAAGTTTCGGATTAGGATAGAAAGTGTAGTTGAGCTTTAGACTTCACAACGTTCATCGATTGAAGACGAAGAACTACTAAGGGGAGCTTGTGCAACTTCATCAACAAAAGGTATGTGGAGATTTGAACTCATCTATCACTCAAAAGTCTATCTACTCTATCTCCTATTTGAGACAAAAGTCATATAGCTATATAGACTTCGATTATACACTCGAAATATGTGTTGTTAAGCTTTCGCTTTAACCAAGTTCATCTTATATTCTTGACGAAAGTCAAAAGATGATCATGTGAAAATCGCCTGGTAACATCTTACATGATTTGTGTGAGACAGTCATTTGATGTAGACTCATAATTTTTCGTATTGATCTATCGATCACTTGAAAATTGCTTTGAAGCTAATAGTTTGTGTGAGACAGCTGTTGTCGTCTTCTAAGAAATTTTCAATGATTGAAATGAGAGTTTAGAAAAATTAACCATGATTGGATATAACACAGTATGCCTACTTGTATGTTAACTGTTGCAAGTTATTCCAAGTCCGGGAACCATAGTATGCATACCCGTATGCGTACTGGTTGGTTAGTTGAAAGTCCGGGAACTTAGTATGCATACCTGTATGCGTACCGGCATAAGTTCAAGTCCGGGACTTCAACTGAGTTTGGAGGTATGCATACCCGTTCGCAAACTGGCAAACCCAAACTAAGTCCGGCCACTTAGGTATGCGTACCTGTTTGCATACTTGAGTAGGTTATGTTATAAAATCGGTTTGTTCATGAACTAATACATTTATATAATAAGGAATGCAATCTTTTGCAAACCGTGGCTATAATGTTCATGAATTGATTCGAGTGAATCAAAATCGATTTTGCTTCAATTGTGTCTTGTATACTTCTATGAGAATATAAATAATTGAACAACTCTATAACTAGTTTCATTTGAGTCATTTGAACTAGTATGGTTAAGATGAACAAGGTTGATATGAAAGTGTTCATATGGCTAACTTCGGTTAACTATTGTTGAGCCAACAAGGTGTACACGTTTAGGTACGGTTACCCATATCTAAATGAAGTCACTTTTCATTTGTGTGTAACAAGCTAAGTTCGATCTAACGGTTGAAAGATATTAGCTTGAGTCTAATCAAGTTTTCATCTAACAATGAATATTGAATGTTTTGTTATCAAGGTAACATTGATTGCAAACCCTGATTTGAAGAATATATAAGGGAGAACTCTAGCAACTGGGAAACCTAATCCCCACACCTCCTATGTGATACTAGTTGCGACTAGATTCCATTCTCCTTTAACCTAGGTTTTTCCTAAAACCATTATAGGTTAACGACTTATAGACTTCATTGGGATTGCGAAGCCAAACCCAACTATTTTCTTTGTAGTTGCGTGTTATGATCTTGATGTATTCTATCGTGATTGAGTAATATCTTCTCTAAGATTTTCTCGAAATTTAATCTCTGATAGGCAAGATAAAAAGTAGTCACAAACATCTTCATCTCATCGTTTGTGATTCCACAATATCTTGTTTCGCTACCATACGATTAAGATTATTGTGAGGTGATTGATATTACTAGGCTGTTCTTCGGGAATATAAGTCTGGTGTATCAATTGGTTCATGTTCACCTTGATTTATCAAAAGACTGAACAAAACTCATAGGTATTTCGGTGGGAGACAAATTTATCTATTTAATAGAATTTTCTATGTGAGACAGATTGGTTTATCAAGTCTTCGACTTTGGGTTGTAGCAACTCTTAGTTGTGGGTGAGGTCAGCTAAAGGAATCAAGTGCGTAGAGTCCTGCTGGGATTCAAAGGCGTAAGGAACGCGACTGTACCATGATCAGTGTGAGATTGGTTTGGGCTCAACTACATTCCAGTCCGAAGTTAACTTGGAGTAGGCTAGTGTCTGTAGCGGCTTAATACAGTGTGGTGTTCAAATCTAGACTAGGTCCCGGGGTTTTTCTGCATTTGCGGTTTCCTCGTTAACAAAATTCTGGTGTCTGTGTTATTTCTTTTCCGCATTATATTTTCTATATAATTAAAATATCACAGGTTGTGCGTAGTTCAATCAATTGGATAATCCAACACCTTGTTGTTGATATAAATTAATTGACACTTGAACATTAGTCTTTGGTACCGTTCAAGTTGTTTCACATAATAATCAGGCTCGCGAATTTATATCTATTTGATTTGTTGATTACATTGTGAAACAGATACACAACTCTTGGATATATTTCTATTGATTGAGTCTGACTGTCTTGTTGATTCTCTTGGAATTATATTGGAGTTTTTCCATACAGATTGCCTAAACGAAATATTGGGTGAGGTTGTTAGACCCCCGCTTTTTCACATCTAACTTGTGACTTTTGCCTCACTATTTCATTGTTTTGATGTGTCAGTAAATCTTGAATCCCTCTAGCTGTTATGAGTTTATCCATCAAACTAATATCACTAGGATTCTTATCAGATTTCAAAGCTGCATTCATAACATTCTTCTCTGTCATTTGGAGTTTGTATTTCACATCCCCAAAAACATTCCAATTCCAATCTTTGGTAATCTTTTTTCAAGTTTTTCAGTTTTGTCAAGAATATAAAAACAGGATTACCATCTACTTGCAATTTCCAA
Organism: Papaver atlanticum; assembly: GCA_023531105.1. Classification (NCBI taxonomy): domain Eukaryota; kingdom Viridiplantae; phylum Streptophyta; class Magnoliopsida; order Ranunculales; family Papaveraceae; genus Papaver; species Papaver atlanticum. The sequence goes on from JAJJMB010017748.1 coordinate 1,138,208, forward strand.
TTATCTGCCACTAACTTGAAAATCCTTCATGTTCCAGCTACACTTTGAGAGCCCTAAAAGGAATATGAACTGGTTTAGGAATAGAAGCATTTGCACCACAAAGGAAGCCATGATCAGATACACCCCTCACACACACTTTATAACCCCAGCTAGAATATTGTTCCAACCATTGAACATTGTAGAAAGTTCTATCAAGATTGCAGACTATTCTTTTAGACCCAACTCTGTTGTTGCACCAGGAAAATTCCAAACCAGTTTTAGGATCTTGGATGAGCTCACAATTGTGAATACAACTATTAAACTCCAACATTGATATTCTTAGGGGATTCCTACCTCCTTTTTTTTCATCAATACTTAATACAACATCTAAGTCACCAATAACTAGCCAAGGTTTATTTAGAGTATAAATTATTTCCATGACATTCCACAACTCCCTTTTATCCACTGTTAAACTTGTTGCATGAACTCTTGTAATTCAAGAACCACCCATATCAACAGTAATTTCTTGTTTGGTATTTGATATGACTACTGGATCAGAGATAGAAGAACTCCACAATAGCCAAATATTACCCTTACAGTTCTCAGTTAAATTATGTATTAACATACTCTTAATTCCTGACAATCTTAACTTCTTAACAGTATCTGCTTTCACATTTATTTTAGGTTCAACTAACCAAATTAAAGAAGGACAAAAAGAGTAAACTAAACTTCTTACTTTGTCAATGGCTTTAGATCTTCTTAAGCCCCTGACATTCCAGTAAATGATCTTCATTGAGAAGTTAGACTTTGAGAAGCTTTAAGACTTCTCTTACCCTGAATTTTATTACTACCAATAACTACAAAATTTTATTTTAATTTAGGATCAGAACATGTACCATAAGTAGCTTGTTTTCTTGTAAGAACATTTGGTTTTATACATTTTTCTTGTGCCACAGGTTTATCCTTCATTTGCTCCACTGTCACCTGGTTCTTAGTAGAAGAAGATGGAGGTGAAAAAGTAATAGGTGGTTGCAGATTAACCACATTAGTAATACAAGGAGCATTGTAACACATGTTTAGAAGCTTATCTACAGAAAATTCTAGAAAATCTTCATGTGAATTCAATGTATCTTTAAACTCATCTTCTTTGTCTTGTAAAATATGAAACCTACCTGATGAAGCTTCACCTTGGTGTAGGATAGGTGGAATTATAGCATCAATATTTTCATTGTCAATAAGGAGAGTTTCCTCAATATGTTCCTTAATATTATCTGATACTTTTTCTGGAAAATAAATGTCAAAACCTATAACTTCTTGAGGCTTAAAAGCTTTGGGTATCCATTTCTTCTTTGGTTTTCCCATCATTTTCTCTTGAGCTGAAATAAGTGGTGAGATTTTATTTCTCTTATTTCTACATTCTGCTACTAAATATCCCACAACTTGACAGTGGTTACAGAATTTTGGTAGTTTAGGAATCTGGATAGCTTTTTCAAATTTTCCATACTTTGATTCAACCCATATTTTGCTTGGAATATATTTTGCTAAATCAATTTCCACTAAAACACTGGCGTAATAACCAGTTTCCTTCTTCAATGTAGTTTCATCAACTTTTATTGCTCTCCCCATAGTATTACCATTTGTAAGATGATATGTTCCTTCCAATATTCAATACTGAGTCCTGGAAACATTACCCATACAAAAGCTGAAGTTGATTTCTAAGCCTCTGGATTAAAATTTGGTTCCCATGCTCTGAGCTTGAGATTTTGTGATTCAACAATCCAAAGACTTTTCCAGATATATTTTCTATCATCAATATTATTAAGCTTAATAATGAAGAATCCTTTTCCCAAAGGAATAAGTTGAATATTACCTTTAACAGACCATTGATGTCTCAATGAAGCTTCTTCAACCTTCATCTTCAATTTAACAAAACCTAATCTACCAATCAAGCAATATTTCCATTTATCCAGACTGTCATCGATAACTTCATTAGGAATGAACATGGAAGGGATAGTCTCGTGCCTCATGTTCTCGAATTGATTTGTAGAATCCTCTTAAGTTTTTCTAAAATTTGGCCTAGGGTTTTCCATATTGGATCTCGAAAGAGATCCATTTTCCAACTGATTTTTTGTAGAATCCAACATGATTCCTATGATTTATTGAACGGATTCACAATTATTACAACCATCAATCATCAACTTGACTAGGAAATACTTGAATTGATTATGAAATCCACACAGAAAACAAAAACAATCGAAGAATTTATGACCGAGTTGGAACCGAGTTTATCGCCGAACCTAGTATGATCTTCAAATACCACTGAGTCTAAGTTAATTGCCTCATTAAAACCTCGTTAGGAAAACCCAAAGGGGCAAAACCTGAGCTAAGGGAAAAGAGTACAATGTTAAGTGAACTTAGAATAGAGTTGGACTCATATATGTTGCCTCATTAAAACCTTGACAAGGAAAAATCCAGTGGGACAAAACCTTGACGAAGGGAAAAAAGTACAATGAGATAGATGGTGATCCATTGAAGTTGATCACTTTGCTCCGCTGAAGTTGACTTGTTACTTCACAACTCCTAAGACAGAAAATCCCTGTGGGAAATACAATAGTTAGAAAATTACATTCCTGATGTTTGTTGTTGTCTCATTGAAAACCTTACCGAGTAACAAAACCCTATGGGAAAAAGTAATCTCATTGAGGGAAAAAGAAAGAGTTCAACACACCTTCAGATGCTCCCCCTGATGCCAGACGATTTCTTTATTCTTACGTATTCTTGGGTTTGGGAAATTTCTTTAGTCTTGCGCAATCAACAGAGTTAGGACAATTTCATTTGTCCTATAATTTTCACGTGTGGACTTAGTTAATAAGTCTGCCACATTTTCATCAGACTTTATTTGGCTGACTTAAAGTGTTTGGAATATACTATTGTTGTTGATTGTAGAACTTATAACGCTTAACAAACCATCGTGTATCATATCTCTGATTCAGATATTTTCAGTTTTCGAGTTCAACATATACCTAGTGTTGTTATCGTTGTCTCGCTAAATAGAAGTGCCTAAATAAGTTTATGATAGGGCTTCCGAGATACCGATTGATGGGAACCCGCAAAAAAAAAAAAAATTAACGGCAGGGAAGAGCTCGTGCATGATAACGTGTTTAAGGAGAATTAGAGGTAAAGGAAGAAGATATAGAGACAAGAAGGAGAATATCTTATTAGAGAGATTAGTTGTTGTAGTACATAGGTTTCTTCATATACAAATAAAGGGGAAACTAGATGGACCGCACATCCATGGGCCGTAAGCCCTGTAACATTACAAATGATGTATGAGTACCAAATATATTCGACAAGTGCTTAGCAGCATTTTGAAAAATGTGTCATAAACACGAACGATGATGAGCATTAGGGAATACCTATTTAATTGCAGTTGCCATCTGACTTGCCTGATCAGTGAATATAGTTTGCATTTCTTTTCTTTCTATTACGTCTAGGAATGTTTCAAACAACCATATAAATGAACTTGTAGTCTCGTTTTTTAATAAAGCACTTCCGAATAATATAGTCTGACCATGATTTTTCACCCCAACAATCATTGCAAATGGCATGTCATAACCATTAGTCTTAAATGTGGTGTCGAGACAAACAACATCTCCAAAAATACTATAATCTAGTCTAGATTTAGCATCGCACCATAAACAATTCATAATACAGTTATCATCGTCAACTTGAATAGTGTAGAAAAATGACTTATTTTATTTTTGCTTCCTTTTGAAATAGGCTAAAATAACTTTCACATCACCTTCTTTTAGATATTCAGTACGTTTTGCCTGTACCAAATTATTACAATCTCTTGAGTAAAATTAAGATTTTGTGGTCTTCCTGCTTCTTCGCTCATATACGAGAAAATCCTAGTTGCTCCAAATCTAGTGGAAACCATATTATTTATTAAAGTAGCTTGAGCAAGTTGTATTTTTCTTTTTGATCGCAACAAATGTACCTTATCTTGGGAAGAAAACTCATGGTTATGCTCCGTCAAAAAACTCACAACAGAATGTGTTTCATCGGCATTAATCCTAAGCTGCATTCTTACCATACAACCAGTTCGCGTCGCCGTTCGAGGTTTAGTTAGTGTCCCCCTAGGGTGTTTTTCTCGTCCGCCTTCACGCGAACAACAAAATATTCTACCTATAACTTTTTTATCTGCTCTTCTTTTTGAAGCCGATTGTTTTCTAACGCTGAATCCAACTCTCCTTGCATAAGCATTATAAAATTCATATGTATCATCGTCAGACTTGAATGTTCTTCCCTTTATGTTTTCGTCATTTTCCATAGGCTTTAATTCCAGTAACCATACTCACTTTTGGTGCTTGTTCGAACATAGTTCTCTGCCTATACAGATTCTCCTAGATCAGCAGTTTCATTCCTCTTGCTCTTCCATTCAGTTGACAGAAAAATAAAGTTACAAATTGGTTAAAATTTGGAAGTTGTAATTGAAAAAAAAATCCAATATAAGTTAATATTCATCGCAAGAGACAAGTGAAGCCTTCATCTTACTGTATTCAAAGCATACAATAGATAAACATGTAAGAAAAAATATAGATGTTTGGATATTATAGCCATGTGATATATAACGAGTACAGAGCTAATGATACAATTTAAACATATAAAAAGAAGAATAAGGATGATGCCACTGTAACTATTAAAATAAAATAAAATAAGAAAAATACTAATCATCTAAGATTTCACACGTTCGGTGTAAGCATCCATCATAACTCACGAAGGAAACAAGTTAAATAGTTATACTTATTACAAAATTGGGTAAGTTGAGTTGTTAGATTACTGATCATAAAATAATTAGTATTAGAGTTTAGCTCAAGAAATTACCTCTGGCTTGAAGAACCGTAAATAACAAAGAAAAAAAAAAGTTTAGGTTTTGAAAAGATCTTTCAATATTAGGGAGTCTATAATTACGTGAGATATCACGTGAGATCGTGTTTTATTTTATTTTCATATACGATCGGTTTGCATTGACCTAGTTTAAGTTAGTTATTATTTTTAGATATTTAACGAGATTTGTTCTGATATTAATGGAGGGGTAATTTGGGAGTGTAAAATCATAATAAAAATTAGTTAAAAATCGTCCAAATAAAGAAGAAAAACTGCCAGCTTGTGATTGGTCCCCCATGCCCCCTTCAGATTTGGCTCCATCAAAATTTTCTCATTTGAAACATATAAGTGCCTGAAATATCAAAAGAGGTGTAAGGAATCTTATTATTTCCAATTATTCGTGTTTCCAATAATAACAATCAATTTTCGTTTTCAAATTCGTATAAAGATTTGAGCATGCTTTGACGTTTATATGTCTTTTAGATATTACAAGGTCAGTATCAGTAGATATGTATCGGATACCCAGGGATACAGGCAAACTGAGGATCTTGGATATGGTACGATAGATACGGGCCTGCATGGACAAATACGAGTATGTATCAACGTATACGGAAAACCATGCTTCACTCTCGTAAGTGATCAGTTTCTTTTTTTCTTTATTCCATCATCAAGTTTTTATTTTCTTATTATTTATTCCATTTTTATTTTATTCCTCTTCTTTCTTTCTTCTTTGTGAGTGTTTTCTGTGTAATCATAACTTTTGCATCTTTGTCATACTGAAAATGTTTTATGGTGTTCAAGTTAGTAACAAGAAAATAATATGTTTTTGTTATAATGAAGGAGATGCAATCATAAGCATGAAGATCTTCAGGTGCATTCGACATATCTGATTTGAAAGGTAATATATACATGGACAGATTTGAACATTCATATGATATAGAATCCATAATTAATTACGCATACATGGCCTCTACTTTCTGAAGAGTACGAATTCAACCTCTTATCCTTTTAGATATACTTTTATGGAAATACCCTGAGTGTGATAAATGAGAAGAAAATTTCTCTCATACAGACAATTTGAAATTTCGACATCCAGTTACTAGAGAAGATCCAACGAAGTGGGGGAAGCATGCAAGATTTACGGTGCAAATTAGTATTACAAGACCATTATCTATGTTGGTTACAAATTTAATAAGAGAAATTATTACAAAAAATTGGGACATTATAATCGGTATCTTATAAATAATTCACTAAGTGAGTGCATATTCAATCGAAATGAGTGAAAGAAACCACTAATTGCCCATTGTTTGTGGGTCCATCCATTAGACATCCCCAATTTTTAGGATAAATCCGCTTGCTTCCTACATACACGAAAGTTACGTGAACCCCCGTAGGACCATGAATCTCTTAAAGTCTACAATTACATCATTACTCTAGTAATTTTAGTTGTCGTTGATAATTTAGACTTTGAATCAATTCCCCACTAATTTCAGAGCTTGTTGGTTTACTTTGTAGTGAATATTTCAGAGTTTGTTAGAGTGAGTAATTTGATTCCTAAGGATACCAAGTCCTGGAAAATTGAGATTCTGAATATGTTTGATGAGAAAATTGTGTGCTAGATAACTCAAATTAGAATTCTATTTGATGGAATATATATAATTCGATGGACACAAACTCATAATGGTTGTTCTAATGTTAAGTTAGCTTATAGATCCATACTGAATAGTAAAACTGACATGAGTTTGTTCCTAACAATCAATTTCTTTGGAATCCTTTTTGGCAAACTAGGTTAGCTCTTTTTTTTTATTTTTTTTTGGGAAATGTATACAAGGTTGTCTCCCGGTTAAAGAAACAATTAACAAATTTGTACTGAATGTGGATAATATTTGTCCTTTATACGGGAATCACAAAAAAAATATCTAACATCTGTGTATTAGTTGTAACGATGCTTGTGTTGAATTCTTTAACGAAACACAAAACAAGAACATTAATGATTGGTTTAAGGAGCGGCCTATAGTTTTACCAGGTACACAATATAAACTCAAATTAGAATATTATGTAAATTATACAATGATTTATAATTAATATTAGTTCTGCTGCTTAGCCTTAGGAGCGGTCTATATTAGTCATTGTCGGTCTGCTTTTATTTATGGTAGATCCACACAGGATAGTATGATACTAGCACATGAAGTTGTCAGAAATTATCATAGAAGCAATGGCAGTCCTAGGTGCTCATTGAAGATCGATCCCTAAAAAGTTTATGACATAGTCAATTGACAAGTTTGTTTCTCTTATTCTTAAGAAAATGGGATTTAATGAAAAGTTTTTTTGCTGGATAAAATTGTGCATTACTTCTGCAAAAAAAAATGTGATGGTTAATGGATCCGATGATGGGTTTTTTGTAGCTTCAAGAGGGTTCAGGCACGGATGCCCTCTTTCTCCTTACTTATTTGTGATTGTTATGGAGGTGTTTAGCGATGTCATTTTTATACAAATGAGTTTGGGGAATTATGGTCTCCATCCTAGATACAAGATTACAAAATTGAGTCATTTGTGTTATGTTGATGATCTTTTGATGTTCTTCAAAGGGACATTAATGGTTATTTCCCAAACTCTTCATTCTTGTTTGGAGGTCTTCTCTAGCTTTTCTGGGTTAGTTATGAATAAATATAAGACTACTTTGTTTACTTTAGTTATTAACGCATATCTTACTTCAGTTATGCAGACTTGCTTGGATTTCCCTCATGGTTCACTGCCTGTCAGGTATTTAGGAATGCCTCTTCTCTCTACTAGGCTGTCTTATAATGATTGTATTCCTCTCATTACTAAGGTGGTGAATAGAGTTAAATCTTGGAAAGCAATTTTTTTATCTTTTGCTGGTAGAATACTCTTAATCAAGGTGGTGTTGAATGCTATGATATTTTTTTGGTTGTCTTGATTTATTCTACCAAAAAGAGCATTGCTCGGTCGGTCGAACTCACAAGTGTTGGTCTCTCAATCTTGTTGTCAAATTTAGTTGATCAAAACTATATTGATTTCTAATCTACATTTAGTCAAGTCTCGGATTAGGATAAAAGTGTGTAGTTGAGTACTAGACATCACTGCGTTCTAGCATTTGAAGGCGAAGATCAACCAAAGCTTTTGGAGAACTTCTTCAACAAAAGGTAAGTGAAGACTGAACCGCCTATTACTCAAGTTTTCACCTCTCTATCTATGACACAATGTCGCATGACTAAATTCGATACTACATGCTTAATAGAAATTTCGAGTCAAGTTTATCTTGAGTATCGTTCTCGAAATATGTTGACTAGGCTTAAGAACATTTGTTCATACTTGATGAATTTGGTTAAGAAAAAATTATTGTTTATTACCTAAACTATGGTTCAAGATTTAATCATTTGAAAATAGTCTGGAACAGTGATATGTGTCATTGATGTTATTCGGGAATGTTTCGAATTGATTATTAGAGAGATATAAAACTATTGTAAATCTGGATAAAGGACAGTACACATACCAGTTCACATACTGGGACAACTGTTATAAGTCCAGAGTCGTAGTACACGTACCAGTGTAGCTATAGTTCGACAGCGACTTTTTGGTATGCGTACCCGGTATCTATACCATAAAAAGTTTGTTGACTCGTGAACCAGGAAGATAAGCATACCTAGTATGCAAACCGGAAAAGATCTGTTGGTTTCTAAACCGGAAAAGGTACGCATACTCAGTATGCAAACCGGAAAAGATATGTGGATTCCTAAACCCGTTTTTGTCTTAAGGGTATACGAACCCGGTACATGTACCATGACAAAAATAGTCACAAACAGGAATACAGTACACGTACAAAGCACACGTACTTACCCTCTCAAATATTTTCAGATGCATCAGAATTATTTTTTTGAGATAATCGACATTTGAACAACTCTCTAAAACACTATCTAGACATGCTTGATCACATGTGTAACTCAAGATTAAAGTCTTAAAGTGTTTTATGAAAATGGTTAAGCCTATCGTTCGACTGGCTAGTTTCGGCTAACCTTTCATGAACAAGTCATTGTACACGGTTCAGTTACGGTTCATCCTAACCAAAATGTATATTCTGTTATGTTAATCTCAAGTCAAGTTTTTCATCTAATGATATGATTATTGATAGCTTGATTCCAAAGCTACCTTAGCTTAAATCCAAAGCAACCTTGATCTTGAAAGTCTATATAAGGAGAACCTCAAACAACTAGGATCTTTGAATCCATGACTTTATTCTTGTGTGTCCTAGTTGTAAACTAGAGTCGTCCTCTCCTTTAAACCTTTTTAGGTTTAGCGACTAAAAAGACTTCACCTACGGATTCGTAAAGCCCGGTCCAACTATCTTTATCTTGATAGTTCGTGTATCCTGATCTTGCTTTGATTATTGAGCCTTGCTCCAACAAACAAGATAGATAGAAATCACAAAGTTTTTTCGTCTCAGACTTTGTGATTCCACAAGTATCTATTTGTGAGGTGAATAATCTAAGATGCTCTTCGGGAGTCATAAGACCTGATTTTTAGGTTTACTAGACTTTGTCTATTGAAATCGATTTCCTACATCACCTTGATCTTTGATCAGAACGGAAATCACATATAGGCTTATATGTCGGAGGCAGATTGGTTTAAAGTCTTTAATTGAGTTGAAGCAACTCTTAGGATGTAAAGGACGTCAACTAAGGGAATCAATTGCACAGAGTCCTACCGGGATTCAAGAGGCATAAGGAGCGCGACTGTAACTGAATCGTTGTGACGGTAGATTCGGTCTCAAATACATTCCAGTTCGAAATTTTGATAGTAGGCTAGTGTCTATAGCGGCTTAATACAATTTGGTGTTCAAATCTAGACTAGGTCCCGAGGTTTTTGTGCATTTGCGGTTTCCTCGTTAACAAGATTTATGGTGACTGTGTTATTTCTTTTTCCGCATTATATTGTTTATCTTTATAATTGAAATATCACAAGTTGTACGTAAATAAATCAAAGTAGACATATCCATCCTTGTCTGCTGGATACGACTTGATTGATCTTGGATATTGATCTTTGGAATCGTCCAAGTACTCTCACGGAATAATCAGGTTCACGGACTTGTATCTGTTTACATTCTGATTGTGAGAGAATAAGATATAAGCTCTTCTTATAATTCCTGATTGAGATTCATTAAGTTGTAACTCTCGGAATTGTAATTGAGTTTAGTCCATACAGGTTGCCTATGAAAAAGTTAGTGGTGTATTTTGGTACCCCCGCGTTTTCAATTCCCCTCTCCAATCCTCAATTGAGTTGGATATGATCTTTGAGGAAATAGTTTTTTCTTGTGGATTCGATGTTACTAAAAGATAAACCGGTATGAAAGCCAAAAAGCTCTAGACAATTTATATGAAGGATACTTATCTTGCTTTGTCCCTTCACAAGGATCAGGTGTTTTGGCATTATATTTTTTGGTTTAAAGTTCATATTCCAAAGCATTCTTTTATCTCATGGGTTGCTTTGCATGGAAGGTTGAAGACTAGACAGAAATTCTCAGTGGGGGGTTATTTCTGATACCAATTGTGTTCTTTATGGTGAAGCTACAGAAACTGAAGAGCATATCTTTTTCAGCGTGTTTTCTCTTCAGATATTTGAAAAGGGTTTACTTTTTAAATTAGGATACAGTAGAAATTGCCTTTCTAATTGGGAAGCAGACCTCAGATGGTGTGTTGCTGCATTTTATGGAAATGATTTTATCAGTTCTATCAAGAAATTGAGTCTCAATAGCTTCATTTATCATACCTGGAAAGAGAAAAACAACAGGACCTTAACTACCAAAAGTAACTCTAGTGATTTTGTTGGCTTGTGTATTATCCAAGATGTAAGAATTAAGGCTTCAGCTGATATTCATAAAGTTATTGATACTCCTCAGGCAAGAGTTTTTTTTTTGGGAATTGGAGTATGCAGGGTGAATATATAGTTCTTAAGAAGATTGCTTGTAGCTGGCCTTTTCCTCAGCAGAATGAAGTTATGGTAAATCTTGATGGCTCCATGAAGGATCTCTCTGCTGGATTTAATGTTATTCTTAGAGACTGTTAGGGAGATACTTTGGATGTTGCTTATGGAGGTTTTCAACCTATTTCTGTCCTAACTCATGAGCTACAGGGTGTTGAATTGGGTCTAAAACTAGCTCACATAAATGGGTGCAAGGTTAATTGTGTGGGAATTGATTCTACGGTGGTTGTTCTTTTGTTCACTAGTTAAGATGCTAAGCCACCATGGATTGCTCTACAGATTTGGAGGAAAATTGCATGCCTTCTTAAGTCTTTTGACAAAGTGAGATACATTCATTGTTACGGGGAAACAAATTATGTTGTTGTTTTGTTGGCTATTCACCTTGTCAGTAGGCATGTAAATATAAGGCCTGAAAATTTGGCAAGTGAACAAAGCCGATTTCAACAAAACATATAGTTATATATATCCCCAAAAATGCACAGGCATGGGAACACATGCAAAATGCTGGAGAAACCGAAGGTACAAATAAGTAGCAACAACTAACAAAGCTCCTCAGATGTCTGTACAGTTCCACATGAAATGTTCAGCAATTGGACCGACTACCAAATATGAAAAGATATTTTTCATTTCCCAATTCTCTGCTGCAAAACCATGTCTACAAAAACCTAACCATTACTTAAAAACAAATGAATTGCACACAACCACCTAATGGACAAGAAAATACTTACGATTTCAGACCCTAGTTTCTTAAATAAAACGGAAATACTATCATGCATTTACAAAATCAGATCAAGAAAAAGAGAAGAATTGGGCAGCTAAACAAAAAAAACGCAATTGAATTTAAAACCGAAATTCGAAAAACCTCAGAACATGAAACCTAAAAAAAAGACCTGAAACATTCAGCCTGAAAACCTGCCATGAAACTTACAACACCACCTCCAATCTGTCATCTAGCCCAACCGAAGAAGTAAACTAGAGAAACCGTTTCATTTGGATGAAAACAAAGTTGTGAGTTTTTGTGCACACTCCATTATAAAACCCACATGGTGACGAAAATTCACCTAAGACAAATAAAATAACATTACCCTCATGTCCAAAATTACTAACTTCCAAAATCAAACACACTGATTCACAATGTTAAAAACAACACAAAATAATTCATAATAAAATAATATCAAGATGGCCTCATCACTCAAACGAAATCAAGATCAAGAAACTAATATTCATATCTAATGAGCAATCAAGTCTGGGTTTATCCTCATACTTTTTGGTTTTTTGCTATGAAATCAATGAATCAATATAGACTGATCAAAATTTGATTAGATCGATCTTAATTAACAAAGCGAGGAGTTTCGGCAGCAATAAACAACACAAAAGATTTGGTTAAGGAGACAGTGAACCTGAAAATCCGGCTAATAAGCCAACGGAAGATAACACTTGGAGGCAGAGAACCTGTTCCTGGTTCAATGCAAGCCCCTATTCAGTCCAAATTCTAAACCCACTGTCTACTATTATTAGTAACAGCTTTAGCAGACTAATTAGAGAAAGACAGAGAAATTTGTAACTCCAACACCAACCTTCTTTTCGAACTCCTATATAAGAAACAAACTCTGTTTTAATGAGTAACAGACACAAGAAGTAGAAAGAACAGAATAAGAGTAAGAGGAAGAGTGCAGAAACAAAGAGGTTCAACAACAAAATGGAGTTCTCTGCTTCTTCAGTGATAAAGCGTGCCAGAGTACGAGTTTTTAAGGCTAGAATTTTGCAGGAGCAGAGAGCAAGATTGTATATCATCAGAAGGTGTGTATTCATGTTGGCTTGTTGGAGAGATCATGGAGATTAAACCATTATCGTGACAGATAATGCCTTTCACTACAATAGTAACAAAAGATCAGTTCATGGTTTTGACTAGCATATTGTAGCAAAATATTTTGCTATTCTCTGTCTCACGCTTGTAGCTAACGAACATCTTAGTGTTAGAAATCTATGTAGTGACTACTGATATAGTTTTAGATTTTCAATAGTTATCTGATAGATGTATAGCTAAATCAAAACACAAAATTAGACTGCACCACTGAAATAAGATCAGATATATAGTTGAAAAGCAAAGCAAAGCAAAGCAAACAAACTCAACTAATTTATCCTCTATCAGCAGAGAACTCAAAAATATCATTGTGAAACCCCTCACTTAAATGAATTTTGATATACGCAAAGAGGTGCACGTTCATCATACAGTTGAGGTTATAATGGGTCTGAATTGACCATTAACATGGTTTCTCTCTTATTGCAGCCACAGTTATAATTGACTTCTCACAGTAATTATGTAGTGTAATTTCCCTAAGACCATCCTACCTTCTGCAGATCTTAGACTTGCATGCATGTTTTAGCCAAAAGACTCAAACTGTTGGTCCATCTTTCTCTCCTCTCTGGAAAGTCTTAAGACCACCCCATTACTCTTCGTCCCCTGACCTCTCTTTGAATACTTGTTTATGGGTTTTTGAATCAATTAAGGAGCCTTTTTTGGTCTATATAGCCTGAAGTCTTGAACCTATGGTCAAGTCGTAACAGTACAATCACTGGCAAAATCTGAGGCTACCTAGCTTGACTACACATACTATGCTTCATCACCTGACCCAGATTGATCATCAAACTAAATTTCCCTTCCCCATTTGTTTTGGTCATGTCCATCCAGATTACTAACTTAAAGCAAGACTGTTAAACTTCTATTGAACGGGTAAGGAAAAGAAAAACCAATACTTGAACTTGAACAGACGAAAATGTCACTTATCTAATTCTAGTAAAACTACTTTAAAACAACCAAGTTTGAGAATGTGTAGAATAACCAATTAGTTCAATGCAAACAGCTCCCAAAAGCTCAATGATTGTTGCCTTATGCCACCATGTAACTATGTAAGTAAGGTTTCAATGTTAGGCTGTTGGCTAAATAGGAGTAGACCAGCCATAATAAAGCACCATAGCCTAGCATTGCCTAATTCCTCTTACACCACCCTAAGCTTCCAATGAAAAGCCACATCAAGCAAAGAATACATCAACTTCATTCAAACCCACAAACTACTGTCACAAAAGATTCTGATGGGAGTCTCGTTCATAAAAACAGCACATCAAATACAGCAACAACTGCATACTAACAATTTATGGGAATCCAAACAGGCAAAATAAAAGACAAGAATGAAAAGAATCAGTGAGTAATGATGCAATGTCTACGGAGTACTGAGTTTCCAGAGATTTTCATATTTTTTCTATTTCGATCTGTGTAGAAGCAATTTCATGTGCCACACTTTCAAAGATAAACTATATATAGATAACCTAATTTTCATTAGACTTGAATTCTCTCTACCTCAACACCTCGCATCTGAATTCTGATAGACATCCAAATGCAACAGTAATAACATATTTTTCCATTAAACAAGAAAATAAAATTAGTAAAACAAGTGACACCCAGTAGACAGGAAACAAATTTACTAACCAACTGTGAACTGAAAAGTTCAACACAAGATTGACTACAAATCCCAACTACATCATAAACTTCTTACAAACCCAAAACGGTAAATTTTGTTGTTCAACACCCACAGAAAATCAAAACAAAATCACAAAGAACACACAGGAAACTGCTATATAAAATGTAAGAAAAGAAAGATATACTAACGCCAAACAACATCCACGATTACGATCTTGGGTTCAAACTGGAAGTTTTTCAACGCCATTGATTTCAACAGAAGCATCATGAACGAAGGACTTAGTCAACATCAAAGGACGATCTTTAGCTTCCTCTTCTTCTTCATCTTCTAAATCAGTAGTGCTTAGATTAATACAAGAGCATCTTTCTAATGATGCAAAAAAAGCTGATGCAACACTTGTACCAACCCAAGTAGCCATCCATTCCAGCTTTTCGCATGAAACAAAGCTTGAGTTCTCCATCTTCGAAAACGTAATTTCAAGATCGCTCCAGTAATTGCTTCTGATTTGAGGATTTTTATTGAAACCCTAGGAGAGAGAAATAACCAAATATTGAAGGTGAAGGAATGTAAAAGAGAGAGGGGAAGTTTTTCTTTATTCTTTTTAAGTATAAACAGAGGGATTCAAACGTGGAAAAGACGAATTAACGAACAAAGTCACAGTATTTGTTTGTTTGCTTATTTACTGTATAGGGTGAGCATTTGGTCGGTAATCCGCGGATTTAACCGGGACCAACCGTACTTTTACGATGGTTGTCCGAACCGTTCACTAATGGGTTGGATGCGGATATGATTTTTGGAATCCAAAAGATAACGGATTGGATCCGGATGCAACCTTGAAAATCCGTTGGACATCCATAACTGTTAGATTAAGGATATTTATATAGTTTTTAGAAAACGGATAGGTTTTTTTTGCTAAGTCCAAAAAATAATAATTAGAAAATATATAGACAATTTAGAAATTCTTAAGGTATTTGGTTGGAGTGTTGTTCATGACACTTTTATATTTATATACACATATAGAATGTGTAGGTTCTATAAGAAATCGTTTATGTTGGTTTTATTTTTTCATTATAAATTATAATTAAAACAAATCCATTGGATTATCCGTACCCAATCCGTTCATCCGTGCATCCATTGGATGTAAATTCGTGAATGGATGCAAATTCGTTGGATGTTGGATTGGATGCGGATGCCAAATTTGAAATCCGTAATTAATTGGATTGGATGCGGATGAGGTAAAAACCGGCCCATGCTCACCCCTAAATTTTACATGCCAGCTGAACCAAGCCCACCAGTTTGCTTATTTACAAGCCAGCTGAACCAAGCCCACTGTTTTTATAATCGGACTCGTGTGTTACACTTAAATTTAGAACCTGTGTTTTCTTTTCTTTTTTAAAACGAAGGAATCTTCTCATTAATAAAAGTTCAAGGTTACATTGGGTTTAAAAAAGAAAATTAGAGAATAGAAAGTAACAAGAACATGCCATACAATTACAATACCGACAAATCCGATAAGAGAAAGAGAAGGATTAGCGGAACATGACGAATAAAAGCATAAATAAGAACCGATTAAATCGGTGGAGTAATGGTTTTGTTTCGGAATTAAATTCCAACCATTTAGTTTGGTTTTCTTCTTCATATAAAATGCTCCTAAAATTGGAGTGATTTGCTCAATTCTCTTAAAACTTGTGATGAAGATTTCGCCGTCAAAATCATCTTTGATGAAGACTCCGATGAAGATCTCGTCGCCGGATAATTAAAAGATGAAGATTCTGTCGCCGAAAACAAAAAAGATGAAGATTTCGTCAATGGAGAGCACCACTAGTGATCTTAAAACTCATAGTAACCAAGAATGACTATTAAAGCCTAGATAAACCTCTTTAATAGAAAGTAGAGGGAAAAGACCCACCATAATGGTGCACAAAACTTTCCAAATGGCAAGAGATAAACATAAATAAAGCTAGCTGAAACAAAGATCTAATAAAAAACAAAGAAAGGGAGATATTTATCCTAAAAGCCCCTTATCCATATATTTTAAATAATGACAAATTTACCCGTATCTTATTTTATTAGTGATTATTACTAATGATTAGTTGTTGATAATATCGATTAGTGATTAATATTAATGATCAATGGTTAAATGAATTTCTAAAAGTTTTAGTGATATTTTGAGAGAAGGAGAAAAACTTGGTTTTTGGAAAAGTCAAAAGACAAGTGAAGAAAAAAAAAACTTTTGTATATTATTGTGATTCAAGTTATCAAAATGAATGAGAAGTGCCAATCTTCATATCTTAAAGCTCAGAAAATGTACATCAATTACAACAATGATCCGGATATGGCTGATTTTTTAGATTATGATAATGATTTAACCCAAACTCAATCTCAAAATCAACTTCAAACTCAAAATGGTGATTTCTATGAGCCAAATCCGGAAGATGAATACATTGATCAGGAACCCAATGTCAATAATATAGAGGTATACTTTTAGATTATGTTTAATGTCATTTTTGTAGGTTGAATTTATCAAAAAATTAAACCTTTACATGCAAGTTCGGCGAACCAGAGATAGGTTCGGCTTATAATTATCAGCCTAACCTAACTGGTATGATACAAAATTTGAATTGTTCGGCTCACTGATCAGAACATAATATTTAATGGCCGAACTTATATTTTGTAAACTTTCACGCCAACGTGCACGTTATAATTTTGGCTCATAAACTTAATATCGAATCAGCCGAACACACATTTTATTTTTGAGAAAACACTCTAGTGCAACACCATTTAAAGATTCTTCTTATAAACTAAATACAGAATAAGTTGAATCATATTTATATTAGAAGTTCGGCTCTTAAACTAAATATAGAATCAGCCGAACATGCTTCCGATTTTTGAGAAAACATCATTTAGAGTTTCGGCTTATAAACTTTATATCGAATAAGCCGAACCATTTTTAAGTTCGAAGTTTGGCTTATAACTTGAATATCTATTTAAACGAATCATTAAGTAAAATTTCCTTTTTGTCATGTAACCACGTGATATTCTTGTAGATCATTCTTGTTGAACCTATACCAATGGACGATCAACATCCTGCTGTTGACGTCATTCACGAAGATATGAGTGATCATTTTCCGAATGACTTTGTATGTAACCACTACATGTTTGACTTTATGTTATAAGTATATTCCAAGGCTTTACTAACTTTATAATTGATTTTGTATCAATGTAAACATGGAATAGTAAAGCTGAAGGAAATGTTTGGGCTGTAAACATGGGATAGTAAAGCTGAAGGAAATGTTTGGGATGTAGAACATGGAATCAAAATAAATTGTGTGAAAGGTTATGGACAACTAAATCAATTTTTGACCGGTTTGAAATGGTGTGTGGGAGAAGTGGAAAAAGCGCAAGCAACGCTAAAAAGGAATCTATGTATACTGGGAAGACCGGGAGAAATAATAAGTGCAAAATGAGGTAAAGAAATTGCTCTTCAGGATCGTTTTCAATATTAATAAACATGATGAACATTGGATTATGAATACAAATATGGATTATCTTCATAACCAACCACGTCCAGTTGACCTTCACAGACATGCAAAAGTCATAAGACTCAAACCCAATGAATTGGTGGAAATAGATAAAATGTCACGAGTATATATGCCAGCGTCTAAGATCCTTAGCAAATTCAAGGCGGATGACAAGAATAACAAGTTCATTATGCAAACTATCTACAACGCAAGAAGTACTTTGAAAAGAAATGATTTGCAGGGTAGGTTGATGACGCAACAACTGATGTGGTTGACGGTGAAGAATGACTATGCGGTCCAAAATAAATTGGATGAGTTCGGACAAGTGACACACCTTTTATTTCCCACCTGGCGTGCGATCAATTGGCTTCATAGTTGAGCATACGTCGAAAAGGGCACAATTTATTGTGGCCTTTAGTTTTTTGAAAAACAAGAAGAAAAAAAGTTACCTTTGGGGGTTAGAACAATGCAAGTTCATTTTCCTGGAGGGTTTTCTACCTAAAGTGTTCGTAACCGATCAAGAGAAATCATTGATGTGTGCTATTAGTAAGGAATTTTTGTACGCGCAAAAATTTCTTTGTACGTTTCATATATGGAACACTGTGAGAAAAAATTCCAACCAATAATTCAGCCGTTTAAGTTGAAAGAATTAGAGAAGATTACTAAACTACCAGAGGAAAAAAAAGTAAAGAAAAAAGAGGAACTCATGAAAGAATATGACTGTCGATGGTGGATTTTGGACGAAGGCCAAATTGTAAAATCGTAGTTTTGTATATCTATGACACGACTTCAGACGTATATATGAAATCTATATTTTATATTTAGATATAAAAACTCTTGTTAGTTGATCTCTGGATGATTATGGAACCTCTTCAAAGCATAAATATGTAACGGCAATATTAGGGTCTCTTAGATGAGCTTTCAGTATTCTACATTTACAGTGTGCAACTTAGTATCCACTTCTGTACAGAATCAAGGATGATTGGACGGCTCCTAGATAGATTGACCACTAGTATAAATCAATAATAACTTCAGGATGTCATTGGTGTTGGTACGTAGTATTATTCCACTCCAGATGTTCCCTGACTATACTGAATAAATATTCAGAACGGTACAGTACTATTGCCATCATGTACCATGTTCCCGAATAAATATAATGCTCCTAAATAGACTGCCTACTAGTATAGAGCGACTTATAGATAAATTCTAGTGCTACATTCATTAACTGAACTCCTAGAAAATATTTTATTTTCCCCAAATTATTTCATTACTTCAATTCATACCTTTTGTCAGCTAAATCCTATGAATTAATAATGAATCTTTGTCTTTCGGGCATACGGTCCACCACCGAATAAGTCCCGAGAAAATGACATGGGTGTACTTAATTGTAATGTTTCAAGGAGCATTACTAAATATGGATTAAAGAGAATATGAAATGCAAATTAAAAGAGGAGAGAGAGAGAAAAATGTGGGATTGGGCCCACCGGCTTTGAAGAGGTTACATGATCCAGAGATCAACTAATATTATAATATTTTATGATTTGAAGAGGTTTACATGATCAACCGGAGATCAACTAACAAGAGTAATATTAGTATAGAGCAATATTTTATGCCACTGGTTCTGAGAAGCAATATCTCATTGGTCTGTCTACAAATATTTTAATATTACAATCTCTCTGCTTCGTCATTCAAATTACTCATGACATGGTGGATCGAGGATGAACCTTCTATAATTACTCAGCATTATTAATCCTCATATGATTTATTGTCAAATGCTTAACACATCAAAATATATATTGGTCTATGATCGATCCACCAATCTCATAAGACCTATGCTTATAAATCTAAATCATTCGAATACCATTGATGCCTCAACTAACACAATGATATGTCATAATCATTAATGATCCATTAGACTCAACGTTTATAGTCCGCAAAACATCATTGTTGTCTCAGCAGACACCTTATGCTTCATTCATCATAATATTGAGACACAGAGTATGTCACATTCATCATTGAGAATCATGCTTGACTCATCAACATGCTAAGACTCACAGTCTAGCTAAGTCGGCGATTTACCAAATAAATACTCGTCTGCAAAGCAGACTTCACATGTGACATAAATCATGTCACATGAGGGGGTATTCACTAGGGTTTTGGTCTGAAGGCCTACGGGGCTACATCACATGATGAGAAAGTGAGTAAGTCATGCTGGATGTTGAAGGAGAAAATAGAGTAGTGGTCTGACAATCAAAAAGTCTCCCTAGCAAAGCGGAACTGGTTCAACCAAGATTTTCAACTTCCCTTACTTTTCCACTCCTCTTCAACCGTCACTACTTACTAAAGATCAGTGTGTTAACAATGTTTGTTACAAATAGGTTCTCAACCTATGATACAAATAATTATCACACACATAAGCTTTATCTCGGTCTAAAGATAAATCATCTTCAAAGCAGTTCAACACATCATCCACAGTCAATTACCATTTATCTCACATATTCTCAGCTTCCCTCCCTATGGATCGAACCTTGTCATTCCTTTATGACCGAATTGAATATGAAACGACCATTTCTTGGTCAAGTCCAGAGTCTTACATATTGATCTCTTGAACTCAAAGCACTCCCGTGCAGTGCATCTGTTAAAGGTTTTAGATGATTTGCTTCATCGGGTATCTGCCTACTCCACCATTTTACACTTTAACCATTAAATCATTTTACCTATTAACAATGACAACAATGAAAGGTTGTGGGTTTGTCTCTCTGGCTAATGGGATACTTTGACATGGTCAATCACCCAGGAAGTCTACAAGAAAATGTTCAAATGCTTATTGCGCATTGTAGGTAATTAACATTGACCTTGTTTCCATTAAGGTCGGAAATGATATCTCTGCTAAGAGTATAAGCAAATACGCATTACATTTTGACTTTGTCCTTCTCCATTACCAACTCTCCTTTCGAAACTTTCTCCTTTGTACATAAGTAACCATCCTAGGCACTTCTTAAAACAAATCCCAATGTGCAGCACTCTGGTGTGTCAATACTCGAATTACATCGTTGTGATCTGGAGTCACTTAGATTCTTTTTGCCCAAGAATCTTGCAATAAATCAACACCTTTCCTCCATATTTCGGAAGACCATGGGGTAAACCATCCTCTCGAGCACGTATTACGTTATCCTTATGACGAATGTGCAAACTTGTAATATGTGGTTCAGAAGCTTCTTCTCTTTCCGGGGTTTTTGTTTATGTTGTGGTTCACGGTGTTAGACTTCACGATGTTCATCGATTGAAGACTAAGAACTACTAAGGGGAGCTTGTGGAACTTCATCAACAAAAGGTATGTGGAGACTGAAACTCATTTATCACTTGGAAAGTCTATTTCTACTCTATCTCCTATATTGAGACAAAATTCGTATTGTTATATAGTATTCGATTATGCACATTTGAGATTTCGAGCTGAGTTTAACTCGCTTACATATTTCTCGATTATTTTGCATTTTGCATAATCGAATACTATATAACAATACGACTTTTGTCTCAATATAGGAGATAGAGTAGAAATAGACTTTCCAAGTGATAGATGAGTTTCAGTCTCCACATACCTTTTGTTGATGAAGTTCCATAAGCTCTCCTTAGTAGTTCTTCGTCTTCAAATGATGAACGTCGTGAAGTCTAATGCTCAACTACACAATCTATCCTAGTCCGAGACATCGCTATAAGTAGACTAGAAATCAAGACTTATAGTTTTGATCACTAACATTGACAAACAAGCTTGAGATAGCAACGCTTGCGAGTTCGACCGAGCAGTGCTCTAACAATCTCCCCCTTTGTCAATTTTAGTGACAAAACTATCAATAAATATGGATTACAAAATAAACAAACTTTGTAGCTTCTCATCCAAATGCTTGATCTCCTTGGTTTTTCAACATTACTCAAAATCTTCATCACTTCCAATTACTCTAGTGATTATGAACGTGTTCAACTCAGCATCATAGTTGTTGAAGATCTGTAGCAATAACAATGAGAAAACAGTTGCTCTTAATCTATACAATGTCATAATATTATTACACAACATCAAAGTCCAATTGTATCACAACTTTGACAACAATACTATGGTGATATGTATCACCCCCCCTTATTCAATACTTCATCTCACATGAAAACCACTCCCCCTTACATAATGATCCATAAACCATATGTATTTGTAGTGTGAACTACACATTAATTCTCCCCCTTTTTGTCAATATAAATTGGAAAATGTACGAAAACTAGTGGGATCCTAATGAAATTTTCATAGAGATACTTCATGACCAAAAGAGAACATATCAACTTGTTTCAATGATTTCACATAGTCGAAACTTAGTGTATTCATCAAGGAGTTTATAAAGATACAAGAAAACTCCTACAATATTCCACAGCCGCACTCCCCACAAAGATTTGGCAATTAAGCACAAGTTCAAATAAGAACTCTCCCCCATAAAATGTCATTCCCTAAAGAACAATAAGAGCGACCTTACTTTCACAAGAAAAGAATGATTTCTTTGGACATTAACAAATCACATGAAACATGAATTTGTATCCAAAATACTCAATTAAATTAACCACAAGAGAACCCATGATTAATTTAATCGGAAATGCTCACATAAGAGAACTTACGGAGCCACACAGTATTTACACAAAGATGTGGATCAGGAAAAGACCAATACTGCGAAATATTCAAAGATTCATTATATTTTGCATCGATATTTGCATAGAGACGTGTAATAGACTTAATCTTTGAACACAAAAGTTCATCCTATCTTCCATCAATATTTGCATAATGACATAGTAGGCTTAACTTTTGTTGTCAAAAGTTCATTCTATCTTTTATCAATATTTGCATAAATACATATGATAGACTTAACTATTGAGCATATATATTGGACAATCATAGTTCACGGACGCAAACACACATATCTCATAACAAGTTTTTTCAATATATAAAACCAATAAAGATTAATACTGCAAAATCAATTTTTGCTCTTAGAAGGTAGAATCAATCTTTTTCGCACGTATTTACACCAAGAATGGCTACCAAAGGTGTATAAAAAAATTTCTTAACAAAGAAGAAAATACAAAGTCATTAACGACCATGCACCGAAGTTCACAAAAGAGAATTGTGAACATTCAAGAATTCCAGAGTAACGCGTACTACTGCCCATTCTTGAACTTTCTTCTTTGTGATTCACCAACAACATTCTTGTAAAAGCTACAAATGAGCTTAGAAGAGAAGTACTCCAAGAATACAAGTGCCCAAGTCCAAGAGAAGTGGAACAAGTGCGACGAAACGGAGCACAACACTCAAAAACAAGAGACGAGACAAAGACCAATCTTAACTCATCCAAATTCAAGAATTCTCATCTCCATTTTGAATAGAATTCAAAGAGGAATAGAGTGCAAAAATAATGAGGTCATTCCGAGTTCGTACGAAGAAGTTACGGCCAAAACAAGTTTACTGAATATCGACGTCTACAGGCCAGTATGCATACGAGTTTGCAAACGAATTTTCGTGACTAGGAGCAGTATGCAAACGGGTATGCATACTAAAATCCCTGGATTTTGATTTTAAATGAAGTCCAAACATCCCAAACTACTATTTTCAAACCTAAACATTTAAGAACCTTAAACATAGATCAAGTTAGGTAGAAATGAACGATAAGAAAGGTACGTGGATCATTATAAGTACTCTAAGAAAATAAATAAAAGCATAAATCTTGCTCAAGTTTATAGACATACCTTTTTAGATGAATCCAATCGAATTCTACAGCCTTACCAAACATAATCTGTGCGCCCCAATTCTCATGTTTCCCTTACCGTATACATAACAGGGCATTCCTTGGTGAGGATGCACTTACAAAACAATCAAGTTGTGTTGAGGTGAACAAAGTCTTTCTCACCACAAGTGACTGAAACATACTTTTCTGTAACTATGGAATTTTCACCATCTATAGTTTTTGGCTTATTCTGTTTCATTTTTGGATTATCATGAAAGAGATCGCTTTTAGAACCTTTCACATCCAAAGCCATCTTTCCAAAGAACTTTGGAAGTTCCAACATCATGGATACTGCCTTCTCCACAGTCATGGAATTTTATGGGAGATCATTCCTTTTCACACTCAAAGTATCATAGGTTTTCTTTGGTACCCACTTCAGAGTGCGTTTAGGAACAATATGAACCTTCTTCCCATTACTCTCTTCTAGAATTCTCGAAAGAGAATTGGATTGACTATTCTTATGCAAGTTAGTCTTTCTCCAATTGGGAGCATCGGATCTTGTCTTCGTCTTTACAAAGTTATCCTTTTGATAACTATTACGATTGTGAAAAGGATTCGTATGACATTTATAGGCAAATATAGGTTTATCAAAGCACTGATTCCTTTGCCTAAAGGTTGGACAGTTGCAACCTGTAACGTTGAGAGGATTAGTCTTAACATATGATCTTGGTTTCACAACTTCTTGTGATGCCCAAACAAGAACATCATGAAGTTTCTCATTCCTTATACGGAAACGACATCTCCTTTCCAGGTGACCTTTATTTCCGCAATAGTGGCAAACATAAGGAATATTCTTACCTCGATCCGTATGTGCTGACTTTGGAGGTTGATATACTTTTCTCTTTCGAACCTTAACTGCCGGTGAAGGTATTTCACTTTTTCCGTCAGTGGAAACCTTTTGTTGAGAAGAATCACTAGCCTTGACAAATTTTACCTCTTTGCTAGTACTTGGAGCATCTATTCCCTTATAGCCCAATACTTGTGTATCGATGATTTTTACTTGCTCCTAGCATTGTGGTTAATTTGTTTGAACTAGAATTGAACTTTTTCAAGTCCTCTTCCAATATATTGATTTTATCAAGAGCAGCAGTTAAATCAGCCTCAAGTTGCTTTTCTCGAGAAAGAAAAACACTTTCTCTGTCTTTGAAACAACTCTATTGAGAGTTAATCCTTGCTTCAGATTCAACAAGTTCTTCTTTCAACTTAAAGAGATTTCGAAGAAGATTTTCACATTCAGACTTCTTTGAACGTACATCTTCTTCACGATCTTTAGGGTATAGATTGTAAAAGATTATAACCACAATCGTATCCCTTAAAGAGTTTTCTCATTTTCCTATTTTCTAGACAGAGAGGAGTCAGAAACTCAGTCAAGCAAGGTGTTGACCCTTTCTTCTTCATGAGTTGGTCAAAAAGCTTGATATATTATGAGACTTCCTCATCAACACCTTGTCCCTCATCAGAATCACTTCGATCTGAAAGATCGTCCAACTGCTAATCTAGGCGTACTTCCCAGTTATACACAGTTTCAGACAATTGAGAAGGTGTGAGAGAATTCTTAGGAAAAACAAGGCTTTGAACCAAATCAGAATGTTTCTGAACAGGTGATGTTTTATCTGAGATATTATCATCCATAACCAGATCGCTACAAACACAGACTTATGAGGTCTTAGCGTGTTTGCCTTCTCTGATACCAATTGAAAAAGCGGGGGTCTAACAACCACACCCAATATTTCGTTCGGCAATCTGAATGGACAAACTCTAATATACTTTCAAGAGAATCAACTAGATAGTCAGACTCAATCTATAGAAAAGTATATCAAAGAATTATATCTTTATTTCTCAATTCAATCTGCAATCAAACAACTAGGAATTTGCGAGCCCGATTGAATAAGAGAAATAACTTGGATGGTATCACAAACCAATATCCAAGTGTCAATCCATTCAATCAACAACCCAAAGGTCGGATTCAAGAACTGATTGAACTTAACGTACAACCTGTGATATTTCTATTATATAACAAAATATAATGCGGAAAAGAAAAAACACAGACACCAGAAATTTCGTTAACGAGGAAACCGCAAATGCAGAAAAACCCCGGGACCTAGTTCAGCTTTGAACACCATACTGTATTAAGCCGCTACAGACACTAGTCTACTACCAATGAACTTCGGACTGGAATGTAGAGTGTACCTAATCAATCTCACACTCCTTACGTCTCTGAACCCTAACAGGATTCTACGCACTTGATTCCCTAAGCTGATCTCACCCACAACTAAGAGTTGCTACGACCCAAAGTCGAAGACTTGATAAAAAAAATTGTCTCATACAGAAAGGTCTATTGGAATAGATAAATCTGTCTCCCACAGAAATACCTATGAGTTTTGTTCCGTCTTTTGATAAATCAAGGTGCACAGGAACCAATTGATAAACCGGACTTATATTCTCGAAGCACAGCCTAGTATTATCAATCACCTCACAATAATCTTAATCGTATGGAAGCGAAACAAGATATTGTGGAATCACAAACGCTGAGACGAAGATGTTTGTGACTACTTTTAATCTTACCTATCGGAGATAAATCTCAAGCAAATCTTAGCATAGATAATACTCAATCACGATAGTAGAAGTAATATCAAAACACACAACTACAGAGAAAATAGTTGGGCCTGGCTTCACAATCCCAATGAATTCTTCAAGTCGTTAACCTATAGGGTTTTGGAGAAAACCTAAGGTTAAAGGAGAATCGACCCTAGTCGCAACTAGTGTCACACAGAAGGTGTGGGGATTAGGTTTCCCAGTTGCTAGAGTTCTCCCTTATATAGTTTTCAAATCAGGGTTTGCAATCTAAGTTACCTTGGTAACAAAGAATTCAATATTCACCGTTAGATGAAAACCTGATTAGACTCAAGCTAATATTTTTCAACCGTTAGATCGAACTTAGCTTGTTATACACAAATGAAATGTACCTTCATTTAGGTTTGAGTAACCGTACCTAAACGTGTACACTAGGTTGGCTCAACAGTAGTTTACCAAAGTTAGCTATATGAACACTTTCATATCAACCTCATTCATCTTAACCACAACTAGTACAAATGACTCAAATGAAACTAGTTATAGAGTTGTTTAATTGCTATATTCTCATAGAAGTATACATGAACACAATTGAAGCAAAATCGGTTTGATTCACTCGAATCAATTCATGAACATTATAGCCACGGTTTGCAAAAGATTGCATTCCTTATTATATATAAATGTATTAGTTCATGTCACAACTGATTCTAGAACTTTAACCACTCAAGTATGCAAACGGGTACGCATACTTAAGTAGCGGGACCAAGTTTGGGTTCGCCAGTATACGAACGGGTATGCATACCTCCAAACTCAGTAGAAATTCCCGGACCCAAACCTTACGCCAGTACGCGTACCGGTATGTATACTTAGGCACCCGGACTTTCACAAACCAACAGGTATGCATACGGGTATGCATACTATGGTTCCCGGACATGGATTACATATATGCAAGAACACATACTATGTTCATAATCCAATAATGGTTAAGTGTTCTAAACTCTATTTCAATTATTGAAACATTCTTAGAGGATGACAATAGCTGTTTTCACGAACTATTAGCATCAAAGCAATTTTCAAGTTATTGAAATAATCGTTACGAAACATTCCAAGTCTACACCAAATGATTGTATCACACAAATCATGAAAGATTTTACTCGGCGATTATCACATGATCATCTTTTGACTTTCGTCAAGAATATAAGATGAACTTGGTCGAAGCGAAAGCTTACGAACACATATTTCGAGAAATATGTAAGCGAGTTAAACTCAGCTCGAAATCTCAAATGTGCATAATCGAATACTATATAACAATACGACTTTTGTCTCAATATAGGAGATAGAGTAAAAATAGACTTTCCAAGTGATAGATGAGTTTCAGTCTCCACATACCTTTTGTTGATAAAGTTCCACAAGCTCTCCTTAGTAGTTCTTCGTCTTCAAATGATGAACGTCGTGAAGTCTAATGCTTAACTACACAATCTATCCTAGTCCGAGACATCGCTATAAGTAGACTAGTAAGCAAGACTTATAGTTTTGATCACTAACATTGACAAACAAGCTTGAGATAGCAACGCTTGCGAGTTCGACCGAGCAGTGCTCTAACAAAAAGTTCATCATATCTTCCATTAATATTTGCATAATGAAATAATAGGCTTAACTTTTGTTGTCAAAAGTTCATTCTATCTTTTATCAATATTTGCATAAAGACATATGATAGATTAACTTTTGAGTAAATATGGGACAATCATAGTTCATGGGCGCAAACACACATATCCCATAACAAGTTGCAACATATAAACCATAAAGATTAATACTGCAAAATCATCTTCCAAATAAACTTTAGAATTTAAATAAATAAATCTAAAAACATTGCAAGATGAAAATCGTTGGAAATAGCTATGTGTACTTACAATAATTTTTATTCCAAACCCTAGTTATCCTTCTTAAAACACAAGAATACATTATCATAAGAAGTTTCCTAGACATTAAGGCTTCTAAAAAAAATCTTTATCGTCCCCGAACTCCCTTTCGTCAACAGCTATTGGAACATATGGTTCATGAAGAGGAGTCAATTCCAACAAACCTTCTAGACTGATACCGAACCAGGGCCTTCTGAATTTCGAGAGTCCTCAAAACAATAGCCTTTATTTGCTGAATCTCCTTTCTTGTCTCAATCAACTCTTCAAGAACACCAAAAAACTTCTGAAGATTTGAAGGAACAACTCTTGGTTTCCTCACATTCCTTATTTTTCATTTCAAAGTTGATGGAACAGGAGATTTATCCTTTTCCTTCGTGATTGATGGCTTAACAATCATATTCACATCTTTTCCATCAGAAGACATAATGCTTGGATTCTCCATACAAGTATGAGATTGTGGGAGGAATTCACAAATCAGACTCAACAAGCAGTCTTGTGATAAAAAGAGTTTTTAGAGAAGGAAAAAAGAATGTAGGGTTACGGAACCTTTATTCACTAAAAAGAATTCACGTACGCACAACTCACAACCTTAAAGAAGGCAGAATTGTCGATTTTAAACCGTTTTTTTTATTGATCAAACATGGAAACCTATTTTCAAAATCAATCTAGTATATGAAAAGATCAACCGAAATCAAAAATAAAAAAAAACAAAGAATTATTTTTCTTTTTCCCAAAACCTTTGAGTGCTTAACTCTTGTCTCTTTGAAATCAGGCACTTGAGACAAGATGCACAGGCAACACAATTAAGTTGTGTTGGGGTGAACAATAATTTGTCCACCATGAACTTTTTGGAAAGAGTTCCTAAAAACCTCTTCCACTGACTGTTATACCTTGACCTTTTCCGGAGAGGTCTAATTAGTTCTTTAGAAATTAACTTTTTTGGAGAAGAATTGAGTTTACATACCTCAGATGACTTCTGAACAAGTTTAAGCTTGTTTGCTAATTGATTTGCTCTCCTCTGAAGTTTGTTGACATATCTTATCTTATGTTTGTACTTGAAACATTTGGAGAGTTCATGACCCTTGAGAGTACAATAAGAACATGTTAATATGGAGGATGGTTTAAGTTTCTCCTGAAAGAATATCGAGATTGATGTACGTATTGCTACAATTATCAAAATCAATATTTTCACAGAGGAGTGCAACACTTGATTTTTCGTCTTCATTAGAATCATAGTGATCCGAAATTTCATCAAGAGTTGCAGCAAGACCTTTGTTTCCAGTGTATTTTCTACAATTTGGACACTCATTTGCAAAATGACCAAAACCTTTACACTTGAAAC
Organism: Papaver atlanticum; assembly: GCA_023531105.1. NCBI lineage: Eukaryota > Viridiplantae > Streptophyta > Magnoliopsida > Ranunculales > Papaveraceae > Papaver > Papaver atlanticum. Next base: position 1,167,716 of record JAJJMB010017748.1, read on the forward strand.
ACTTTGGCATATCCTCATCATCAGTATCTTCAACATCCATGTTTTTAGGAGGAACACGATTATGAGGTTTAACTGATGACTTAGGTTTATCTCTAGTGAACCGTTTACTTCTCTTCAAAATAAGATCTCTAAACTGTCTTGTGATCAAAGAGACTGACTTGTCAAGATCTTCATCTGATGAATCAGTTTCAGAAGGATCATCTTAAGAGATGCCAACACTTTTACTTTTATCAAGTAATTTAGTGTTCTTTCAAAAGCAATATCCTTTCCAGATTTGGATACATGTTCATGATCAAAGATCTTTAACTTCCCAACGAGAGTATTTCTGGAAAGCGCATCAAGGTTATTTCCTTCAACGATGGCATGTTTCTTAAAATCGTATCTAGATGGCAATGATCTGAGAATTTTCATCACAATGTCCTTTTCAGGAATAGTCTTACCCAATGCAAAAGATGCATTAACAATTTCAGACATTTTGTGATTAAATTCATCAAATGAATCTTCATCTGCCATACGAAGGTTTTCCCAAACATAATTTAGGTTTTGGAGCTTAGCTTCTTTTTCACAGGTATTCCCTTCAAATACGGTTTCTAAGATATCCCAAGCATCTTTAGACCGAGTGCACGTAGTCACATGGTGATGAAGATCTGGGGTAATGGCATGGATGATTGCATTCAATCCGTCATAATTTTGCTTTGCAGCATGAATCTCGACAGCATCATAATCAACGATATCCTTTGGAACAGTTATATCGCCTACTGTAACAACCGGAGGAAACTAGCCATTAACAACATAAACCCATGATTGAAAATCACGCGCTTGAAGAAAGGAACACATAGCAATTTTCCACCATAGGTAATTCGATCCATCGAAGACTGGTGGTACGTTTATAGAGATAACACTTCTGTCCATAAAGTCAGATCGCTACAAACACAGACTTATGAGGTATTAAACGTGTTTGCCTGCTCTGATACCAATTAAAAAGCGGGGGTCTAACAACCACACCCAATATTTCGCTTAGCAATCTGTATGGACTAACTCCAATATACTTTTAAGAGAATCAACTAGACAGTCAAAATCAATCTTAAGAAAAGTACATCAAAAAATAATATCTCTGTTTCTTAATGTAATCAGAAAATCAAACAAATAGAAATCTGTGAGCCTGATTAATATAAGAAACAACTTGGACGATATCAAAACCCAATATCCAAGCGTCAATCAATTCAATCAACAATCAAAGGTTGGATTCACAATTGATTGAACTTACGCACAACCTGTGATATTTCAATTATATAAACAAATATAATGTGGAAAATAAATAACACAGACACCAGAAATTTTATTAACGAGGAAACCGCAAATGTAGAAAAACCCCAGGACCTAGTCCAGATTTGAACACCACACTGTATTAAGCCGCTATAGACACTAGCCTACTCCAAGTTAACTTTGGACTGGAATGTAGTTGAGCCCTAACCAATCTCACACTTATCAAGGTACAGTTGTGCTCCTTACGTCTCTGAATCCCAGCAGGACTCTACGTACTTGATTCCCTTAGTTGATCTCACCAATAACTAAGAGTTGCTACGACCCAAAGTTGAAGACTTGATAAACGAATCTGTCTAACACAGAAAAGTCTATTGTATAGATAAATCTTTCTCCCACAGATAAACCTATGAGTTTTGTTCCGTCTTTTTATAAATCAAGGTGAACAGGAACAAATTGATATACCGAACTTATATTCCCGAAGAACAGCCTAGAAATATCAATCACCTCACAATAATCTTAATCTTATGGTAGCGAAACAAGATATTGTAGAATCACAAACGATGAGACAAAGATGTTTGTGACTAGTTTTTATCTTGCCTATCGGAGAATAAATCTCGAGCAAATCTTAGAGAAGATAGTACTCAATCACGATAGAAAACAGCAAGATCAGAACATGCAACTGCAGAGAAAATAGTTGGGTCTGTTTTCACAATTCCAATGAAGTCTTCAAGTCGTTAACCTATAGGGTTTCGTGAAAAACCTAAGGTTAAAGGAGAATCAACTCTAGTCGCAACTAGTATCGCACAGGAGGTGTGGGTATTAGGTTTCCCAGTTGCTAGAGTTCTCCTTTATATAGTCTTCAAATCAGGGTTTGCAATCAATGTTACCTTAGTAACAAAGCATTCAATATTCATCGATAGATGAAAACCTGATTAGACTCAAGGTAATATCTTTCAACCGTTAGATCGAACTTAGCTTGTTACACACAAATGAAAAGTTACTTCATTTAGATATGAGTAACCGTACCTAAACGTGTGCACCTTTGTTGGCTCAACAATAGTTAACCGAAGTTAGCCATACGAACACTTTCATATCAACCATATTCATCTTAACCATAACTAGTTCAAATGACTCAAATGAAACTAGTTTTAGAGTTGTTCAATTGTTTATATTATCATAGAAGTATATAAGACACAATTGAAGCAAAATCTATTTTGATTCACTCGAATAAGGTCATGAACATTATAGCCACGGTTTGCAAAAGATTGCATTCCTTATTATATAAATGTATTAGTTCATGAACAAACCGATTTTAGAACATAACCCACTCAAGTATGCAAACGGGTACGCATACCTAAATGGCCGGACTAAGTTTGGATTCGCCAATACGCGAACTGGTACGCATACCAAAAACTCAGTTAAAGTCCCAGAACTTGAACCTCACGCCAGTACGCGTACCGGTATGCGTACTTGGTTCCCTGACCTTGACAAAACCAAACAGTACGCATACGAGTATGCATACCATGGTTCCCGGACTTGGATTACACATATGAAAGTACGCATACTGTGCTTAAATCCAATTGTTCTAAACTCTCATTTCAACCATTGAAACATTCTCGGAAGACGACAATAGCTGTCTCACACAAACTATTAGCTTCAAAGCAATTTTCAAGTGATTGAATGATCAATACGAAACATTCAGAGTCTGCATCAAATGACTGTCTCACACAAATCATGTAAGATGTTACCAGGAGATTTTCACATGATCATCTTTTGACTTTCGTCAAGAATATAAGATGAACTTGGTTAATGCGAAAGCTTACAACACATATTTCGAGATATATGTAAGCGAGTTAAACTCAGCTCGAAATATCAAATGTGTATAATTGAAGTCTATATAGCTATACGACTTTTGTCTCAAATAGGAGATAGAGTAGATAAACTTTTGAGTGATGGATGAGTTCAAGTCTCCACATACCTTTTGTTGATGAAGTTCCAACAGCTCCCCTTAGTAGTTCTTCATCTTCAATCGATGAACGCCGTGAAGTCTAATGCTCAACTACACTTTCTATCCTACTCCGAGACTTAGCTATAAGTAGACTAGAAATCAAGACTTATAATTTTGAAAACTAAACTTGACAACAAGCTTGAGATAGCAACGCTTGCGAGTTCGACCGAGCAGTGCTCTAACAATATACATAAAAATTTGACAAGTTTTATGCAAACAAAAACTTGTAAAATCGGAGGTATAAGATGTTGAACTACAATAGATTAAACAATAACCGGTAGATTACTATAAACCAAATATAGTCGATCGTAAAGTTAGGAAAATCAAAAATATATAATTCTTGGGCTATAAAAGAAAATCGGCAGATATATGAATTTATAAACTACCGATTGTAAAATTTTGCAAAATCAAATTTTTTTTATTTTTTTTGGATTAGGCAAAATTCTTTTCTAGGACGACATATTCAATCTGTAGATGAAAATATTCATACACTACCGACTTTGAAAGATGAAAACTTAGAAATTTTATAAGTTTGGAGAAATTCATTTTTGGAGCTACAAACATAGTCGGTAGATAAGTGATTTTCCTTCACTACCGATTGTAGAAGATGAAGAAATAAAAAAAAAAAAAGTTTGGACAAATTCGTATTTGGGGCTATGTTGACAATCGGTAGTTAAGTTATTTTACACAACTACCGATAATGAAAATTTTCAATTTGGATTTTTTTTTTAATAATCGGTAGTAATCAATCTTCACGAGACTACCCATTGTTTATATATTTTGACACATGAGTTTATGATCGGTGGATATGGTACTCCATTATTTACCTATTCTGGGTAGTTCATGGCATTAAATGCATGCAAAAATCAAATTTTTCGGTTAACGATCACATACAAACGCATATAAAGTGAGTTTTTGAATATTTTTTTTAACACAATACATGTTTGTTTGATCCATTATTAACATCGATATGGTGTGATTCTTTGTTTTCTTCCATAAAGAATCGCCGTCTAGGGCTTCTTCTCCACAAAAAATTGGATCGTCCAACAAATACCCCAAATCGTCATCTCTAAACGTTATTGAACGTTCAACAATATGTTCTTCATGATGTTTCTCACCTTCTTATTCTTCATGTTCATCCATATTTGTTATTGATTTTAGGTAAAACCTAGTTTTCCCAAACTACTTCTTCTTCTCCTCTAACACACTCTCTATTTCTTTTCTAAAACTATAACTCATTTTTTTTCTTCTAACACTAAATAACCAATTTTATGTCACAGTGTGCAGAGTACGGGCTGTTCAATTAGTCTGCCTGTAGTAGTTACTTGAGTGTGTTTAACAAATTTGTTATTGGTTGTTACTGTCCGTTTGATGAAGGACACGTGCTCGACATCCATTGCGTAGGATTAGGTCTAATTATTGGTCATTTAAGCTGTAAGAAAACTATGTTTTATCTATCTGAAAAATAAATGAAAACTGTTCTTCCTTGGCTGCACTTCACAGCACAGATTTCTGGCTTGGATCTTTGATTCAAGAGGTGTTTTACACCATTTTATCCCTAATTCTATCGATCTTTGTGTTTAATTGTTGTGCAATCACAACAATTGGCATCAGAGCAGTTCAATCCACCCAATTTTTTTCGACAATGACTCTCAAAGACGTTTCTGATAAAGCTGATGCTAACACAGCAGCCATCACTCAACTCAGATTGGAATTCAAAACCCTTTCAACGGATCTTACTAATCAGATCGATACAGTGAAGGCTATCTTCAAGGAAGCATTACAGGAGAATAATAGAAGTCTCATTCAGTTATTCAGTAAACGCGTCCATACTCATCGACCTGAAGAGGAAGGTGGATCTCACAACCATGATGATGAGAATTCACATTTCTTTCATCAACATAATTCTAACTTTGTTAATCACTATCATCGTATTCCAAAGTTGGATTTCCCACGTTTTGATGGAGATAATCCTCGAGGCTGGATCCAAAAAACCAAACGGTATTTTCAGCTCAATGACATTGAGGAACACAGGAAGGACGACATTGCAGCCATCTATCTTGAGGGTAAGGATGAAAAATGGTTTTTAAATTTTCAAGTTAATCGCAATAGAATTACTTGGAATGATTTATCTCAACATCTATGTGCTCGATTTGAAAATCTAATTGAGGAGAATTTTGTTGGTAGCTTTAACAAGTTAATACAAAGTTCATCTGTGGATGACTACTATGAGGAATTTGAGTCACTCAAGGCACTAATGTTCCGCATGAATCCTTCCTTGGGTGAAGCTTACTTTGTCATGAGTTTTCTTAGTGGGTTGAAGGATGAAATAGGAAAATCTGTATCTATGTTTCACCCACAAACTCTAGCTGATGTTTTTTCACTGGCCTGATTACAAGAACAAAAACTTCATCTAACCAATGCAGCCACTAAACCATTCACCAAATCCTTCACTACCCCTTACAACTCCCATAGACAATACTCTCCTACCCCTTTATCCCCAAAATCAATTCTCACTTCACCTAAATCTGCTCCTACAACACCCAAATATTTTTTCACTCCTCCACAAAAGCCTAACCCTCCACCTCCAGTTATTAAAAGACTATCTCAAGAAGAGATAGACAAAAGAAGAGCCCGAGGTCTGTGTTATAATTGTGATGTTATATACAAACCAGGCCATTTCTGCAAAGGGAAGCAAAAACTTTACATGGTCCACATGGATAATCCTGAGTCACAAGATACTGAAGAGGATGAGGAAATTTTTGAAGAAGCAAATGAATCTCCAGTACAATATGATATTGAAGTATCTCTCCATGCTCTCACAGGCAATGCCACTGGTGACACAATCAGAATTCCTGGTACTCTCAACAATAAAACAGTTTCTATTCTTATTGACACAGGAAGCACCATTAGTTTCATTGATAATGATTTAGCTTCTTCACTTCAATGTTTCATTGCACCAACCCTATCTATGATGGTTACTGTTGCCAATGGAGAAAAAACAGTTAGTTCAGGTATCTGTCCTAAACTACAATGGAGCATGCAGGGACACACATTTATGGAAGATTTGGGAATTTTACCATTGGGAGGCTGTGACATAGTGCTTGGAGCAGATTGGCTCAGGAAACTAGGTGATGTGCTTTTCAACTTTGCAAAACTCAGTATTTCTTTTAATTATCACAACAAGCACATAACCTTACATGGAACCACTCCTTTTTAATGATGAGTGGGGAAGCAGTCAAAAAAAAATTCTACAACAATTCCCATGGGATGGTGGCACATTTATTCTCCAGCCTCAACACCCCCTCGAACTCCTGACATTTTACTTCCATTATTGCAAGAATTCAATGATATTTTTCAAGAACCCACTCAACTGCCACCAAAAAGGAGTTTGGATCATACAATTCCTTTACAACCTCTTTCCACCCCTGTCAATCAAAGAGCATATAAATGTCCATATGTCCAGAAAGGAGTAGTTGAGCAACTGATTAAAGAAATGCTTCAACTGGGATAATTCAGCCTAGCTACAATCCCTTTTCTTCTCCAATACTTTTGGTTAAAAAGAAAGATAATTCTTGGAGATTTTGTGTGGATTATAGGAGACTCAATAGCATTACTATAAAGAGATAAGTTTCCTATACCTATTGTGGATGAGTTACTAGATGAACTACATGGGTCCATAATCTTTTCAAAGATTGATCTAGACATCTACAAGACAATATTTAGAACTCATTAAGGACATTATGAGTTTAAAGTCATGCCATTTGGCCTCACCAATGCCACTGCCACATTCCAAGCACTTATGAATGAAATTTTACAGCCATTTTTAAGAAAATTTGTGTTAGTCTTCTTTGATGACATCCTCATTTATAATCACAGCATGAGTGAACACTTGGAGCATCTCAGGATGGTTTTTTCTCTGCTCAGACAGCATCAACTCTTTGCTAAGTTGTCTAAATGTTGCTTTGGACAACCCTCATTGGAGTATCTGGGTCATATAGCACTGCTGAAGGAGTTTTTGCTGACCCAAATAAAATTGCTTGTATGCAAACATGGCCACTACCTAAGAATATCAAAGAACTGAGAGGTTTTATGGGTCTCACTGGCTACCATAGAAAATTTGTGCAGCATTATGGAGCTATCAACAAACCTCTCACTAACCATCTCAAGAAAAAATCCTTCCAATGGAGTCCAGCTGCTACAAAGGCATTCGAGGCACTTAAACAAGCAATGAGCACTACACCTGTTTTGGCTTTGCCATACTTTTCTAAACCATTTGTTGTTGAAAGTGATGCTAGTGACATGTGCATTGGAGCTGTTCTTCTCCAAGAGAAAAAACCTATTGCTTACTTCAGCAAACCATTAGTCCCTAGAGCTGCAGCACTATCTACTTATGAGAAGGAATTCCTAGCTATTGTTACAGCAGTTCAGAGATGGAAACATTATTTACAAGGCACAAAATTCATCATCTAAACTGATCATCAGAGTATAAAGTACTTCGTTGAACAAAAAGTTACCACTGCATTACAACAAAAATGGTTCATCAAGTTATTGGGCTTTGATTATGACATTCAGTACGAAAAAGGCATTGACAATGTGGTTGCTGATGCACTCTCTAGAAGACCTTCAGATTCTGCTACTTGCCATTCCTTGGTCATGTCTACACCAACTTGGGTGCAAGAAGTTCAACAGAGCTATGTCAATGATGTAAAGGCCAACCAGCTCATGTCTCAACTCCTATTCAGCCCTGATGATCTTCCTAATTACACATTCAAAGATGGAGTTCTGAGATACAAAAATTAACTCTACATAGGTGAGGGTGGTCATGTCAGAGACAAACTCCTATATTCCTTACATGCATCTGCCATTGGGGGCCATTATGGCATTTAAGCTACTTCTGTGAGAGCCATAAGCCACTTTTATTGGACAGGCATGCATAGAGACATAGTTTCTTTTGTGTCACAGTGTGATGTTTGTCAAAGAAACAAAGTTGATCACACAAATTATGCTGGTTTGCTCCAACCACTACCCATCCCTGAGCATGCATGGCAACACATTACAATGGATTTTGTAGAAGGCTTGCCTGTGAGTAACAGGAAGAGTGTCATCTTGGTGGTTGTGGACAGGCTGACTAAATATGCTCACTTCTTAGCTCTACAACATCCATACACAGCTGCTTCTGTAGCTCATGCATTTCTCAATCAAGTGGTCAAACTACATGGATTGCCTGCCTTCCTCTATTGTGTCTGACAGAGATAAAGTTTTTACCAGGAATTTTTGGCAGGATTTATCCAAAGATTTGGGTACTAGCCTTAACCTCAAAACAACCTATCATCCCCAAACAGATGGCCAAACTGAGAGGGTCAATGCTTGTGTAGAAAACTATTTGAGATGCATTATTGGCCACAAACCAGGCAAATGGAGTGATTTCCTAGCTCTTGCAGAATGGTGGTACAATACCAACTATCACACAAGCTTGAAGATTTCTCCTTTTCAAGCACTTTATGGGTATGTACCTCCTCATCTTGCCTTTCCTTTCCTTCTGCTACTACCACTTCAGTTGCTGCAGTTGAGTCTTATTTGAAGGAAAGAGCTTCTCTACTTGATATTTTCAAAGAGTCACTACATAAAGCTCAAGAGAGGATGAAACTGTATGCTGACAAGTCCATAACAAATAGATCTTTTGAAGTAGGGGACTTAGTTTACCTTAAGCTTCAACCATACAGACAGTCTTCTCTATCATTGAGAAAGAATTTTAAGCTTTCATTCAGGTTTTATGGTCCCTTCCCAGTCCTTCAGCGTATTGGTAAAGTGGCTTACAGGTTGGATTTACCATCACATTCACGTATTCACCCTGTGTTCATGTCTCTCAACTTAAGAAGCACACTCCATCACCATCACTTCCAGTGGGCAAAAGGGTTGTCAGACACCAGGACCATTCTACTGGGCAAAAGGGTTGTCAGACAAGTATTGATCCAATAGACTAACTCATTTCCAGAGAATGCTACATGGGAAGATCTCTCCAACATTCGCATTCACTACCCAAAGTTCATCCTTGAGGACAAGGATGTTTATCAGGGGTCACAGTGTGCAAAGTATGGGCTGTCCAATTAGTCTGCATGTACTAGTTACATGGGTGTGTTTAACAAATCTGTTATTGGTTGTTACTGTCCTTTTGATGAAGGACACGTGCTTGACATCCATTGAGCAGGATTAGGTCTAATTATTGGTCATTTAAGCTGTAAGAAAACTGTGTTTTATCTATCTGAAAAATAAATGAAAACTGTTCTTCCTTGGCTGCACTTCACAACACAGATTTCTGGCTTGGATCTTTGATTCAAGAGGTGTTCAACACCATTTTATCCCTAATTCTATCGATCTGTGTGTTTAATTGTTGTGCAATCACAACATTTTAACTAACTAATTAATCAATATTAATACTAATTAAACAAGGACAGATTAGTCACTACGAAAAATATACAGGTAATAGACGTGTTGATGTTGCTTCGTACTAACCCTATTTTGTTTTATTATTCACCCCAACTTCTTTTTGGGCTCGCCCGTAAAAATGTTGTTTATGCCGAAATGAAGTAGGAAATCTCAAGACCCATAATATCCACATGAGGTGGTGCAAACTGATCCACGTGAGAAGCCACGTAATATCCAGAGAGAGGAGGAAAAAACAGATAAAAAGAGAGAAGAAAAAATGAGGAGCTGATAAGAGAGAGACCCTTGCACACATTTTGGTTGAGATTAATCTGTAACTATCATGGCAACCATTTCAGCTGCTTTGGCGCGAACAATTTCATCGTCTCTTCATTCTACTATGTCTTCAACGAAACATCATGCCAAATCTCAGAAGCCATCACAAATTCAATTCAATTCCTCTTCTTCTTCTGGTATGTAAATTTCTTCACTGTTATCTATTTGTCTGTGTGCAACTCTTCTATTCCTCAAGAATATTGTTGTTTGTACTGCGTTTTGAAAATCCTTGTTTTTACTGCCACAAATGACTCAACCGAATTCTTGACACCTCTCTTTTGTTTATTTTTGAAATTTTGTTTATTTTTTGAAATTTTGGGAAAATAGATTAATAAATGGACACCAATTTTCAACATCAGTGAAGAATGGCTTTTCAATGTCAATTGTAGTTCAGTTAAAGGAATTCTAGCTTAAGAAGATTAGACTTATATAGTAGGTTTGATTTGGTTTTTTCATTGTTATCGGGGTGCAGTTATTGAGAGCAAACCAGGTGTGCTACAAATTAAGGAACTTAAGAATGCTGCCCTGGGGTTGCTTGCTGTTTGGGCTGTGTCATCTGCTTCACCTGTGATTGCGGCTAATCAGGTGAATAACATGTATTCTCTGTGGTTTTTTCATTCTTGCCTTAATGTCATGAAATACCTTTTTTCTTACATCAACTATGCACTCATTGATCAACTTGCATACTTTGTTGGAAATGATCATGATGTCAACATCCTGTTAAACACTGTCCTCAACATGTTAAGACTTGGAATTAGCTACAGGCGTATGTTGGATTAATCCTTTGTTAGAGAGGCGGCCAGCGCTGCTACCTTTCTTGTGGATATCCCGTGGTTACTGGATAATGAAATGAAAAAAGCAATTGGGAAATAACCACGAGAATTAAAAAATAAATTTTCTCATTTTTTGTCATGTCCCAGATCTTTTTGTGCCTTAACTTGGGATGATAACATGTACCCTTTAGATGCCATGGAATTATGATCCAGATAGATGGGAGAGATGACTCGGGAGGATCTGAATATTCATTTTGCTCCCAATTTTCGCGAGTGGTTTTCATCGACCATAGCCGATGGTTCCTCAGGATTAAATCCATGTGTGGATGATCACAATTTTTTAAACTCATTGATAAGTATCATACTTCAGTAACTATGTATCATTAATCAGGACTCTAATTGCCCACTTAGTTTAGGCCCATATTGAGATGTTCTAGTCTACTAAGGGTCATTTCTGGTGAGAATGTCACCTTTCACTTTGTAGATAATCGTCACTAAGACTCACATGATTATCCTCGCTGGGAATCATCCCTTGCATCATCTTTATGTGGGACCATCAAACATATAGAGCAAACTAACTCTTCTAACCTTAAGCTAGTACTTTTGTTACCATCCTAACTACATTAATCGTAGTTTTGAAGTACTACGTGGGTTTCAAATAACACTATTGTGGACCCTGGCTTGCAGAGGTTGCCTCCCTTATCAACGGATCCGGACCGGTGCGAACGTGCTTTTGTCGGGAATACAATTGGTCAAGCAAATGGTGTTTATGATACACCAATTGATCTAAGGTTCTGTGATTTCACAAACGAGAAATTAAACCTGAAAGGAAAGTCACTTACTGCTGCTCTAATGTCAGAGGCAAAATTTGATGGTGCAGATATGACTGAAGTGGTTATGTCCAAGGCTTATGCTGTGGGAGCAAGCTTCATAGGTAACTCCATCATTTCCCCTTGTGGAATGAGATAATTCATTCAGTAGCATATATGGTTCGAATTTATACAGTACCCGTTGATCATGATAGTTGTTTGAAGTCTAACAAACGTCGAAAACTCACGTGAAGCTGATATTGGGTCTCGAGTACCCTAGAGCTCGTTATCTGTGAATCTGATTTGGCAAATTTATATCAAAATAGAGAAATAGGCACACATGCCCATGACTCTAGGACTTACATGGCTTCAGTTGAGACTGCATGCACAAGTGAAAGCGACCAGTTTAACATTTTGAAGAATGTAGGGCTACAGTCTCAGAGATATTCCTTGGACACAAATGTACCTTATACCCAGTGCAAGTCGGAAAAAATCGAAGGAAGAAAAGTAACCATGATGAATTTGGAAATCCGCAAAAACTGAAAATCATGAAATTAAATACCAATGGAACTTACTAGTACCAGTTCTGTAGTATGAGATAGTAACAATAATTATAAATTGTTTTGCAGGCACAGATTTCACCAATGCCGTTATAGATCGGGTTAATTTTGGAAAAGCTAATCTTAAAGGTGCTATATTTAAGAACACTGTATTATCAGGTTCTACTTTCGAAGGAGCTGAGCTTCAAGATGTCGTATTTGAGGACACCATAATTGGTTACATCGACCTTCAGAAGTTATGTGTTAACACGACCATCAATCCCGATTCAAGAGTCGAGTTAGGATGCCGGTAAAATCTATTTTGTTTCCCTTCATTTTTCTAACGAGCAATTGAAGTGATCTTGTATCTTATATTGTAATTAAATTTTGTTGAAATAAATACTCTCAGAGGTTCTAAAGAGAAATACAGTTTGTTCAAATGTGTGAGATTCCTAGCCACTAGTGAATTGTGAATTTAATAATTCAAATAATGACTGATAGCGCATCTGGTGTAGTGGTATCATAGTACCCTCCCACGGTACTGACCAGGGTTCTTCGATTCCCTGGATGAGCAAGGTTTTTTTGTTTCCATCTCAAAACTCTACCTCTACCTGACCTGATTTTTTTACTAGAGAAGAAAGATCCTAAATTATTACACAAAGATAAATCAAGTAACAAAAGTAAGTTATCACAGTTGTACGTTTTAGAATAGTCAAATTTGGATGTTATGCGACTAATGTAGACTTGACACTTGAATGATTGAATGTTAGTTTAAAAGAAAAAGAAAAAGAAAACCAAAATTAGATGGGGATAAATAAATAACGTTTCGAGAGAAATAAGTAGGTGTAGTAGGAATTCTGGTAGACAGTAGGGAGAGTGTGTGTGAGATATAATATGGAAGAGGAGAGCCGTTGGTTAGGCTGTTGGGTTTGACATGAAAAGAACTACCCGTGCAGTTTGATTTTTGTCAGCTGCCATTCCATCATTGTACACTTGTACCTAATTCTTTTACTAGTTCAACTCCCTTTTATCTATCTATCTATATATATAGGAACGCAGAGGGAGTTAGAGGGAAGATGGGGAAATTTTTGTGTGTTTAAAGATGATATCTCCTCCTTCCATTAGTTAATGTTTCTTGCTCAAATGAGTATTCCAACTGCAAGATATATATGTAGTACTTGGTGCTGTTGAGATGCTCATTTGAGTAAGTAATGTTAATTTGGAGGTCATTTTTCCACTTTTATTTCAGGTTACCCCGTCAGGGGCGATTTCTCATCCATCATTTGTAGAGTCCACTTGGAGTCGAACGGATTTATTTTGATGAAACATTTTTCATATAGATTAATTATTCTAACTTTCATAAATCGTCTTATATTCTATTATGTACACCCTTTTTTTTAACCAGTAATGTCTACATCCATATATTTAGTGTTTTCTTAACAATGGATCGTATATTTTCAGTTCTGTTCTAATTTTTAACCTTATACAGTATGTTCTTTTGTAATGAAGATGATTCACATGAAAAGTGCATAGCGTTATCTCGATTATTAAGCTTTTAATTCGATTGATTGTGTTTGGAATAGGCTCCAAATATGAAAACCCAAAATGAGAAAGCATAATTCGCATCTGAATTCTGAAACTACAACCAAAATTATTCTAGGTTTTCAGTTTTCTACTAGAATTGTACGTGCATTGTGTATGCATAAAACAGTTAACTGTCACCCTTCCGTTACTTGTTCTCCTTGCTAGAATAACAAAATCCTTTATGAATAAAAGAACCGGAATGGTTGTGGTCTGGTTCTTCTCACTAAATCCTTCTTCTTTTTTTCCTTCCTCCTTTTGGTTCGGGTTTTATCGATTGGCCTATAATTTACCGCATCCATTTCTAGTTTTGTCTCGTTTTTTTCTATTTTCATCATATACCTCTTTTTTTTTTTTTTTTTTTTTTTTTTTTTTGTAGGTTTTTTTTCTCTCCTTTTCCTAGATGATTGCTAAAAATTGTTGTGTTATGGGATTGGTATCTTCCCTAATAATACCGGTACCTGCCTCTGTAGTAATCATGTTTTTCTCACCCGTTAATTGTTTTTGGTTTTATCAATAATCTTCTAAAACACTCACATATAAAATTTTAATTTATTATACTCCAATATTATAGGTCAAAGTCATCATATTCAGATATCTAAATAAATAAAAATGTATGGGTAATTTCTGTTAAAGTCTCGGGCATCCAACTCAAAACAAATTGGCAATGAGTGGAGCGGCCCTTCGGAAAAACGCACTAATTCTTTCCCCCTGCTTCAAACATTGGAGTTAAATCAAACTCAAAAATATGGCATATGAGGTTGGGTCATCCCCATCATAATGTTTTAAGTTCTTTAGTTTCTAATGTGTTCCTACTTCTGATAAAGTACACAAGAATACTGGAATTTGTGAGAATTGTATTCTTTCGAAACATCATCGTCTATCTTTTGTGTTGTGTGATCATAAATCTAATTCTATTTTGTCTAAAATCCATTCTGATTTATGGGGTCCATCCCCGGTTGTCTCTAAGTCTGGATTTCGATATTTTCTCTTGCTGGTTGATGATTGCTCACGTTTTACTTGGTTGTATTTCTTACAAAATAAAACTCAAGTCTCTAATTGCTTTAAGAATTTTAAAACTCTCGTAGAAAATCAGTTCAATGCTTCGCTAAAAATTCTTCAAAGTGATGGCGGTGGTGAATATATTTCTCATCCTTTCCGTGATTATCTTGTTCAAAGTGGCATTTTTCACCAATTTTCTTGCCCGCATACACCCGAACAGAATGGTGTTGCCAAGCGAAAAATCCGTCACATAGTGGAAACATGTCTTACTTTACTACACCATAGTAGTTTACCGAAATCTTTCTGTCCTGATGCTTTCCACACAACTGTTTACTTAATCAATCGAATGCCGACACCGGTTTTACATGGTTTACACGTTACGAAAAATTATATAATCCTTCTCCCGATTACACCTTTCTGAAAGTGTTTGGTTGTCGATGTTATCCATTTTTAGTACCTTATCGTAAAAATAAACTCGACTCCAAAACAAAGCCATGTATTTCTTTTTGGGTATAGCGATAATCACAAAGGATACAAATGTTACGAACCGATTTCTAATCGTATTTATATATCTCGAGATGTCGTTTTGATGAGCAATTATTTCCTTATGCCCAGTTAAATACCAGCATCCATCAACAAAGTCTCACGTCCAAAGATAATACTGGATGGACTATTCCCAATATATGCTATTCCACCCCTTCCCTTCCATATTATATTTAAGTTAATTAAGCGGATTCTAGCGATGTGGAACTATTGTCCTTTCACAATTTCCATATGCGGGAAACGATAATAAAAGAAAAAAAAAAACTTTATACCTTGAATACATCTCCACTCAAGTCAAGGTCATCTTCCTTGGTGATCTAAAACCTGGCGAGATTGGGGTATACCCAGATTAATTTGGGTATACCCATTTTGTTCCCATCCAAACTAGTGTGCTAAGGGGTGTCTAAAAGGTATTAAGAGACCAAATTGCCCATACTATTAATACAATAAAACAACCATGCCGACTAAAACATATTCAAAAAAAAATCAAAATCTTACTTCAAAACTCTAACTATACATGATGAAATCAAAAAAAAAAAACAAAAAAAAACGAAGAATCAAAACGAATCAAAAGTCGGCAGGGTATTTCTTTGTCGACCTTGCCGACTATAAGGTTGAATACCGTGACGACTTTTCATCTCTGAAATTAGCAGTTACAGGGTCGTCACGGTATCCATCCCCATACCTTGCCGACTATATTTTAGTCAGCAGGTTATGAAATTAATACCTTGCCGACTAATCATGCATTTGTAACACCTTTCTCCGTATGTCAAAAATCGTATAGTCGGCAGGGTATTTTTTTGTCGACCTTGCCGACTATAAGTTAGCCGACAAGGTAGGAAATCAATAAGATGCCGACTACTGAGGAATTTACAACAGTCTCCTGTGTGTCAAAAATAATAAAGTCGGCATTGTTTTTTAGAAACAAGCATGCCGGCCAACTTTAGTCGGCATGGTCTTCATTCGTCGACCTTGTCGACTTATCATACTTTCAGAACTGAAAGTGTTGATTTCTTCTCTAATTTTGAGTATGATTTCATACAACAGCTTTGCAATCCCCTTTTTTAGAAGTGTTTGGGTAGTGTGCTTTCATTTCCGTTGATAAAAATATCTTCAAAACAAAAAAAAATCATCAAAAATCTTTTCACATAAGTTCAATCAAACACAAAATTTCATAACTTAAATTCATAAGTTTTAATCTACTCAATTAATTAATCTAAACTCAATTAAGTAAGCTAATCAGATTTTTTAGTGTTAACTAAACAAGGGTATATTAGCCATTTAGAAAATACAAGGTTAAGGGGTGTCCTGTTTTACTTCAAAATGACCCATATTTTGTCTCATTAGGTATACCCCAATTAATCTGGGCATATCCCAATCTCGGCAGGATCTAAAACTAGATTTCTTTTTAATATAGGCTTTTAAAAGGAAGAAAAAAAACATTCATGTCTTAATTTGATATGGACTTAAACACCAGAGTCATGGAAAATGTCTTAATTTGACATTCTCTTTCATAAACTGTCACGATATGGCATTCATGTCATCTTTCTTAACAATTAGGACACTGACAATGTCTTTTATGACCTTAACCCCCTAACATCCGAGGTGTTATAATAAAATTATGATACGATTCTTCAAGACATAATCATATTAGTCTGATCCAAATATAAAGTACATAGACTCCAAGCCAAAGCAAACCAGAATCAAGGGTGCTTTTGGGAGACTGAAAAAGGGAATAAAGTTAGTGTTTGGTGTGATTACTAGATACCGGAAAAAATACTACTCATACTGGGACTTATGACGGGGGGAAATATATATCAACCATATAATAGACCTGATTACCCCATGGAAAACTTGGGATATACGAAAACTTCCAGAAAAAAATGTGTGGGTAATTTCCATATGAGGAAACAACCAAAAAAACGAAGAGAAGACTTTTACCTTAAATACATCTCTACGGGTCAAGGTCATCTTCCTTGGTGATCTAAAACTATATTTTTTTTAATATAAACTTTTAAAAGGAAAAAAATACATGTTGATATGGACTTAAAATGAGAGTCATGGAAAATGTCTTAATTTGACTCTCTCTTTGATACCCTCTCACGATATGACATTCATGTCATCTTTCTTAACAATTAGAACACTGATAATATCTTTTATGACCTTGACCCCTTAATATCGGAGGTGCTATAATAAAATTATGATACGAATCTTCAAAACATAATCATATTGGTCCAATCAAAATAAAAAGTATATAGACTCCAAGCCAAAGCAAACCCGAATCAAGGGTGGTATAAATCCAAAAGAGTTGTTTATGGGGAACTGAGAAAAGGAACAAAGTTAGTGTCTGGTATGATTATTGGATACCAGACAAAATACCACCCATACTACGACATGAGAAAAATATATCAACCATATAATAGACCTGATTACCACGTGGAAAACTTGGGATATACGAAAACTTCAAATGTGTTCTGATGTTTAAACTATCAATAAAATCAAGCAGATTAATTTTCCTATGGATAATAAAGAAGACAGAGCCAATTAAATCCTAACAAACAATGAGTATATTAATAGATTATTAGTAGATTAAGCATATAAATGAATTTGAGCCCAAAGCCCATATAATGGAATAATTTAAGAGTGGCTGTAACTTAGTTGCTATAGTCTTGAGTAGCACCATATTATTAAGTGTTGTTTAAAAATTTAAGCTTTTAGATAACTTTTGCGGCGACGACTAAATACACCCTATGCTTGGGTTCAACACAATTCACATTGTGTACAAGGATGCAAAGTATGTTTTGGATAAATACAACCCGTCACTTTTGATGATATTTAGATTGCAACTTTGACCGCGATCCTGTCAAACCCGACAAAACACAAAGAAAATATTAAGAGGAACAATTGATGGTTTTACGATTCACAATTATATAGTAGAGAAAGTTTATTATTAATTATTTATTTGTTCTAATTTTTTTTGTTGGGGAATTTCAATGCTTTAGATAGTTTCACTAACGATTGGTTTTGAATCAATCTGATTTTGCTTTAAATCAGATTTGCCAAATTGATGATCTTGAAGTAGACTGAAAATTTCATAGTATCATACCCTAATATTGATATGGATATCTCTGGAATCATCTTCTGGTACAAAGATTTTTGTTATAGAGAAAGTTGAATTGTATTGGGGGAAAGACTTTTAGGGGGAAAGTTAGAGTTGTAGCTGTGTGAGAAGAACCTTTAGCCTGTTTGACTGAGCTTATTCAGTTTAACTCAGTTATGTTATTGTCTGACTTAGGTCATCTGACTGAGTTAACTCAGTCTAAACCAGACTCAACTCATTGAGTTGACTCGTATGACCAGATCGTTGACCCTTTAACCTTGACATGTTGAATGTTAGTTGACCTTTGACCGTCAGTATGACCGTTAGAGACTGTTAGTTGACTCAGATGGACTGGACCTTAGGTTAATGGGCTGGTCTAGTGGACTTGGGCTTAAGACTAGTTATCCTATGTTGATGAATTGGACCGCTTACGGTATGAATTAGCCTTTGGTTCCTTCTACAAAGTTGTGGATATTCATAAAACTTATTTAATGGGCTATATAACCAACCTAATAGAATTAGTAAACCTTAGACATACTAAAGTTAAAGAATGAAAAGGTGTAAAGTCGTAAATGGGCTTAGAACCATTAGATAGACTTGTATGATTCTTGTATGAGCCATTTTGGCTAGATTCTTAGAGTTCTTGTGTGATTAACAGTTAGTCTTTATTAACAACGATCTATTCAAAGGATGAACCAGTGGATCGTGGATCTCGAGGTAGGCGTGGCTTGTCATCAAAAGAGGTGGGAATCTACATTTAACTCTTTTGTGACCATTGTTGTTTTCTTTTACAAAAGTTTACGTTTATCAAACTCATGCATCGTCTGGTTGCGTTTTCCATGCATTGTTTAATTTAAATTCCGATGGTTATGTTGGTTCTTTTAATCTTTTCGATTGTTTGTTTTACTTTCTGGAAGTTCTGTTAATTCTTTTAATCTTTCCATGGTTTGGAAAAGACCTGTAATATTTTGCTTGTCATTACGAATTGTTGTGGGAAATAAGAATTTCCATCTGTAGTATGTGGGATACGCTCCTTCATTTATACCTACTTTTCTTTCCTGCTTTTATGCTTATCTAGGTGTGTAATTGTCACCAATATTACGGGTGTGTAAATGTTACCCACAGACTATCCAGGTGTGTAATTTTCACCAATATTACGGTGTGTAAATGTCACCACAAAAATAACTATCTAGGTGTGTAAATGTCACCACAGAAATAATTGTTTGCAAGAAGGAGTTAGTTCCATATACATGATTGTTTATTTCAGTGAGTTGGTTGTCTTATCATTTTAGGGAAAAACATGTATTGTTTTCCAAAGTCTTGTCAATGTTTTACTTGAAAGTTAAATGTTATTTCTACTGGGCACCCCTTTTAGGGATGATGTGCTCACTCATTCCCACTTTCAGTTTTAGAGACAGACCAGAGTTGCGCAGTGGAAGCTTCGAGGAGTTGAGTCCGTTAGTTGGTTAACTTCGGTTATGTTTATTTTGTTGTATATTCGATTTGTAAACTAAATGACTATTGTATATGTATCATTTGAGAGGAGTTTTTGTATATATATATTTCAGAGCGGGGATAGTTTAGATTTCTTAATTGAATGCTTAAGTTTATGATTTAGATTCTTAGTGCATCTGTATTTAGTTAATCTCTTGGATTAGTCAGCTGCTAGCTTTGGGGGCGCTACAGAAGAGAAGTTAATGTTCCAAGAACATATGGAAGAATGAGAATAAAAAATTTCCTTCCAAGAGCCTCTCTCATATTTATAGCTATAATAAATTGAAAGGAAAACTGCCGCGAAAATTAAGGGGAAGTTATTACGAGTAATGGGAAACGTGCGAAGATAAGATTTTCCTTCCAGATTTTCCTTTACCCAAATCTAAAAGAAAAGGGGAAAACTGTGTGTACTTAATCAACACCGGCCACGTATCTTAGAGATGTACACGTGGGCGTCATACAACACCGGGGCATCGGGAAAACATGCCACGTTCGAACACCCAGTAGTATTTGAGATCATAAACCATCGTCTGTCACGTGGTCTACAGCCTATATATCTAACGATAAGTGAACCAAGGACTACCAGATGAGAAGATACTTGTGAAGTACAATAGCAATTCAGAAACTCCACTTTACCCCATCCCAAGACCAATTTAAATTAAACGAACGAGATGCAGTCGGACTGACATCGAAAAGGAAACTACTAGTACAGCTGTCCAAGGTATCGTCGTGTCAGCACGATGATAATCTGCGGGAATGGCGCATAGACCAAGACAATGGGAAACAACTATAACAATAAGGGGGACCCACACGAAGAGTCTATAAATACCCAACTCCACCAGGGGAAAAGGGGTCGAACAATTTTAGAGAGAAGGGCATTAGAGAGAGAAAGAGTAAGCTTTAGGTATGAGTTATGTCCATGTAATTTCACCTTTCTTCCTTACTCAAAGTCATTTGACTGACGTACTGTAACTTCGATCAAACCATAGTGAAAACCCTCAACACCCGTGGATGTAGGCCTTAAAGCTGAACCATGTAAATCAGCGTCTCATTTACTTTCTGCACTTATATTCCATGTCTTTATTCATGTTGTTTAGATTCCATTCTGCGTTATCATCGTGTTTAGTTTAATTATCACTGACACACCGACGATGAGACCAGACGCTCATCGTCTTCCCCAATATTTTACTATCCGCATATCTACTGATTTCGATTATTAAACTTTATATGCATTGTGAATATTAATTGTGGACAAGAAGGCATCTTCGTTACTTCTGTGTTCACATTGTTTTACCAACACGGAAGTAGGTATACTACCAGTACTGCAAATTACTCCATAATTTAGTATTTTGACTTAGTATACATTTGTTCATAAAAGTCCTTTAAATTTAAAAATAATAATTTAGATATTTACCTCTATGATGCCCCAGAAACCAGTGAAGTTAGGTATTGACGCTTGATCCTGCCCACTGTACATTTCAGCTAAAATTGCAGATCCCCAATCATATTGTGGCGCTTTTTCAAGATCTTCTAACGCTTCAACCCAACCAATATGAGCCACAGTAGTTGAGTTTGGAAAGAACGTATGACCCAATAACCATAAAATAAACACTCTTTCAATTTCAGTATATTTAGCTACATTTGTTGAGTTTGCCTTATGTCGGAGGAATTTCTTCAACGTTGAACAATGTATTCCACCTCCTTTCAAATGTGTATGATCTACACGTAGTATTTCTGATTCTAAAAACAAGGGAAGAAGCATGTGTCATTAATTATTAGACACCCATCCGTTTTGGTTGAATGGTACAGGCTCTCCCACTCCACTTGGAATCCCACAAATGAAATACAAATCAAGGGGCGTAATTTCTATTTACAAGAATAATATCAACTATAATTAATTGTTTTAGATTATGTGATAATATCAACTATAATTAATTGTTTTGGATTATTTAATAATTCCTTAAAAATAAATTTTAGTTTTAGTTAAACAGATTTACCAATTTCAAAATCCATGTAATGGAACGTGTGCGTCGTTGGCCACCACCTTTCTACCAATACTCGCGTAATTTTGTTGTTGTGTTTTCTTGGCCTTATAGAATAAAACACCTTCAAGGGATATCTGTCAACTCTTTCTCGGACTGCAGGGGGTGGATCACTATAAGCAACATTTAAGTCTTTAAATCCACCTCTCATTTTATAATAACTATCAGACCGTTGTTGATGCTCCGACACATGACCTTCAACTAATGATAGAGTAACAACGACATTCAGCGAAGCAAACTCTTCTCCGCGATTCTGAGTACAATCTATATTTGTGGGAGGCTTCGATATAGGCTCACGTTTGCGATCTCATTTTTTCCTTAAACTGTTTGCGACTTTTCTTACCAGATTGCTCATTTTGTAGCAAGATTTTGTTTTAGAAGAATGAGGAAGAAGAGAGTAGAGTGGTGTGAGTGAAAAAGAGTTTCAAAATCAGGAATTTATAGGCTTCATAGATGTAGCCGTTGAGAATAAAGCCGTTAGCTTTTTAACCGTTGGAGGATTCTCATCGACTGCCCGCTGATTCCCATCACCCCCCGCATATCTTGATCGCCCGCCTGTTTGATCCCCGCCCACTGCTGCGCAGACTCATGTTTGCCCATCCACCTCGCTCAATAAATGAAATTTGTTGTTGATTGCCATAGGAGTTGCCCTAATGTACTTGAAGTTGATCTATCAGTGTTTACAATATACCAATTATAAATCCGTTTTCCTTCATAAAGAAAATTTAATTATTTCTTTCTCCAAAGCATGTATGCACGAAATTAATGGGGGGGAAATGTACGAAGAACAAAGGGAATACAGAGAGGGATGAAAAATTAATCTGTAAGGTTAATTTTGTCCTATTTTTGACATACTAGTTGTATTTAGCCATATTGTATTTAA
Organism: Papaver atlanticum; assembly: GCA_023531105.1. Taxonomy (NCBI): domain Eukaryota; kingdom Viridiplantae; phylum Streptophyta; class Magnoliopsida; order Ranunculales; family Papaveraceae; genus Papaver; species Papaver atlanticum. The sequence continues at coordinate 1,190,518 of JAJJMB010017748.1, forward strand.
CCTATTTTTGACATACCAGTTGTATTAAGCCATATTATTTTTAACCTATTTTTATAACCGGACTATAGTTTATTTGCTTACCACCCAAGTCAAACCTAAACAAAAAATAGGACTTAATTTGATTTTGCATTCTTTCAGAAACCCTGAGGACCTAAGCTTTTTTATTTCCAACTTACTCCATCTAGCAAAAACAGAAAATGTTTCGGAACAACATTAATATTTACAACAACCAAGAAAAACAAAAATCCAAACAAAGTCAAAACTGGTTTTGGGCATTCCAGAGTATCTTGAGATTGGTAACTAGTGCGCATTCACTAAATTAGGACAGTCACTGAATAAACAAAAACAAAATGTGATGTCTAACCCTTTGATCCACGTAAGGCCAAGCACTACGGTGCACAATTTTTCTTCCCTATCCCCTAAATGTAGGGAAATTTTTCAAAATCCATCTACTATGATCTCCCATATCCCTTCTAAGTAGGGATATCTCTTCCTGGATACTGAGTATGCGTGATTTTTTACACGAAAACTAAGTATCCGTTTCTGGTTTTCCAAGTTTTCCACTAAAACTTTCCTTTTTCCCTCTTTTTTTAGAACGCGCGATAGGGGATAGTGAAACTAATTGGGGGATATAAATTACTTCCCCCAACCAATAGTGTTCGCTAAGGGGTAATTTCTGGGTATGAAAATACTAAAATACCCTTTGGTTAATTAAAAAACATTATGAAAAGACTGTAATACCCTTTCTACTAAAACTTAAAATCTAAAAACCAAATCATTTATCCCCCATTCTCTCAAATCAGTTCCGGCACACTAGGGTTAGGTTTTGAAAAAAAATAAATCTTCCATCTTCTTCTTCATCGACGATTAATCGTCGATTCAAAAAATTCTTCGTCTATTAACCTACCCGAATCATAACCATGCCTCTAAGAAAGAAATCAGATGCCCAATCGAAGTCAAAATCGATTGCTCAACAAAAATTAGAACAAAGGCTTGCTTTGATTGCTCAAGAGCAAGAAGAAGAAGAAAAAGCGAACTCGGACAATCAACTTCTCGTAAACATAGCTTATGTGAGAAGGTAAGTGATTTTGAACTGTTTTATAAGTGTTTGAATCGATTTATAGCAGTGGGTTTGGGTTAGAATCGCAAACCCTAACTCAAACAGTTGAGTTTCAGTGAGTACCGACATTGATTTTAGTATGAATACAATGCCGGTATTAGATTACGGCATTCAATATAGAATGAAGGCAATGCTGGTATTTTGTTACGGTGTTAAATTTGGTATGAATACAATGCCGGTACTGATGCTAAAATCACCTGAAACTGAATGTTCTGTACTGGCAGTAAGTTTAGGTTGGATACTATGTCGGTAGTGTGTTACGGCATTGGTTTACATTAATTCGAGTATGCCGGTAGTGCACTTTAAATATACAGGAACACCCTAGGAATTTGTTACCAGTACCGACATTGATTTTAGGTTGCATTTTGTACCGGTACCTGGTTACGGCATGGAGTTGAATTTTTACGTAGGTGCCGATAGTTCTCTTTTGGTATCCAGGAACATCATAGGAATTACCGGCATTGTTGATAGTTATTGTTCACTGCCGGAATGGAATACCTGCATGCTGTTTTTGCCAAATTAATATGCCGTTTTTTTGTCCCGGAATGGTTTGTTTTTCGTAAATCTATGCCGGTATTAAGAATGAAAGTGAGTTGTCTTATATTCATTTCGTGTGTCTTTTGATATAGGGCTAGAGCCAAGGAAGCTAACAAAGGAAAAACTAAAGATGATGTCGTTAAGAAAAGAAGGAAGGATGGTCTTGATACTCCTCAGTCTCTGCCTCCTCGAGGGAAAGATCAAGGTCGCAACAAGCATTTGGGGGCTGATACAAGAGGGATAATTTGGGAGAGTCGTGGTGACCGTAGTCAACTTGTAATCCGTGAACCTACTGGAACCGCTGAGCACGATCAGCAAGATGAAAAGGAAAGTGAGGAGGAAGATAATGAGGTTCATCCAAGTCAATTAGCAAGCCAAAGCGAAGTTGTAGAGGAAGTTGGTGGGCCAAGTCAACAATCGTCACAATGCAAGGGCAAGGGCAAGGGAAAAGTTAAAGTTAAAGGTTCGCACCTTCCTCATACTGATGACATGATACCTGACCTTGCTTGTAGTAGAATTTGGGGTGAAGCTCCGGAACCGAAAATGCTATTTGGCTACAAGGACTCGTGGGCTCGTACTATCTATCAAACCTATGTAAGAATTTTTTATATTGTGTATATGTATTATTGTGTATTTATGTAAAATCTCTTAATTGTATCGTCTCCTAATTATAGGATCATAAGAAGGTTGTGCGTGTTTGCTGAAACCAAGCCGCATCTCATTGGGATTTGTCTAAGGAATGTGAAGAAGTCCAAACAATAGTAAGGGATTCTGGTCTATATGCTTTGGTTGAAAATTACGTGAAGTGTGATTCTGTGATAGTCAATTGCTTCGTCGAAAGGTATCATGGTGAAACTGATACCATGCACTTCCCATTTGGGGAGATGACCTTGATCCCTGATGATGCTCAGAACATTCTAGGCTTGAATGTTATCGGCAAATCAATTGTAGAAGGAGATAACTGTCCGGACCTAGAATGGTCGAAGTTGCACGCTCTTATTAACAAGCTGTTTGGTTGGGACTACAAAACTTCTGTAGAAAGCTTCTATGTATCTAAGGCTAGTACGACAAAGACAATCAAGCTGACGCTGCTTCAGAAGACCTTTGAAAACACAAAGGAAAGAAGTTTGAAGGATGGATAGGACCCTGCCCAAATTCGTTATACAGCCGCTGCGTACCTGTTATTCATCTTGGGTACTAAGGTATTCCCTGACACTAGTGGCAACAGGGTTAGTGCAAGCCACCTTCAATACTTGGATCCGTTGGAAGAGGTCTTTACCTATTCTTGGGGCACCGTGGTAATGGCACATTTGATGACGGAGATGAGAAGGGCCTCTAAGGCTGTTACAAACCAATTTGTCGGGAATTTCACTCTACTGCAGGTAATTTTGTTTTTAAACTTATGTTCTTATATATATTGTTTACATGTACCCTTATTATGAACTTAGAAACAAATTTTACTGCTTCTTATATGTATTATTCCACATTGGTATAGGTGTGGGCTTATGAACACTTCCAAACATTGTTCAAGGACTACCCCTTCTTGAAGATCATAGACCTTCCTGAACCCGAGGCGCCTAGAGCTAAGAGATACCATTTTAACAATATTCCGAAGCCCGGTAACAATCGTCGACTGATAGATATGAGATTGGCTCTGGACGCGATGACAACCAAAGACGTTGTGTTCGACCCTTACAAGGAGATTAGAGAGAACCACCAAATTCTTAGGTTTAATAACGCTGCATTCTACAATGGACCGTTGTTCCACCCAAAGGGATACGTTATGGCTGATCCTCGACGTGTGATGCGGCAACTTGGATATAAGAAATTACCTTATTTCATGACAGCCTCTACTTTAAGGTACGCTCTTGACTTGGCTGAGTGCATTACAACTTCCTCAAAGTTGAGGGTAGTGTATGATCCAGTTCCAGAACCAACACATTGGAGGGATAGGTAACCAAGTCGTTTGGTAGATATTAGTAATTGGGAGCTTGTGAACAACGGTAATGAAGCCGATCCCACCTACATTGATAATTACCTGGAATGGTCACATCCTTTTTTCGTGCGCCCGGACGACGTCCAAGTTCCACCCCAAAAAAACCCTCCCGTTTCAACTCCTACAGAGGCACCACCTACAATGGCCCAACTTAATAAGACTCTTGGATTGCTAGTAAGTATTGTTAATTCCTTAGTCGTTTAATGTACACATAATCTTATATTAGCATATATATACTAATTATGTTTTGGATGTATGAAACTAGCGGCGTCGGCTTGGCAAGATGAAGAAGATGTTTGGTTGCAAGTACGAGGAAGGAGAGGTGCTATCCCTTGAAGAAATGAAGGAACTCGAGGAAAAGCTTGATAAAATTGAAGACCCAAGTGCAAAAGCTTTGTTCGGGAAAACGAGGAAGGTTGCGGTCCACAAGAAGCAAAAGACCAAGTGATTAACTCTTTAGTTGTGTTTCTTTATTTGGATGGTGGTTGTTACGTTTTAAACAATTCCGAACTTGTTTTTGTTTGTACCTCATGATTAACTCGTTAGCTGTTTGGTTTACTTTTGATTTATGATATCTGGATTAAGAACGTTTAAGCACAATCCAGTTGTTTGGTTTATGGTGAACATGTTTAGATTTCTAGTGAAATGTTTTTCTTTGTAAGTTTTCTTTACACCATAGGTGCCTGCATTGAAACGTGTAGGTTCTACAGCGCCGGGACTGTTTCCGGCATGTAAAAGTAATTATAATTCCATGCCGCCACTTGTACCGGCATTGAATGTTTTTTCTATAACGATGCCGGAATTGGAGGATGAAAAGGTCCAAGTTCCTGTATAGAATTTGGACAGTACCGACATTGAAATATTAACTGAATCTATGCCGGAATTATGATTTTATTACAATTGAGTAGTTTTTCCAGAAAACCGGCATTGGTTTGGATTAAACTACAATGCCGGTATTGATTATAAATCCGTTCAGAATGCTCTTTTATTTCATTCCTAAGTAATCTATTACATTGGATTTGAAACTTTAAATTAAAACATACTAAAAATCATGGAATGGAGTAATTTTGGTTGAAGATGATCTCATAATCATCTATCCATTTTCAACAATTGCGGAACCTTTGAGCCTTTAGCGAATATCTTCGAAGACATCGTCTGGAATCTCGGTGTCAAGGACCATCTTCATTGGTTCATCTTCTCTTTCAACATATTCCTTTCCCTTCATATAACACCCATCAATAGGCTTGCATTGGCCCTTGTGGTTTTCTCTTGATTCTGCTAGTGCAACAGCTTTGTCAAACCATTAAAACTCATCGCACTTTGGGTTATTCAAACACCTTAGAAACATTCTTCCATTTTCAGCATCATCAGTTTTTGCAATCCAAAACCGGCGTGTCCCATCACAGCTTCTACACTTTGAATAAATAAAAGGACAGTCCATGGCTAGATGAAAAGGTGACTTGCAAATTTGACAGCTGCAATGATGACTCTGTAAGAGAAGATTATATTAGTGATACGTCCTAGTAGAGAAGATTTTAGTAATGTTGAATCTACTTACTTTGCAGGTGGAGCTTGATGGTGGTTTGCAAATAGAGCTTGTTGATGGATCTCCCATCGCTTGTGAAGCTTGATCTATTTTTTGAGGCTTGCTTTCTTGAGAGAAGGATTTTTGTTATTTGGTGGGTGCTTTGTGTACATTTTTCCAAAGGAATGGGGGGGTTTTATATAGAATGAAGCTCCAACGGTCTTATTTTTCAAAAAACTAGCCGTTTTTTTTTTTTTTAAATTCACAGGTACCGGCATAGTCGAAGAAACAGAATAACTACCGGTATTGTGTGCCGGCGTTGTACTCTGTTGTTCAAACAATGCCGGTACTATCTACAGATTTGGCCCAATCTCTGTATAAGAAAATCAATTACCGGCATGGACGTTTAACGGTAATCCATACCGGAAACCAGTGCCGGCTTCTACGTTTATATTAACTTCAATGCCGGCACAAGGGATTTCAAAAAAACTATCCGTTGAGGTTTTTCTCTATATAAAGAGAGCTAATACTTGGACCCAATTGCCCAAAACTCGTGTGTTATTTACTACATCCTTGAGACTCTAAACTTATGAAACCCTAAACCCTAGAAGATTCATCTATAGATAGCTTAGTATAGAACCTACTCCCACATACAACAAATGGCATCGTTTGACTCCGAGGAAGATTTAGCAATCACCAACGCATGATACTCCGAAACTCGTCCTTCAGCTATAGATAACAATTCGGGGGATTCCATGTGGTTGAATATTTTTAACAAATTTACTCACGATTATGGGAACCCGAAAGGAAGAACTGCTCAACAAATCGAGCAACGTCACGACATCATCCTAGATACGGTGGTTGAGTATTTAAAAATCAAACACCGGATCGAGCACGCTACCCACAATAGATTGTCCCCTCATCAACTCGTACGTATCTTTATGATTAATTCGACACAGTCCACTCTTTCCAATTTATATGTAACAAACTAAGTTTGTGTGTTGATTTTGTATCATGAAGCCGTGAAAGTGCGTTACCTACAGGAAAAGGGGGAAGCATTCATGTTTGATGAAAACGTGAACCACATGGTAACCAAAGTCACGGAGTACCACCAGCTGGGTGAATCGGAGACAGATTCTTCGTAAGAAGATTGATAGGTTTAGTGGTTTATGGTTAGGTTTTTAGGGTAGTTTTTTGGTAAGGTTTTGTGGGTTGATCTCTATGTAAACCCTCACGAGACTATAACTCGTCCACTTGGGTCACCAAGTGGTTTAAAGGCTTGATGCACATGCTAAGTGCATCCATGCTTCCTGCGACAAGGATTACATTTGAAATAAATTACAGTTCTGGAATACTATGTTAACATAATTCTATGCTGTTACCATGCCGGCTTAGATCTTATATATATTTCTATGACGGGATATAGTGTCAAAATTTTATGGTTTCCGTGTACAATAAACTTTATTCCGGCATTGAAATGTAATACAACTCAACGTCGGAAGAAGGTGCCGGCAACATCGTTAACCATAGTTCAGTGCCGGGATTTAACATTCAATGCCCAACGGCTATTTTTTCAAACCATAAACTAGTAAAGGGAACTGCCGGCGTGGATTTTAGGTTACTGACAATGCCGGTACAATAAAGTGGAAAAAGAGCCGTTGTGTACTCATCTATTTACAGGAATTGATACACCCCTTGCACTTGATACCTAAAAATAATATTTTTTTTTGCTCCAACACATATCTCCAATGGAAAATCCATCAACAACTACCGATTTCATCATTGCCATGGAAAAAGAAAAACTTAAGAAGAACAAACTATCAACTACGATAGCAAATCAATCATCATCCACCACCAACTCAATTGCCATTATACAAGAAAAACTTAGAAGGAAGGAAACCACCACCAAGTCAATTTCCGGAATGGAAGAAGAGATACTTAAAAGGAAAAGAGAAAAAGAAGAGGCAGCAAAAGAAGCAAAATATCGCAAAGAAACAAAGGAAATATACGAACGTGTAAAACAAGCGAAGATAGAAGCGGATGTTGAGGAAGAAACCGAGTGGATTAAAAATTTATACATAGTATCGGATTTTCCGGAAGATCACCGCCCATTGTCTTTTTTTTGGTGTCTTGTTAGTTGTGGTCCTTATATGCCGAAGTTTGAGGACGGTATGTGCAAGAAACGCAAAATGGATTACGGGGATGAGTATGTAGCGAATCGGACAACTGCCCTCATAAAATTATGTCTCAAATACAACGAGTTTCTCGCAAGATATAGAGGGAATAGGTATCAAGCTCAGGATGCATATACCAAGTGGATAAAAGAGCCTTTTAGGCATTTCGAAGCTGCTTTGTTTATGGAATCTCGTTCCCAGAAATGATGTTAGTTGCAATTAGCTTGAGATCTTTCATTTAATGTGTAACGTTGTTTAAGTGGTTAATGTTTTTAAGTTTATTTCCTTAAGATTAATATGAAGTCCAGTTTGAGTCAGTTTGCTTGCTTACACCTTTGGACTCAATTTAAACTGATCGTCAGAATGCCAGCATCGATTAATAACGAAGGACAATTCCGACACCGGTGCCGGCATTGATGGTGATCAACATACAATGCCGGTATCCTAGAATCAGTTTTAAATTTTTGTCAGAGTGCCGGCATTGAATTGTACCATCTTTCTATGCCGGCATTATAACGGTTACAATCTCAAGTTATGTGGCAGTTACAAACTCCTTAATTCCACTTATGTGACGGTTTCAAACTCCCTTATCCCACTTATGTGATGGTTACAAATTCCTTAATACCCTTTATGCGTTGGTTACAAACTCCTTAATTCTATTTAAGTGACGGTTATAGAAAGGAAAGTATTCAATCTCTCTTTGTATTCATTCTCCCTTTGTATTCAATCTCCCTTTTTGTTTCATCTTCTGTACCAAAGACAATGGGTCGTCGCAAACCCAAAGCCAAACCCAATCCTGAAGAATCTGTTGATGATGGTGGTGAATCTAAATCAAAAGTGCAACAAGTGCCTGAAGAGTCTGTTGGTGAGGGGGAAATAACAAATTTGATGAAGTATTTTTAGGGTTTATCCCATACTAGAAAACACAAATTGAAATTTGCTTGATTAGTCTTTCTACTGTACTAAAAGAAAATTTTGAAATTGCAATTTAGTCAATTGAAATTGAGTTACATGTTTGTTTCGCGGTAGAATTTAATTTGAAAACCGTTCCGGATTATATGTCTTGTATCTCTCTCTTATTGCATGAAACTACCGGCATCTAAATATAATTGCATACTATGCCGGTTTTGTATATTTAATCAATGCCATGCCGGATTATATGTCTTTATTTGCTTCTTTTGTTAAAAACTCTGTACACAATTCCCCCACTTCCGGCATATGATATCTCTATTTTACCATGCCGGATCATCCATGCCGGCATTGTAGATATGTTTACTAACCATACCGGTTTTCATTCCCTTAACTTGTTAATCCTCTGTATATTTAATCAATGCCATGCGGATTATATGTCTTTATTTGCTTCTTCTGTTAAAAACTCTGTACACAATTCTTCCACTTCCGGCATAGGATATCTCTATTTTACCATGTCGGATCATCCACGCCGGCATTGTAGATAATTTACTAACCATGCCGGTTTTCATTCCCTTAACTTGTTAATTCTCTGTATAAAATTCAAAAAAACCGGCATTGAATTTTAATCATTTAGTACGCCGGCATGACTGCCGATACTGATTGTATGTTTAATAACCATGCCGGCTACCTATTTATAACTCAGTTTACATATTGGGACGTAGGTCTAGAGCAGCACAAATGAAGAAAAGAAAGGGCAAAGTTGTTGAAGAAGTAAAACCTAAGTCTTCTCGGGGTCGACATAGTCGTTCTGATCCGGATCGTGCTAAGGTCATCATTCGGGAGCGTACGGGGGACACAAGCAGTGATGATGATGAAGAGTGGCAAAAATTTCCTAAACTGGACCGAGCAGGTGGCTCATCCTCACAAGCAGCTGGCTTAGGACAACCTGATGTCGGAGATGAAGCCCCTAATAATAATGAAAAGGCACCCCCATCCCACCTTCCTACAAGATATGACATGATTCCAGACCGCGATGATGGCAAACAGTGGGGTGAACCGATAAACCCACAACTCTTATTTGCCTACAAGCACTCTTGGGCTCGTTAGATCTATCAAACTTATGTAAGACGTTTGTATCTTGTTATTATATTATTTATCTGTAATCAAGTGAATTTAATTTAGTTTGGTGTGTTTTATAGGACCACAAGAAAGCCTTCCGTGTTATCCGCCATCAATCAAGTGATATATGGCCTTTGGAGTTAGAGTGTCCCCAAGTTCAAGCAATAGTCAGAGCATCTGAGTTGTATTCCGCGGTAGAAAATATGTGGCCACTGATCCCGTCACGGCGAACTGCTTTTTGGTGAAATTGATACCATGCATTTTCCTTTTGGCGAGATGACCATTATCCCTGAAGATGTCCAAAGAATATTAGGTCTAGAGGTTCTTGGGAAAGCCATTAAGGAAGGAGATCACTGTAAGGACCTAGAATGGGAAAAGATCTATGAGCTGACTAAAAAGTTGTTTGGGTGGGACAAGGAAACGACTATGGCAAATATGTACAAGACAGACCGTTCCCGGACGAAGACTATCACATTCGTAAATCTCGTTCGATTGTTTGGGAATACGAAGGACAAGGAATTGAATCCCGAACAAGATCAGCAAACTACTGCTGCTTATCTATTGTTCACCTTGGGCTCCGTTATATTCCCTGATGCTAATGGTAACAAGGTGCATATGAACAATCTACAGTACTTGGATCCCTTAGATAGGGTCCATGAGTATTCATGGGGCACTGCTTTCTTGGCACATTTTTTGGCAGAAATGCATAGAGCTTCTAAGGCAAACGCCCGTCAATTTAATGGTTCTTTCACTTTAATTCAGGTATAGTGAACTAGTTATTTTGTCATCATTGTCATTAATTTTATTAGTTTCCAATTATTTTTTTACTTATACATTTCATTTTAACGATCTTTCATTGGCATAGGTGTGGGCTTATGAACACTTCCCAAAATTGTTCATAGAGTATAAAGGATTGAAGAAAGTACGTGAATATCAACAGCATGAGCCTCTAGCTCAGAAATACTTCTTCAACAATGTCCTGAAGCCCAATAACAGGAAACGGTTATTCGCAATGAGATTGGCTTTGGACTCCATGGCTGTCCAAGATGTTGTGTTTGACCCATATAGGAATGCCAGAGGAGTTAACTTTGAAAGGCGTGACAATGTTTCATTTTACAACGGACCGTTATTTCATCCAAAAGGATTTGTTATGCACAACCCTCGCCGTGTAATGCGCCAACTTGGGTACAAGCAAAAAGATCTTAGGGATACATCTTATCAGAAATGCTCTCATAACTTTCCTCAATGCAAAGCAGATGAGAACCATACTCTGGTAGTTTACGACCCAAATCCCATTCTTGCACATTGGAGTGAAAGGGAAGAACGAGGACTTGTGTTAGATAGGGTTGGTTGGGAATTAGCGGAAAACGGTTATGAGACCGAACCAACCTTTCTCAGAGGTCATCGGAAGTACTCGCATCCTTATATTGTACTCCCGGCTATCATAGAAGTTCCTCCACAAGCAGAACCTCCCTCCACAACTCCGGCTGAAACTACTGTACCCGGACTACAAAAGATCCTTATGTTGTTGGTACGTACTTCTTGTTCACCTCATATTCTTTTAATCTATATCTATGAACTTATATAAGTGTACATACTAAGTACATGTTTAAAAATATGACAACAGCGTAAGCGGATTGGAAATTTGTCAAAGTTCTTTAAGAAAAAGAACAAGAAAGGAGAGGTGTTGACCCAGAAGAAATGGAGAAAGTCGAACAAAAGATAGTCAAAATTGAAGATCCAGAGGCAAAATACTTGTGGGGCGAAAGGAAGAAGAGGGTACACAAGAAGCCAAAGACCGAGTGATCGTGTGTTTCTTCTATAGTATTAGTTTGGTCTTGAACAATCTAGTGTTGGTTTATATTTGTTTGTGTGTCTTGAACAATGTGTTTGTCTGTGTGTCTTGCTAAACTCTTTGCTTGATTTGGTTTATGTTTGATTTGTTTTCGGTTTGGAACCTCTTAACTTTGGAGTTTGTTTTTTTATACAATCTAGTGTTGTTATTTGATTTACTATGTTGATAAACTAGTGTCAAATTACCTCTTTTACAGAGTTTAAATGTGCCAAGATCACATGAATTTCTAAGTTTTTCTTAAGTACCGGCATGGTCAAAAAGAGTAAAATCAATGTCGGCACCCTGAATTTTCCAAAAACTCAAAACTTTCAGAATTTCGGCATTGAAGGTTTTTTGGATACCATGCCGGTAGTCTGTAATTTCCAGGTGCAAAATATTTTTGTCAGCGTACCGGCACTGTTTTTAGTTTATTTTCAATGCCGGCACATTTACTGATTTCTCTGGATGTTTTTCTGAATTCCCGGCACCGTTTCAAAAGTTAAGTTCTACGCCGGCACAAATGTTCCGGCGTTGTCATGATGAAACATAACCATGCCGGCATTGGCATCAAAATATGATTTAATGTTTATAATTCACACTTCCAAAAAAACAAAATGTTGCATATTAGTGAACCAAATATATCCAAATTACTCATCATCGCTTCCACACGTATGAAGTTGCATCTTCTCCTCTTGGAGAGGTTTTTTTTATAAGGCCAACGCATCCCAAAATGGGTGATTCTCCTCATATAATGCCATCCATTCCTTCTAGAGATTGGGATCTATATCCTTTTTTTTAATCATCCCACAAATAGGTGGCAATGGACAATTTTCCTTGAGTTTTAGAATAATGAAATGATTACCGTTCACGAACGCCAAAACAACTCTTCTCTTCTTAAGGGATCCTTCGCATTTTTTCCACTTTGGTGTAAATGTTACTTCTACGGTGGGGGTAAAATAATGAACAACACAATTAAATGTATCCGCCACTAGATGCCCATAAAGCGGCATTCTCATCCAATATTGAGAAGGAAGGAACTTCATCTCCTGCTTGGGACCTAACACTTGAGCATACATATTATTAAACCCTTCTTCATGACCAACCAATTGCTCATAAAAGCTCTTCTTTTTCATAAGTTGTTCGGCCATCCTCTTTTTAGCATATCGGCATGGTGTCATCCCTTTACTAACCGCCGTCTCAAAGATTCCTAATTGTTCGGTCACGGCATGATAGCCACAATTTCCATCTCCATCGACATCATCCGTATATACAATATACTTGTGAATAACCTCAGGAAGTTGGTTTATGTAAGACTGTATCTTGGTATGATAACTTCTAATGGTCCTACCTGTATTGGGATCCTTATACATCTTCATATTACCCTTTTGTAGCTTAATTATGCCCAATCCATCCTATGCAATCTCTACACTTCCAATGTCTTCAGTATGTGATGGGAGTCCGTACTTCCTTGGCCTACCCCTTCGCTTTTTGTTTGGCACCGCCGCCTCGTCACCTTGTTGTTCTTTGACACTTGATGGTTGTACCTTTGGCGGCCTACCCCTTTTCCTTGGAACCTCCACTAGATCGACTATGGGTGTGGCTTCGGAATGCTCACCTTATTGTTTTTGGTAGCTCAATGTTGGTACCTTTGGCGGTCTACCCCTTTTCTTTGGAACCTCCGCTACATCGACTATGGGTGTGGCTTCGGAATACTCACCTTGTTGTTCTTGGTAGCTCAATGTTGGTACCTTTGGCGGTCTACCCCTTTTCTTTGGAACCTCCGCTACATCGACTATGGGTGTGGCTTCGGAATGCTCACCTTGTTGTTCTTGGTAGCTCAATGTTGGTACCATTGGCGGCCTACCCCTTTTCTTTGGAACTTCCGCTACATCGACTATGGGTGTGGCTTCGGAATCCACCGTTTGTTGTTGACTTGATAGCGGTTCCTTCCTCGGCCTACCCCTTTTGTTTGCAACCGGCGCTTCCGCGGACCTTGCTTCCGAAATCTCACATCCGGTTGGATCTCGTTTCTTACTTGCCTCGATTTCACATTCACGTTGACTCATTTCTTTCAATTCTTTCCTTTGTTTTCTCCTTGCCGTTTTAGTTTGTGGTCTACCGGGAGGATCTCCCTTTGTTGGCTCTTCACTTTGTGTTGTCCATGGGCGTGTAATTATCCTTAGTTGGCTCAACAAGACTTGCTGGATAACCGAGTTGCCACGTGAGTAAGCTTCGAAGAATTCCTTTGCTTCGTTCGTATCCCATGGTGATTGTCCGGGATCTTCCGTAGGGGGAGGGGTGAAAGATAGTTTCTTCCAAAATGGATCAATAACCTCAATAGGTATCACTTCTTCATACTTCACAAGCATATGAGGACACGGAAGCCCCAATAAAGACATGTCGGGACAAATACACACATCACCCGGTTTGCCGTAGTTTATCTCCTTTTGCATTTCTCTCATCATATGTTTTATTGCCCAATGAGAGACGTTCAACTCTATTCCTCGGAGCAACTTACCATATTGTAAATATGAAGTCATTCTTTCCATTGAGCTTTTCTCAAAGGCCTTCTTGATCCTATCGATATCACTCTTAAAGTATTGCTCAATTGCCTCGGTGACCGTAACCACGTTTCCTTGGCCGGACTGGATGGGATCTTTAAATCTCCCATGAGCGGACTCCGCTACACTAGTTGCTTCATTCTTGTAGTGTCTATACCGGTTTGTCCATGCACGCACAAATTTTTCCTTGAACTTATCCAACCATTGAGTCCGACAATACCAGACGGCAGTCGGATAAACTTCGTTCCAATCGGCAATAAACTTGTCCAATCTCTTTTCATACATATCCTCCGTAAGAGACCAATAAACTTTCTCCCAATCTCTTAGAAATTCCAACCACTTTTTATGATTTTCCTCATGTTCTTTATCCACACGCTCTTTGATCTTGCCTCTCTCATCTTCTTCTTCTTCGGGTGATAGTTTGTTCTTGCGGACATCTTTCTCTAGTTGAACAATCATTCTCTTCTTAATATCCGCCTTAGTGGGTTCAAACAAGGCATGGCAAGTTTTTATGATATTTTGACGTATATGATATGTACATAGGAAATTTTTTGCATCTGGGAAGACGTCGGATATTGCATTCATTAATGCGTCATCTTGATCGGTTATGATGACCCTCGGAAGTTGATTTTCCCGGAAGAATAATTTCAATTGTCGTAATGCCCAATGATAATTATAGTCCCTCTCGTTTTCCATTAAACACCAAGCCAATGTGAATGATACCTTGTCCGATGTTTGCCCCACGATATTGAAAAACAACATATTGTATTTGTTTGTCTTGTAGGTGCAATACATCAAAAGAACACCACAACATGTATGAGCCAATTGTGAAAGCAAAGGATGCGAAATGAATATTTGAAGGGGTTTGTTGTCCGACCCTCTTTTAATGATTCGCGTGTAGTTGTGATCCCAAACTATCTTCTCAAATTCTTGCATAACGGTCCTCCCTTCCCATTCAACCCTCCTAATACTTGCTTGTGCGCTATAAATTGTACTTAGAGAAGACATGTTCGTCCGATCCTTTTCCTTGAAGCCTCTGAGAATTTGTCTCTGTTTGATAAGTGCTTTGGTCAATCTCTTTACATCCTCCATTTCATGAGGTATTTGCTTCGCAACTAGGGAGTGACCAACAAAATCTTTCGGATCCCGGTGGTTATGGCGGCCGAAAAACACCGTACAATCCCATTCATTGTCCTTGTCTCTTAAATGGAATACAAGCTTAAAGTGGCAATTATCCTTCCTCGTACGAGTCTTGTATACCCTATTAGTCTTCTTTGGATATACATAACCCTTTCTCTTGTGGCTATTCTTCTCCTTGTATTGCCCACTTCTCTCGCAAACCATCTCAAAACGAATATTTGAACGTTGGGTATTCCTCACCAACACACACATGTTCTTAAGATCCGTCTCTTTAGCCCAAGCAATTGCTTCCTCTGGAGATTTTATTCCCTACATCGCAAACAATGGGAGATTATAAGGTTCATTACAAGCAATCCATTAGTAAAGTTCAAGATACTAGGTGAAAAATATTCTTTGGTAACATACCGGAGGCATTTTATAGTATTTCGACGTATCCCGACCAAGCGGTTTTCCATTTGTTGGATCAATATATGTGATAACCTAAGGATCGAATGAAAAATAAATAAATTAGTTCCAAAATAAATTAAAATACTATGCCGGACCACAGTTCCGGCATGGTCGAACTAAACCAAAACTGAAGTCCAAATTTGAAACTCTTTCCGGCATACGTATTTCATTTGAAATCAACGCTGGAAGCAGAAGTGTCGGCATGCTCGTTACCTATGGTTCCACGACGGTTCAGATTTCCGGCGTTGACCATAATTAATATACCATGCCGGGATTTAGCTTTGGAAAACACTGCTTCCTGTATGTTTTTGAAGGTACCGGCATGGTAACGTTAAAATTGAACAATGCCGGTGCATGTACCAGCATTGCCATCATCTACGGTTCCACGCCGGTACACAGTTCCGGCTTGGTAGTTAATTAATATAGTATGCCGATTTTTAGCTTTGGAATGCACTGCTTCCTGTATGTTTTTCATGCAGTACCGGCATGGTAACCTTTGAATTTAACCATGCCGGTAGCATATTCCGCATAATATCCCGTGGTAGGTAAAAAGTAACTTTTGTACCGGCATAGTTTTTTGGTTGAATACTATGCCGGATCGGATTTCAAAATGGGGGATATCGGGCTGCCGGCATGGCCGTAGTATGAATACCATGCCGGTATAGCTGCTTCCGGCATTGTATTCATACCACGTCCATGCCGGCAGCGAGCTTTTTCAGCTGCGAAAATGGTGGATTCAAAGAAAAAAAATCAAATTTTCAACCTCTTGGCAGCTTTACCTGTGTATTGGGGATGCTTGTATGTTGTGCAAGTTTACTTTCTTGTGTAGGTTCTTCAAAAAACTCTTCATGCTCGTAAAAATCATCATTCAAGGGTGTTGGCTCAACAAAGAGTTGCAATTTTGAGTTGTTGTCATTAGCTGAAGATTCAAGATATGCTCCTTGTTGTAGTTGAGCTAAAGATTCAGCAGCAACAATTCTCTCTTCACAATCATCTTCCATTTTCACAAAAAAAAGTTCCCTCTCAAATATTTTTTCCCTCCTTCTACTCTCACCTCACTCACCCAAATACAAATAAAAACACACACTAATCTTTTAACAAATACTTAAGATTTTTCCTAATTATAATTAAACACTAAACCTGATTAGTGAGGGGTAGATTAGGAATTAGGTAAAATACTTAGATAAGGGGTGACCCTGATTTGATATTTGGATCCGTTTTTTGTCCTTTTCCTCTATCCCCCAATCGCGCGTTCATTTTTTAACCTATTATATCTCCCTTTTTTTTTTACTCTAAATTATCTTTTTTACCTATACAAATATTCCAATGGAAAAAACAAATTGGGGGAAAAAAAGCAACGGATGCTCAATATATCCGTCTGGCACTATTTTTACACGGAAACTAAGTTTCCGTGCAGTGTAGAGAAGGGATAAAAGCAGACCATAGCCAAATTGCCTTGTGACCCATATCCCTTCTCTACAAATAGGGGATAGGGAAGGGAAACGATGTGCCATAGTGCTTGGCGTAAGTGCTGCATGGTGAGCTTTGAGTTCTGCATCTGTAAGGTACAAGTAGCCCAGCTACTTCATCCTCTGGGCCAGTCTATCTCCATCTGCCAAATTTGGCATCACAATCCCATAGCCCATTGAGTTATCACTTTCTTTAAAATCGGCATCAAACCAAATTTTAAATCGAGTAAATTAGTCTAAGAAATATAGGAATAACTATTTTTTGGTTCAACATTCTTTAACCTAGCATTTTTAGGGGCGACTCCAAAGAAATTGGGGACGACTTTTTTAATTCCCAACCCATAAATGTGGTTATGGGATGTCCTAATAGTCGGAAAATACCTATATGCCCTTTCACAATCGGTAGTTTAGTATTGGTTTTATCAACCGATTATGATTGTGTTTTTCTCTTCTTTGTTTTGAGATCACAATCGGTAGATAATAAACATCACGAAACTACCGATTGTGAAAATAGAGATATTCAAAATTCCATTGGTTTTTGAAAATTTTGAATATGGGGCGACTACCATAATCGGTAGATAATGAACACCACGAGACTACCGACTGTACAATCGGTAGGCAATAAACATCATGAAACTATCGATTATGAAAACAGAGAAATCCAAAATTTCATTGGTTTTTGAAAAAATTGAATTCGGAGCTACTACCATAATCGATAGATAATGAACATCATGAAACTACCGATTGTACAATCGGTAGGCAATAAACATCATGAAACTACCGATTATGAAAACAGAGAAATCCAAAATTCCATTGGGTTTTGAAAAATTTGAATTTGGGGCTACTACCATAATCGGAAGATAATGAAAATATTAAGAAACTACCGATTGTGAAAATAGAGAAATCCAAATTTCCAATGGTTTTTGAAAATTTTAAATTCGGGGCTACTACCACAATCGGTAGTAAATAAACATCATGAAACTACCGATTGTATAATCGGTAGATTATGAACATCACGAAAATTTACTACCGATTATGTTTGTGTGGAGAATTCGAAAATTTAAGGATTTTGGCACAATCCAATTTTGGGGCTACATTGTAATCGGAAGCCAATTAAATGTCATTTACTACCGATTATAGATATATTTTGGCTCAGCAGTTTACAATCGGTAGATATGGTACTCCATTTTTAACCGATTCAGGGTTGTTCTCAATCATGCGAAAATAGAATTTCCTCTATATAAAAAATTACTCCCGATTGTGAACTTAACTACCGATTATTAAGGGTAGTTTGGCCATATAAAAAACGGGAGATAAGAGGTGGCTTCATTTTAGGTTTTGGTGACCCTTTTTTGTCTTATTAGTCGCCCCTAATTCTTTTGGAGTCACCCCTAAAAATGCCAGGTTCTTTAAATGGTTTGCTTGTTTTGAAAATAATGCTCAGAAAAAATTATTTCAGATTGAATCTTTTTTACAAGATCGCTAGGATCGGGTTTAATGTTCTTTAAAACCACTTTATTTCTGTATTTACAAATGGACAAAATGATGATACAGATATTAGGAATGCTAGAATGCAGGAAGAACACCGATCTAAAATATTAGAACAGCCGTGAGAGTTACACAAATGAACTAAAGAGAAAGAGAATCATATGCCATGTGCAAATGGGAAATCCAAAAAGATGCAATTCAGTTTCAAGACCAGTATTGCACAATTTACAACACAAATCAATATAATGCACATATTTAAACATTCTGCCACCTAAGGGGAGCATGTTAGAGGCCAGTTTCCATCAGAACATTTGTATTCTAGGCATACAAGGGAGTTTCCAAATTTGACTCCAGATGGAGATAGCATTAGCAATTTAGCATTCAAGTGACAGTAACACTTCTGCAAAAACAGAGGTAGGTAGCAGTAAACAAAGCTAGTCTTTATAGAAACTAGAGTTTGTAAAAGCCCATCGAATGATATATTTTTTTCCCCGAATTTAAAGTAATAGCTAGAATCTCAATATTTTATTTTTTTAATACGAAAGGAATAAATTTTATTGAAATTAAGCGTTTGAAATTAACAGAGACTCATCGGCTGCAATAGTTGGGATTAACCAAGATGGCAGATGATGTTGCCATTCTTGAAATTAAATGTTTGAATAGCTTGAATCTCGATATGCCAAACGGGATCAATGAATTCGGATAATAAGTTTAAGCTCCAAGAAACATCATTGTTTAAAAGCTGGCAGACATCATTGTTTCGAGATCCTTGATTTTATAAAGTTAATTTGAAAGTATGGGCTATCATTTAGTGGTTCTTATGCTTCAAAAAAATAGAAAAATTAGTGGTTCCGATGATATAACCAAAAATTCAAACAAAAGCTCAATATCAAACACAAGGTAGATTCTATCCTAGTTCTATAATAAAATCACGTTTGTAAAGATTCATGATTCGCTAAGGCAAATGTAAGAGACAAAAAGCATGGTTAAAGTTAAAAGTAATGTTAATCAAAAGGCACAATTCGGGGTATATTGAAGTTTCTTCCACTACACTTAAAACTATAGCATCAAGAAACTCACATCTAAAGAAAAGCATCAACCCTGATTTCAATTACTACTTCTTTACCCATGGTTACTGATCACAATTCATCATCAGCCTCCTCACCTCAGTCATGGAGAAGCCTAACAGTGTCGTTACTGCCTCACGCGCCGCATTTCTCCTAGTACTACTTGTGGCAATTACCCTTCTCAGAGGTATGTACACATACTTCGTTGTTTCTTGTATTTTAGAATCATTACACCTTGATTATCAGTTTACTTGAAACATTGACCCAAGAAACAGCCTTTAACGCTTCTTACGATTGCTATAAGTCGACCACAAACAGTTCTCTGGTATAACTGCAATTCAGGCTTTCAACTTGTGAGCATGCTTTAGCATTGAATTTCAAAAACTGTTTTCTTTTTCTCAATGTAGGTTCCTCAAGAAATATGTTTCTACCGCAGTACTTCTAATCCTATACATTGACACATATGTCTCCATTTTTTTCTTTAGTACTTCAACGGTTCCACCGTTGTACGTTTTAAAGTGTACTAATAAGATTATGGCATGTTTAATGCAGGGGTCCAAGGAACAATTGGTGTTAACTACGGTACAGTTGCAGACAATCTTCCTCCACCATTAGAAGTTGCACGTTTTCTCCTCGAGAACACCATTATTAATCGTGTCCGTCTCTTTGATGCTAACCCTTTAATCTTACAAGCATTTGCTCATACTGGAATTGCAATCACAATTACGGTTCCTAACAAACTAATACCAGATCTAGCAAATTTACCTTCTGCACAAAAATGGGTTAAAGCTAATCTTCTCCCTTACTATCCTGACACCAACATAATCCGAATATTAGTCGGTAACGAGGTTTTATCGGCAGCTAACAAACAACTCATTGGAAATCTTGTCCCCTCGATGCAGAACCTTCATACTGCCCTCGTTGGTGCATCCCTCGATAGAAGGATAAAAGTCTCTACCCCGCATTCGTTAGGAATTCTCTCCTCTTCAAGTCCGCCCTCAACAGGGAAGTTTCGAAAAGGTTATGACGATGCTGTACTTAAGCCATTGCTTAACTTCTTAAGAGCCACAGAATCCCCTTTTATGATAAATCCGTATCCATTTTTTGGATGCTCAGCTGAAACACTTGATTACGCATTATTTAGACCCAATTCTGGTGTTTTAGATGAGAATACACAGCTCATGTACAATAATATGCTAGACGCCCAACTAGATGCAACTTTTTCCGCAATGAAACTTGTTGGTTTCACTGATGTCGATATTGTTATTGCTGAGACTGGCTGGCCATCTGCTGGAGATCCATCTCAGGTCGGTGTTGATGGCAGAAGTGCAGCTCAGTATAACGGAAATCTCTTACGACATGTAACCTCTGGTATTGGTACACCTCTTATGCCCAACCGGACATTTGAGGCCTATTTGTTTGCACTTTTCAACGAAAACAGGAAACCCGGACCAGTGTCGGAGAGAAACTTCGGATTGTTTCAACCTGGTCTGACTCCTGTCTATGAGATTGGGATACTACGACCTACGGTAAGTCTTAACTATAAACAGTTCAATATAAAGATGTTAGCACAGCCCTTTAAGATGTTGAGAAAACTCTTTGCATTCTGTTTGTTGCAGGCAAGAACATCAGTACCAGCTGCAAACCCAACTCCAGTTGCATCACCAATAAATCCAGTTCCTGTTAAGTCTAAAAATTGGTGTGTCCCTAAGTCAAGTGCTGAACAGGATGACTTACAAAAGAACATTGATTATGTCTGTGGTTTGGGTGTTGATTGTCGGCCTATCCAAGAAAGCGGTCCATGTTTTTTCCCTGACACTGTTCGGGCACATGCAGCTTATGCCATGAACATGTATTACCAAGCTATGGGACAGAATACTTATGATTGCGACTTTAAACATACAGGGGCTGTAACTACCATTGATCCAAGTACGTATTTCAAACTAACAAAACGTCTCACCGCAATTAACACAGCTTCTAATCTTGTTTTCTCTCGGCAATTAACACAGCTTCTAATCTTGTTTTCTCGTTCTGATTCTTTCAGGTTATGGAAACTGCAAGTATTGATGTTGAACCTGTTGCAAATGCAAATATGATATTCAGAAGTAGATACTTCTGTGGGTTTTTGTATCTCAATATTTAATCTTTATGTATTTTATGATACTCATGTGATCTTCTTGTATTCACAGCTATTATAGTTAAATAGGTTTTAGAGGGTTTTGCCATATTCCATTTAGAACCAACCCATTTTGTATAAATGCTGAATTTATTATCAATACTAGTATATATGCACGCGCGATGCGCCTGCCGTCTCTTTCTCTTTATAACTAAAATCAAACGTTTTAGTCGATAATTTTTCATTCAGAAATATCCATGTAGACAATGTGCATTCATAAATCATTTCCGCAATTAACAAAGTTCAAATTGGAAAAATAATGAAGCCATAAGCCGATGCATAATGTCCTGTAGAATTTATGGAATTCATCTGACAACTAATTTTCGTCAACGGAGAACTTCAGTTAGATGTAATCCACAATCTTGGTTTCTACTTTAATAAACTTGCACCACTCGTTACTAAACAGAGCCTCCTTTTGAGCCCACAGATAAATGTTCACTAAAACATAAATTCAAACTAATATAAGTTATTTGGTATGAACTGTAAACAAAGCAAATATGTAGACAAATACAAAGGCATAAGATGCACAATTAAAAATGAAAAAGACACGCGCTATGCTCCTGCCATTCCGTTAAAAGATAAATTCAAACTCTTCATTCAATGATATTTTAATCAATAATATTCATTTATAAGTAGAAAAAGAGTAAAAATAAGGAAATGCGAAAAATGGCAATAGAAGTATCCTCAAGAGCATTTCTCAGTGAATCGTCACACCAAATTAGCAATCCGTTTGGTCTTTCTTGTTGCAGAAATTGAATTACGGCACAGCATTTGCTTCTGTGGATTTAATGATATTTTATGTTGGTCATGCTCTATCACTGAGGTTAATAATAGGGGCCGCATTGAGCTCTAAAGCAAAAAAATTGATGCAAAACAATTAGAAAAAAAGAAAGAACTTATAATTTATGTCGATATATTGAACACGTAGAGTTTTGAATCAAAAAGATTGTTCCTGAAGAGAAATACAAAAATGCATTTAAATTTGTAACTTGGCAATCAAGACACAGATATGTAGATACTGGATTACTGGCCAAACAAGACTTGAACCTCCGATAAAAATGAAACACATCCATATTAATATTCTAGTACAAACTTACTAAGTGGACATTTCATCCAAATTTTTTCTGCAAAGGAAATTTTCAAACTCGAAGCTTGAGAGGTGTATCTATTTCCCACTAAATAAATCAATCAACAAACATGCGGCGTTGTAGCACTCACCATCAGCTATCTCACATGACCTGTATATGGTTAAATTGACTGCTAATACCCGATTAAGCCTTCTCTTGTAATACCTAGCTTTAGGTTTCTAAACTGTCTGCGTAGTTTTCAGTTAACAGTGAGGTTCCAAGCTACGAATTTCTTTTTAAAAGGTAGTCATCTAGGGAGATCACCAGTATGATGACCCTAAGCTTATACCATGACAGATAATATTACCTTTTAAACTGTTGGATCCAATTACATTTTCAACTACTAATTTGGGGTGATTGTTTCAGCTCTAACAAATTATGCATTATATAAGAATGCTATGTTTCTAACTCCACCTAGAATGGGTTAACTTACGGTAACGTAATCAGTAATGCAAGATACCCGATAAGTGTTCTAAGTCATCACCCCAACTTTTAATGTGCATAACCACACATATCCAGCATGAAATTGGCACACGTTGGAGGTCAAACAGACAAATACACATATCAAATCGTTCCCATTTTGTTGCATCACAAATAAAAAAAACAAAACAATCCCATTTCATTTTTGTATCTAATAACAGTAGAACTAACACAATCGATACTGAAAGCAATCATTTAAGCATGTTATGCCAAATAAAGAACTGACAATACTAATTGAATTAGGTTACCACTAACCTTGAAAAGGAAACTCGTCGTCCTGCACAATTTTGCCATTGCTGCTATTTTGTGTTTGTCACCATGGCTTGTCATGTCTCTCTCTTGCAAGAACGCTGCTGATCTTCTTCCGTCATGGATTCACCTTCTTCGAAATAGATAGAGAAAAAACAATTCTATGCCATCCGTGGGTTCAATTGATGTGGCAGTAGATATAGTAGAAATTGAAATTAAACAGTAAGATTGTAACTTAGGCATTTTGACAAACAGATAAAGTTCACAAAAGAGAAAGAATTATAGGTAGGGAATGAAATTTCACTCAACAAATTAGGGTTCCAACATTCACAAATATTAAAAACTATAATTCAATCCAAATTCAGAAACGTAATTTGAGCAAAATTCGTAATTGCAACAGAAAAAATTGAGGTTCTTTATCCAATGAAAATGGTATATACTTACGATTCTTTATCTTCTTTCATTTGCTTCTCTTCTTTTTGTTCATCTTACCGTCAGTTACCACCACATCCGTCGCTATCTAATCGCCACCACTTCCATTACAAACTTCTTCATCAAATGAGTAAGAGGGAGTGATAACAGATTTCTTTTGAAGCTCCTATGATCTTTCTTCAAAACCCCAAGTTGTCAATCTAAATCAAAGTTGAGAATTACATCAATTAAAACACTAATCGAAGCTTAAACCCTAGTTTAGTAACGAAATCAGGTGAAATAAACCCTTAATTTGTGAATTAAATTCGGTGGAATAATCCGTTTATACCTAAATTGGAGCGCTGTGACTGAGTTTTTTCTTTTTCGTCGATTCTCTCTTTTAGAACGAAGAAGCATATGGAAAAGAGAACCAGAGCCGTTTTATACTATCGCCCTTGATTATTTTCCAATTTACGTGGTGTGCCAAGTATTACTGATTTTAGATGAAGGATAGCTTTGTCATTTCGAGGGGTGTCCGGACCAAATGAGGGTCGTATCAAAACTCCCCCTTTTCTTTATTATAGTATAAGATAAGATTTATTTATCAGATTTTCCGAGTAGATTTGGGTTTTGTAATTAATGTTTCATGTTTTCAATAAAAAAATCACATTATCTGTGATTTTAGGTTTTAGGGTTTGTTTTATGTTTTTTATTTCTGTAGATATCTCATGGCTATTTCATGTCATGTGATTGTATATATATGCGCCATTAGTGCGATTTCCTATAGCCTTCGGGCTCTTTAATTGGAATCCGATGATATATTCAAGTATATCTTCGAAAACAATCAATTTCGGTGTGACGATGATCAAGATTCAATCAAGCAAGATCAATGGCTACTGGAATTGGTTATGATAATGATGTTTAGTGCAAATTATCTTTCTTATGAAGGATTTTCTCTTAATGAAGAAGAACAAGAAGTTTCCAAATGGTGGATGCAGAATCAAAACATCATCCCTCCAATTACATCGATTATTTCCATGATCAACATTTATATACTTTTGATATATTATAATTCTTATGTTGTAATATTTTGTTTTTGTACTTATATGTTGTATCAATCCGATGTACTTGAATTAGCCTGTTCATGGCTTCCAATTAATATAATCTAAAAAGGTATATCCTCTTCTTTCCTTCAAAAAAAGAAAAAAAAAAGTAAGATTTATTTATAATCTCATAAAACAAACATTATAAAGTTATGAACGTGTTGTCAAAATTAAGGAACTATACCATCTTTTAATTTCTGGAAGAGGCTTTCTCAAGACCAATTTTGGGCTGTGCACACAAGGAAAGAAAACTTAAAGCAGATCAGATACACCGTGCCTTGCAAACATCTTGCACCTCCTTCAACCTCTCATCGAAATTCTCTTTTTTTGGCAGATTGGTTCTCATTGAGCCATTCAAGTGCCTCATTTACAGCGGATTCGCTCTTCCTCTTATAAAAGTCAGATGCGGGTGAGAAGTCATGCCGCTTACAGAAGATTCAAAACTACAGGTTGACGTAAAAGGCACATTGTAAACAGCGGGAACAATCTTCCATGAACACAAAAGATAAAACATCACATACTTGAACAAACACGTGCAAGATTAAGCAAAGAGACTTGTTTTATGGTCCGACATACATAATGTGAGATGCTCATTCTTTTATTTTTCATCATCCAAGTTGTATACTGTAAAAACAAAGAGGAATGAGATCAGTATCGAATCACAAGAATTATGTGTCCTCTTAGACCTAGCAACTACCAGAGTGCACCTGGGGAGAAGTATGGCATGGCATACATGATATCCAAAAATGACTTCATCCCCAAATAAAGAATAAACAATATCCTTGGCATGCAAGAATGAGGCACCTGTAGTCTGGTCTGTGACTCGGGCTTTAGCCAGCCGTATAAGCACAAGTTACTCAGTCTAAGTAATGCGACTTGTGTTGAAAATGGCAAGATGGAAGGAAAAGGAAGCCGGTGAACGACAGAAAAACTAAAGAGCTGCAACACAATGAACCTTCTTCAAACAGCAGACTGGACAGAGAAAGTAAAAATACCTGACCATATGCTTGTGTATCCAATTAAGCAAGCGATAGGCTGTCCATCCGTCATATATGGGAAATGTTTCACTTCTCTTTTGGATCGCATGTACTAACAGAACAAAACTCAAAAGGAGGTCTCCCTGCAGAAGCATAGGATAATAGGTTACTGAAAATTTATCAAATAGCTTTGCATATATCTGCACTGTCACACATTCAAAAAGTAGAGAGACTTATCACGAACTATTATTGAAATAATACTGAAGAAGGCATCAATTTAGGGTGTTTTTATGCTTCTTTCAGCAGACATGATATAGTAGATAAATGAGCCAACTTGGAAGATGCGAGAGTAGTTATCTTTGTTTTTGCACTCTCCAACTAGCTATACGAGGTAGTGAAAGACTAATAGAGAAAGATCATAATTGTAAAGTAGTGAACTAGAAACTTCCCATGCTATCCCAGTACATGTTCAATTTGAAACAGCCACGATACCTTTTCAGCACAGTCATCTCTTGCCATGGCCCATGAGTATAATCCCAGGATGCACTGCTTCATGCCATTGGAAAGCCTTGCCCTTTGGTATCGGAGGCTGCACAAATGCTAGTTAAGCAAGCGAAAGGTGAGGTAAACTACCAATAATGCAATAAGTACTGCTGATAAAAAATAAAATAATGCAATAAGTACTGCTGATAAAAAATAAGAAATGTATAGTGCAGTTGCGTACTACATAATTTATATATTTATAATTCCTGCAAAAACCAAAAGCAGGGGATTACAATTTCATATAACAAACAAAACCTGGTTCAGCAGTATTACCTTTATCTACATACGCCTAATTAAGTCCTAATCAAACTATCCTTCATCCTTGCTATAATTTTCACATGGCGTGCTCTTGGTGCACAGTACAACTCAGCACTGGCAACATCTGACTTCATTATTTTTATGCTCAAAGAAAGAAATTTAAAAAATTTCATTTAAACTAAGCATTTTCCAGCGTCACCCACTCTTTTTTCTGTTGTCTGATCAGAAAATAATCAGTCTTGTATCAATTTATCATTAACCTTGAATATTTTGACTGAACCCTAAACACCAGTGACAAAAACAAATACGCTGCGACATTCATGAATACAATGAACATGGAAAGATAACTAAAATTATTCAAATATGAATACAAGATTAGTACTTGGCAAAAACAAGTTTTCCCTTTCATAAACAACAAAAACTGTAGATTATACTCTCTTCATCTCCTAGAAGAAAAGGAGAGAGATTCACAATTCAAACCATAAGGGTTCAACATTGGCGGTTGAGAGAATTTCTAACTAAATTCCCTGCATTAGTCAAAATATATTACTGAGAAGAGGAATCATTTCCCAGTTCTAACTATTCACTATCGTTCTCTTCTTATCTCAGAAAATCTTGTCGCAGTTCCGTAGGAAGTTTAAAATATTTAACTCTTCAAAGCTCATCGTGTGAATCATCATCTTCTCCGTCTTCTGATGCAGCTCCACCAGAAGGTCCACCAGATCTTTGGTAAACAGCTGTGATGATAGGGTTACAGACAGCCTCGACCTCCTTGAGCTTCTCATCATAATCCTCCTTTTCAGCACTCTGGTTCTCGTCAAGCCATTCAAGTGCTTCCTTCACAGCAGCTTCGATCTTCTCTTTCTCTTCAGATTCCAACTTTTCTGCAAGTTTGTCCTTGTCACCGATTTGGTTCTTCATGTTGTAAATGTAGGTTTCTAAACCGTTGCGGGCATCAATCTTCTCTTTGACCTTCTTGTCTTCTTCGGCAAACTCCTCTGCTTCCTTAACCATGCGTTCAATTTCCTCCTGGCTCAAGCGACCTTTGTCATTTGTGATGGTGATCTTCTCTGCACGTCCAGTCCCCTTGTCTTCAGCCTTAACGTTCAGGATACCATTAGCGTCGACCTCGAATGTTACTTCAATTTGAGGGGTTCCCCTGTATTTTAGAGTAGACTAATCTAGTTAATACTTGTGCCAGGATACCTAAAAAATTTAACAAAAGGGAATAACACCATAACTACTAAAGAAAGAACAATGATAATACCTTGGAGCTGGAGGAATTCCAGTAAGGTCAAATTTTCCAAGCTCCCTACAGTCCTTTGTGAGACTCCTTTCACCTTCATAAACCTACAAGATATCACAATTTACATCAAAATATATTTCTGAAGTTGTCTTTTCAGGAATTTTATTCTTACCCACTAGGAGTTCAAAAATCAAGTATGCTCTAGAGTATTGTAATACCTTGATAGAGACGGTAGTTTGTTGATCCTGGTAAGTGGTGAAAACTTGAGATTTCTTGGTTGGGATAACTGTGTTCCTTGGAATCAACTTGGTCATAACTCCACCGACAGTTTCAATACCAAGGGTGAGGGGTGCAACATCCAACAGAAGAATGTCTGCATTAATAAAACATAGAAATATACTCAGTCACACGTGAAAAGTAAGGGGGAAAGAATCTGCTGATTTTTGTTTTCTGCAAATATTTAAATCTCAATTCAGTAGCACTTCAGTAGCACAGTAGATAGTACCTTTGGTTTCTTCACCACCTTCTCCACTCAAGATACTTCCTTGTACAGCAGCACCATAAGCAACAGCTTCATCTGGGTTAACTCCCTTGTTGGGTTCTTTACCGTCAAAGAAATCCTTCAGGAGTTCTTGAACCTTGGGAATTCTCGTACTACCACCAACAAGAACAATCTCGTCGATCTGGTTTTTCTGTAAGCCAGCATCGTCCATTGCCTTCTTTACAGGTCCCATGGTCTTTCTGAAAAGATCATTGTTCAACTCCTCAAATCTAGCTCGGGTAAGTGGTTCAGAGAAATCTAAGCCATCGTATAAGGACTCGATCTCAACTCGGACCTGGTGCTGGTTACTCAAAGCTCTCTTGGCACGTTCACACTCCCTTCTCAATTTTCCAAGAGCCCTGTTGTCCTTGCTGATGTCCTTGCTGTGCTTCTTCTTGATCAATTTGATGAAGTAATCCATTATTCTGTGGTCAAAGTCCTCTCCTACATAATGGAACATTAAAGCACATAAATCACTGTATACAATTTGAACAAATGAAACGGAATATGAAAGTAAAGACTTAAAAAAAACTAATATTACATAAATGAAAAGGCTAGCATGTTAAAAATATTACCTCCCAAATGAGTGTCTCCATTTGTGGCCAAAACCTCAAATACTCCATTGTCAATTGTCAAGATACTGACATCAAAAGTTCCACCACCAAGATCAAAGACGAGGATGTTCTTCTCGCCACCCTTCTTGTCCAAACCATAGGCGATAGCGGCAGCGGTTGGTTCATTGATAATTCTAGCAACATTAAGTCCAGCGATAACACCAGCATCTTTAGTTGCTTGCCTCTGGGCATCATTAAAGTATGCTGCACATTCCAAAAAAAATAAAAAATCAGGATCCATATCAAAGCATATCACATATCGTTGTAACTAAGTTTGAGCTTTTCTTACCAGGGACAGTAACAACAGCATCCTTAATTTTCTTTCCAAGGAATGCTTCGGCGGTTTCCTTCATCTTAGTTAGAATCATAGCACTAATCTCCTCAGGACTGAAGACCTTTGTCTCTCCATCCTTAACCTTAACCTGGATGTAAGGCTTTCCATCCTTGTTCACAATCTTATATGGAACAAGTTTCATGTCCTTTTGCACCTCTTTGTCATCAAACCTGCCAAGATAATTTAATTAGAAACTGCTTGTTAAATTTCCTACAAAAGTCACATTGATGAGAATAAGAGAGCAGTTAAAAATTATTTACTTTCTTCCGATAAGCCTTTTGACATCAAAGATGGTCCTCTCGGGATTAACAGCTGCAAGATTCTTTGCAGCCTCACCAATAAGTCTCTCGTCATCGTTGAATGAAACCCATGATGGGGTAATCCTGTTTCCTTGGTCATTTGCTATAATTTCAACATGGCCATTCTTGTAAACACCAACACAGGAATAAGTTGTACCAAGATCTATTCCAATAACAGTTCCCAACTTGGATGCTTCCTCTTTAGCAATGGTAAATGCAGACAAGCATCCTGTAAAAAAGATTGTACTCAACATTAGCACAATTTCATGATGCTCAGAAAAAATCAAGAAATTTCCCAGTGCTTAAACTAATACACTCTACAAACTAATGCCAAGGAAATTACTACAAATGGTGGTTATAGAATCCCAAAATTACAATGTTTTCTACAGACAATTGTACTAAAACCCTACATAATTTCTTACAAGCTTTAAACCATGAGAATAGGATAAGAAAATCAACAATGCTAACCACATGAGAATAGCTGCCGCCTGCCAGAATTAAGAGCTCTTTCTAAGGAAAAAAATTAACGCTAAGGAAAAAAATTAACGTACCAATATCCCAAAGGCAAACTTTTAGGTCTACATGTTGTCTTCAAATATCACAATTTCGAGTTTAAACATAATAAATTCTAATGAAAACCTGACAAGTAACAACGACAGATCTACAGTTTTCGCAGTAATCAAATCATGCAAAACCAAAAACCTTGATTCGATCTATGTGGATAAACAAATTCACCTAATTCTAAAAAATCTAATCAGATCTACCACATTTAAAACCAAATAACAGCAGAATCACATACCACTGATCAAATTTCAAAAACATTCGTAAAGTTATTAGATCTGGATCAGAAAAATGAACTTACCACATAATACGATTGCTAATACAATCAAAGAACTGCGACTCCTCCACGAGCCACCCATGACTGTTTTAGATTCAATGAAACACACACAGACAAAAAGTAATCCTTAGAGAAAATATTCAGATTTTGTTGTTGTGTTCGGTTCTTTTTCAAAATGTTTCAGTGGAGAACATGAGTAAACAAAATCTGATATATATACTTTCTTGTTATGAAGACTAAATAAATTCTCACAGTCACAAAGACACGAAGACTTCGTCATTAAAGATGACGTGGACCAATAAGATTTCGTGGTATTTGTATCTTGACCAGTAACAGCTTAAATCTTGAGTTGGATATGTTCGCCACCGTTGATTTATGAGTATCAACGTGTTCGATGGCTGGTATGTGTGAAGTAGGAATCCCCTAGAAACACCTAGACTTCTATTTATTATTATTATTATTATTATTGGATAAAGATTATTACATTAACTAGTTGGAAGCCTAACAAGCTAATCTCCAACAACATATTAATACATTAATTGAACAGGTTGTTATGCTAGCCTACCAGCGAACCTCATGGGTAACCTAACCAAGGGAGCCGAAACGGATGGGGGACTGAGATTGTGTCACAAGGGGGGCAAACTAACTCTACCTTCCATGTTAATTTCTACAATATTACGCCATTGGGGGCTCGAACCTGAGACCTCCTGGAACGCATGAAACTTTAGGAAACAGGGATGACAAGCTGAGCTAGGTACCCGTTTTTTATTTTATTTTTTTATTTTTTTTAAGAGGGACACATGTATATTAAGTTTCTTAAATCATGAGTTATGTAAGGAATTAACAAGTCGTGGTTGAAACCACCATTCCCCACATAAATTCTATTTATGAGCTGCCTTAGCTATGGCATCTGCAGCTTTACATATGTTTACAGAGAGTAATATGTTGTTGCAAGAAAATATTGATACCTAGATTGCCGGTTTCAAAGATAACATTAGGCCAACCATTTATAGTTGTTAACTGCATAGCCTCTAACATAGCCCAAGCTTTTGCTTGTTGGACATTTACATCTCTCTTTAGTGCTCCTCTTCCCATGACATGCTCCTGCAAAATTCCTACTTATAATACCAATATCGGCTAACAAAGGACCATAATTAAATGAAGCATCAAATTTTATTTATCAGAAATTGTATAGGAGGGGGTTTCCAAGTAAGGGATAAGATATAATTATTTATATGAGAATAATTAGGATTAGCAATAGAGCTTTCTAAGTGATGTTGTGCAATATAGGAATGTACTTGATGTATGACAGTGTGATGAATGTGAGTAATGTTACTAAAAAAAACTCTACATCTAAACTTCCAAATGAAATGCATGATGCAGAGAGCCAGATGAATAGTCTGTGGAGTCTTCTGGATGTTGATGTTAGAGTCCTTAATTTTCCAAGATAGAATCCAAGCAAGGATAGAAGAATGATGAATCATACAATTAAAGTGTAGTGGGAAGAAATTCATCCAGATAGCCCGAGAAAAAGGACAATAAAGTAACAAATGATCAAGATCCTCAATATGGTTTAATCTGCACAGGACACCATGTTGATCAGCAATATTCAAATGTTTGAAGATTCTTTCTTTAACAGGGATAGCATTATGAATTACCTTCCACATAAAAATCTGAAACTTGTAAGGTACTTTTAACTTCCAGAAAGATGGCCAAAATTGTTGCGATAAACCCATAGATTTGTCTGTAATCAAATCTTTGTCACAAAGCATTTTATAAGTTGAAGCAGTTGTAAACATACCAGAACTTGTGAAGAGCCAGACTAGCTTGTCATATTGATCTAACTGAATAGGAATGGTTAGAATGAAATTTACTTGTTTTGTATAAAAAAGTTACTGAAGAAGAGAAACATTTCATTGTTCAGCATGAGAATCTATAAGCTCTGAGATCCATTGATAATTATCAGTGTTCAGATCAGACCAATCTTGTATTGCAGAACTCATGTAAGGAATTCAATTGAAAGTCCAGATGTTCATATGAGAACCATTACCTACTTTTCACTTTGAATTTTTCAAAATAATATCTAGTCATATGAAAATACTTTTTCATAACCAACTTGAATTGGAATTTGCTGGTGGAGAAAAAAACTGCAGATCATTATGAGGAAAATATTCTCCTTTTAACAGTCTAGCCCATAATGCTTCTTGGTTATGCAATAATTGTCAAAGCCAGTTTAGCCAGAAAAGCCAAATTGTAGTTACTTAAATTTTTAAGTCCCAATCCACCAAATCTTTTAGGTATACATACCTTAGTCCAAGAAATGAATTACTGAGAATGATGATTGTGAAAATTGTTCCACCAGTAACTTCTTTGAATTATGTCCATTTGACGAATTGTAGTTTCTGGCAACTTAAAAAAATTCATTTGATACATACTCATTGTTCTCAGGACTGCATTCACTTGAGTAGTTCTACCAGCTTGATTAACAATTTTACTCTGCCAACCTTGTAACATGTTATTCATATTACCTATAATGCCTTGACAGTTTTTATGCCTTGATCTGTGCATTAGAAGAGGGATATACCCAATTATTTCTTTCAAAGACCCATTACTTTCTAACCAAGAATACTAACTATACTAGACTTTTGAATATTTGAAGTATGCATACCAAAAAAATAAGGTTGATTTCTGAATATTAAACACCTGACCAGAAACTTCTCAAAACATACGAAGTAAATGTTGAAGGTGATTCATCTGAGAAGAGCTAGCTTGAAAAAATAACAAACAATCATCTGCAAAAAAAAAAAAAAACAGGTGATTGATTGAGGGGCAGTGCTGATTTATTTTAATTCCTGAAAAGATGACCAAATCAACATTAAGTTGTAAAAGTCTATAAAAAGCTTCCATAATGAACAAAAACAAATATGGAGATAGCGGGTTTCCTTGACGAATGCCTCGTGTTAGGGCAACTTGAAGTAGGACTTCCATTTATAAGAATAAATAAATATATTTGAAGTATAAATACACTGCTCTATCAAATCAATCCAGTCATTATGAAATCCCAACTGACGAAAAATCGAAAGTAAAAAAGATCATTCTACCATGTCGAAAACTTTCGACATATCCAACTTCACACCTACTAGAACTTGATTAATCTTTTTGATCTCCATGATATGTATAATCTCATGAGAAATAATGTATTGTCATCGATATGCCTCCCTTTAACAAAAGCAGTTTGAGTAGGAGAAATAATGTCAGGCAGTAGTGGTTTTAGTCGATTGGCTAAGCTTTTTGAAATAATTTTATAACGGACATTACAAAAACTGATTGGTTTGTAATCAGAGGGAGATTGAGGGTTTTGAATTTTGGTAACTAGCACTTGAAGGTATGGTTTATGGCTTTAAGCATATGATTGTAAGTAAAATAATATTGAACCATGGAGATTACCTTAATGCCGGCAATAACCCAATATTGTTGATAAAAAACTATCTGAAATCCATCATTACCTGGAGAAGCCCAAGGCCATATTTGAAACATTACATCTTTAATTTCTTGAGCATCAAAAACTTGAATAAGGCAGTTGTTTTGTACTTCTGTAATACACGGAGTAAAGAGTCGCAAAATTTCTTGATTAACCTGTGGATTAAAAGTAGTAGTGATACTTACAAAATGGTGAAAATAACCTCAATATATTTTCTGTCATCATACCAAATACCAAATGGCTCCTGAATATCATGAATATTGGATATTCTTTTATTAAAATTAGCCAAAGAGTGAAAGTAAGACGTATTTTTATCAGCCTCAAGAAATTTGTCACCTACTTGTTGCATAAATAACTCCTTTTGAATAGAAAGCCATTGCTGCAGGGAAGAACTTAAATGCTTAATCTTGGATGAGAAGAAGGCATATTACTATCATAACATTGTTGGAGCTGATTCTGGATATTGTGAAGATTACATTCAATGTTGCCAAAAAAATATCTCTTCCAAAGCTGCAATTGAAATCTAGTAAATTTCAGTTTACTAGAGGATTGAAAAGATGGAGAACCCAAAAATTATTGTTGTTAGCTTCGACTTATAGTGCTCGTACAAGACTCCATTTGTAGCACTAGGGATAGTATGAAGCAATGTAGGACTGTTATATGAAACAATAGGGATTAAGTGTTCAAGATGATCTTTTGTATAATGATTGATCCAACGACTATCCATTAATGCCCTATCTAATCTAACAGAAATATGCTCTTCACCATTTTTATGATTTGACCAAGTTATGTCAGAACCTAAATAACCCAAATCTATAAGCACAGTTTGCTGAACATAATTCTTAATATGTCTAGCATGATGAGGATGAATGCTATGATGACTATGATTTTAAAATCATGCATAGTGAAATTAAAATCCCCCAACAAAACCCAAGGAAGATCCACATAAGAATGCATATCAATAAGATATTTCCATTGAGTATTATTGTCATTAGCATCATGAGCACCACGCATAAAAGTCATCAAAAAGTTCATATTATTATCATGAGTAGTATGAACAATAGCATGAATGTATCATAAGTAGAATGCATTATTTCAACATATATTCCCTTTTTCTAAGCAAGAGAAATACCACCAGAAAGTCCTATAGAAGGATGAAACCAGTAATGGGGATATTTAGTATGTGAGAGATATACTCTCATATTATTGGCTAAGGCTTTGGTTTCGCATAAAAAGAAAATATCTGGGTCATGGTTGGTTAAACAAAAACAAAGATAATCACAAGGTATGAGGTTGTCATATACCTTGACAGTTCCATGATAAAAAAAATTGTGATGCTCAAAGCAAAGAAAAAAGTATAAAGAAAATAACAACAAAAAGGATTAAAAAGAAACCAATAAAGAAGCAAGTAATTAAGAGTAAAATGTTAATGGTGGAAAGTGAGATTGGTCCTACACATCCTAGTCACAACAATGACAACACCTTCATAGAATAGTATGAGAGAAAACTTGCTTTCCATTGTACTATGTCCTTCCTTATATATGCTTTTCCCAAAAACTCTTCTTCTCATGATATCATGCCACATGTCATAGGAGTTCCTTTATTTACAACCATTTCCATTCCTCCCAATGTGACCTTCTACTTTTCTAATAATCTCTTCCTTATCCTTTCTACTTCATGGATATATTTTATTGGGCTTGGGATTTAGTCCCCAAGTCACTTATGTTTCATGATGGGTTTATCCTCCCTTTAGGGTCTCCCTAGCCCTGCTAAGGGGTAACTATTTTTATGTATCAACATTAGTCCCCTGACTATTGGGTTAATTGTCAAATAACCTGATAGTAAACTAACTGACTTCCTTCTGTGCTCCCCCTTGGGAAACAAGAAAGGTTCCCTTTATCAACCTCACGCCCACTACGACGGTTGATTTCTCTGCGACGTGCCAGAAACCTTTTCAATTTTCTTTCAATTATTTCACCTTTTATAATTGTCAGGTTATTTCTTTGCTTTCCATTCACTATGTCTTTTCCCTTTCTCCATGTTTTGAATCTTCCATACACGCGCCATGTCGAGTAATTCTTCTAGCAACATCTCATCTCAAGAAGAGGAATCCGAGGAAGAGGTGGGTACAGAAATGGAGGAAGTCGAACCCGGAGATCAAGTTAAGCCCGGGGGTCAAGGAGAGTTACAATTACCTCCGCCTGTCGATGGCGTGTCTTACACAATTGAGGAGATCGTGCGGACTGCTGACTTGAAGCGCACATTAAAACTGAGGGTTCTTCACAATGGTCTACGCGTTCCTCCCGCGGATGATATTCTCATTCCTCGCCTTCTTAACCCTTCTGTACTGCCTTACCCTCCTGCACCCGGATGGCTCATGTATCCTGAACCGGAGGAGCCGACCACCTTTTCGTTCAAGAAAGTCCCACGTATGGTTATTCACCGTGGCGATTACCGTCTTCCTACTATCGATATCCGCTCCACTGCTGTAACGCCTCCCATATGGCCGCACTGGATCTTATATCCTTTCCAATCTCGACTATGTAACCATTCTTCATTCAGCGGGCATCGAGGAAGCTATTAACTTGTCTTGTCATCGGGAAGTAGTTAGATGTAAATGTAATGTGATACGGCTTTGCTGTCGTTTGGGCGCCCCTTGTCCATACTCTATTCTTTGCGTGGGGGGAGTCTACTATCGTCTTGAAGGATGAAATCATGCTTACAAGACTGCCCGTTCATGGAACCCATTTTTATGATGAGGCGGCTATTTTTGAGGCTTTGAATGATGAGGACAGGGAGTTGTAGGCTTATTTACTATATTGCGATGATGACTCGCGCAACGAGCAGGTGAGGAAAGATCAGTTGCTGACAAATCCAATAAAGGAGGGAAAGCCTAAAGCCATTGATCATAAAGAGAAACCGACTCCCGCGGCCAGGGGAAAATCCAAGGTAACTTAGGGTAAGATTCTCCCTTCACCACGCCCAACAGGTGAGCGCTTACTTGCCAGTTCTATTCACGCCCATGAGGTGCTTCATGGCCTGGCTGTCCCGTCTGCGCGGATTGTGTTCTCCTGATTTTGTTATTAAACATCACAGACACGCCACTTTCCCCCTTTGGATCAAATATTGGGCTCCTAGGTTGGATGGGAAGAAGGTCGAGCCTCCTCTAGAAAAGAGGAGAACCCTCGCGCCGAGTTGACGGCCTTCATCTTGTTTTGGCTTTGCCATGATGTTTCTGAGTATTGTCCCCGGGATACTATTAAGAGCGAGATTATGCCCATGGCTATATTGATGTCGCGCGACGTTTCTTTTCCTCTAGCTCCAATGTTTTTGGGGGGCCTATATCATTAGCTGGATCTGCTTTGCCATGATATCCGTAGAGTCAACGCGGTTCATGAGGTCGAGACTTTTGTTCCCGCTTCTTTCATGCAGGCGTGGTCCTGGGAACATCTTCCTGAGTATGCTCTCGAGCCTAATGTATTAGTTGTTCATCGTGAAAAGAAGGTTCAACAAGCTGATGGTACTCTTGGTACAAGTATTTCCACGTATAGTTATCCGAGAATGGCTCTTTGGCGCGATAAAGGAAAGGTAAC
Organism: Papaver atlanticum; assembly: GCA_023531105.1. Taxonomy (NCBI): domain Eukaryota; kingdom Viridiplantae; phylum Streptophyta; class Magnoliopsida; order Ranunculales; family Papaveraceae; genus Papaver; species Papaver atlanticum. Next base: position 1,228,177 of record JAJJMB010017748.1, read on the forward strand.
TAAGGGTGATACAACGAAGTTCATGGATATAGCTACAGACTTCAAGTCTTTTCCTTACCATGATGGCCGTTCCGGCCCGGCGCATTATGATTTTACGTCTCCGCTGGAAGGTTCGAATTTGGATTCATCCCAAGTTTTGTCAGCATCGGATTTTGATTTGGTGATGGCGGTGTTTCCCGGTTACCTCCCTGGTTTTCACGCTGGTAAATTCATGGCGATGTCTTATAACCCTGACCGCGTAACTCGACCAGGGGTTCCTCGCCCCTTTTTGCCCTTTTTTTATTCTGGCATTTCAGCGATTCGCGCTAGCTTCGATTTTTTTATCTTCAAGGGCCCAACTTGCCTGAGTGATTATGGGATTAGCTTTTCTTTCCAACAACCCATGTCTGAGCGTCTTTTAGCTGTGACCGAGGCGACCCATGAATATCAAGATCACCTTCGTTGTCGCGCACTGAATTTTGTCTTACGTGAACCGGCCCCCCTCCTGATCTGACTTATGAAGATTTCAAATTATTGCATGCGTTTGGCCGTGTTAAACTGAATGATGAGGTGGCTGAGGAGCACGGTCTCAAGACAAGCACTAAAGGTCGTCCTTTGGAACCGTTAGTAACTTCCAGGGATCTTCCTTAGGGGCACAAACCTATCAGAAGAAAGAATTGGGGAAAACCTCCTTCTGTCAGAAGGCCTGTTACGCTTCATATTACAAGGCCCACCGCCATTTCTCCTCCCTCTGTCAGAATGGAGGAGTACCTTAACATGCCTGAGTGTGATTGGTCTTCAAAGAGTCTTGTTGAAAAGGCTAGACGGGACGCGGATATATTATCTAGTACTCGCGCTTATTCCTCTGTTGATGCCTCGCCTATGTTTCCTGTACAAACCTAGCGGGGCGCTGATGGTAATTTTTCACAGACCCAACAAGATGCTGGTGGTAATCCGACTCCTTCATTCATGGATCATATACATGGTCTTGGTGTAAAATTTTCGAAAGGTTCTGGATATGTATCTCCGCTTTTGCACGTGTCGTCGGTTAATCCTTTACGAGCAGAAATCATTCGTGTTAGGGGTCAGGCTCTGGAGTCTCCCAATGACGTGTTGGATTCACTGAGTCTTACTGGGTCGACTCGTTAGGTTTTGGGTGGGTCTTCTGCTTATGTGGCACCTCGGTCGACTTCCGATAAGAAGATGACGCTGAACTAGCTTTTTGCTAGCATGGGAACGACGACTAGTGCGACTCAGCAAGTGGAGATGGCTGAGAATGAGGTTCGCGTGGAGCTTGACAGGAAGAGGCAAGAGTGGTCCGCATTCCAGTCTGTTTGACGCACTCTATTTTCATTCCTTCTTCCCCCTCCTCTATTTTTTGTTTGTTTGTTTGAACAATGTGGCGTGCTTGATTGCGCTCTTTAAGGATATTTGTGGATACTTTAATCTGTGTTTATTTGTTTTGAATGATGATATATTGGATTTCTATCATATCAACTGTTTTGTATTATTGAAGGATGTCCGCGTCCCCCCCCCCCCCTTTTTCGATTCTCTTTTTTTTTCCAGGTATTTGACGTTACGGGTTTTGGCTGCGTACCCTGTGAGGTGTATCGAGGTGTTTTTGCGAAAGTTTTCTTGGGCAGTGTCGTCGTGGATCTTAGTCTGTTGGCGTTGATTTTAGTGGCGATATTGTGATAGCGAGTTGTTGTAATAACGAGTTTTGATTGAGAAGTTTTTATTTGTAAGACTCATTCTATTGGCATGTATTCCCTTTTGGGTTTATGTAAGAGGCATGATTATAACGACGAGTTTTGACATTAGTGAAATCTTATTGATGTGGTTGATATGAAGTTTTTTTTGAGAATGATCCGCGTTAATTGTTGTATTTATCCCCGCGGAGTTGTGGGCAGGGGTGTTCGCACCTTTGCATAGCTGATTATTATGGGTTGGTTGTTGGCCATAGCTGGTTTATTAATTATTGCATTAATTATTTATTTCCTATAAATATCCTTGCATTTCGTTTAATAATTCTGTTTTTTTATTCCTTTTTGTATATGTCGCGTATCCGTGTGGTTTTGGAGATCTCTCGACTCGAGCATGAAAAAGTGGGGGTCTAACAACCACACCCAATATTTCGTTTAGGCAATCTGTATGGACTAACTCCAATATAATTCCAAGAGAATCAACTAGAAAGTCAGACTCAATCAAGGAAAATATATCCAAGAGTTGTATCTCTATTTCTCAATGTAATCAGCAAATCATACAGATAGAACCTGGTTATTATGAGAAACAACTTGAACGGTACCAAATACCAATGTTCAAGTGTCAATCAATTTCAATCAACAACCAAAGGTTGGATTTACCAATTGATTGAACTACGCACAACCTGTGATTTTTCAATTATATAGAAAATATAATGTGGAAAAGAAATAACACAGACACCAGAAGTTTTGTTAACGAGGAAACCGCAAATGCAACAAAAAAAAAACTCGGGATCTAGTCCAGATTTGAACACCACATTGTATTAATCCGCTACAGACTCTAGCCTACTACAAGTTAACTTCAGACTTGAATGTAGTTGAGCCCTAACCAATCTCACACTGATTAAGGTACAGTCGCGTTCCTTACGCCTATGAATCCCAGCAGGATTCTACGCACTTGATTCCCTTAGCTGATCTCACCCACAACTAAGAGTTGTTACGACCCAAAGTCGAAGACTTGATAAACAAATCTGTCTCCCACAGAAAAGTCTATTTTAATAGATAAATCTGTCTCCCACAGAAATACCTGCGAAGTTTGTTCCGTCTTTTGATAAATCAAGGTGAACAGGAACCAATTGATAATCCAGTCTTATATTCCCGAAGAACAGCCTAGAAATATCAATCACCTCACAATAACTTAATTATATGGTAGTAGAACAAGTTATTGTGGAATCACAAAGAATGAGACGAAGAGCTTTGTGATTACTTTTTATATCTTACCTATTGGAGATAAATCTTGAGGAAATCTTAGAGAAGATAGTACTCAATACGATAAAACAAGTAAGATCAGAACACGCAACTATAGAGAAAATAGTTGGGTCTGGATTCAGAATCCCAATGAAGTCTTTAAGTCGTTAACCTATAATGGTTTTAGGAAAAACCTAGGTTAAAGGAGAATCGACTCTAGTCGCAACAAGTATCACACAGGAGGTGTGGGGATTGTGTTTCCCAGTTGCTAGAGTTTTCCCTTATATAGTCTTCAAATCAGGGTTTGATAGCTTTGGAACAAAGCAATCAATTTTCACTATTAGATGAAACCTGATTTAAGATTCAAGTTAATATCTTTCCACCGTCAGATGGTCTTAGATCGTTACACACAAATGAAATATACTTTCATTTAGATATGGGTAACCGTACCTAAACGTGTATATTGAGTTGGCTCAATAACAGTTAACCGAAGTTAGCCATATGAACACTTTTGTATTAACCATGTTCATCTTAACACTTCTAGATCAATTGATAATCAAATGAATCTAATTGTGTTTGAAAAAGCGGGGTTCTAACAACCACACCGAATATTTCGCTTAGCAATTTGTATGGACAAACTCCAATAAATTCCAAGAGAATCAAATAGACAGTCAAACTCAATCAATGAAAATATATCCAAGAGTTGTATCTCTGTTTCACAATGTAATCATCAAATCAAACAGATAGAAATCCGTGAGCCTGATTATTATGTGAAACAACTTGAACGGTACCAAAGACTAATGTTCAAGTGTCAATCAATATAATCAACAACCAAAGGTTGGATTCTCTAATTGATTGAACTACGCACAACCTGTGATATTTCTATTATATAACAAAATATAATGCAGAAAAGAAATAACACAGACACCAGAAATTTTGTTAACGAGGAAACCGCAAATGCAGAAAAACCCCGGGACCTAGTCCAGATTTGAACACCACACTATATTAAGCCGCTACAGACACTAGCCTACTTCAAGTTAACTTCGGACTGGAATGTAGTTGAGACCTAACAAATCTCACACGGATCAAGGTACAGTTGCGCTCCTTACGTCTCTGAATCCCAGCAGGATTCTACGCACTTGATTCCCTTAGCTGATCTCACCCATAACTAAGAGTTGCTACGACCCAAAGTCGAAGACTTGATAAACAAATCTGTCTCCCACAGAAAAGTCTATTTTAATAGATAAATCTATCTCCCACAGAAATACCTGCGAAGTTTGTTCCGTCTTTTGATAAATCAAGGTGAACAAGAACCAATTGATATACCGGACTTATATTCCCGAAGAACAACCTAGAAATATTAATCATCTCACAATAGTTAACCGAAGTTAGCCATATGAACACGTTCATATCAACCTCATTCATCTTAACCATAACTAGTTCAAATGACTCAAATGAAACTAGTTCTAGAGTTGTTCAATTGTTTATATTCTCATAGAAGTATACAAGACACAATTGAAGCAAAATAGATTTTGATTCACTCGAATCAAGTCATGAACAGTGTAGCCACGGTTTGCAAAAGATTGCATTCCTTAATATATAATGTATTAGTTCATGAAAAATCCGAGTTTAGAACATTATCCACTTAGGTATGCATACGGGTACGCGTACCTAAATGGTCGGACTAAGTTTGGGTTTCGCCAGTACGCGGACTGGTACGCATACCTTCCAAACTCAGCAAAAATTTCCGGACCTGAACCTTACGCCAGTATGCGTACCGGTACGCATACAAGGTTCCCGGACTTCACAAAACCAACAAGTACGCATACGGGTATGCATACCATGGTTCCCTGACATGGATTACATATATGCAAGTACGCATACTATGCTTATATCCAATTGTTCTAAACTCTCATTTCAACTATTGAAACATTCTTGGAAGACAGAAATAGCTGTCTCACACAAACTATTAGCTTCAAAGCAATTTTCAAGTGATCGAATGATCAATACGAGATATTCCGAGTCTACATCAAATGACTGTCTCACACAAATCATGTAAGATGTTACCAGGCGATTTTCACATGATCATCTTTTGACTTTCGTCAAGAATATAAGATGAACTTGGTTAAAGCGAAAGCTTACCAACACATATTTCGAGAAATATGTAAGCGAGTTAAACTTAGTTCGAAATATCAAATGTGTATAATTGAAGTCTATATAGCTATACGACTTTTGTCTCAAATAGGAGATAAAGTAGATAGACTTTTGAGTGATAGATGAGTTCAAGTCTCCACATACCTTTTGTTGATGAAGTTCCACAAACTCCCCTTAGTAGTTCTTCGTCTTCAATCGATGAACGCCGTGAAGTCTAGTGCTAAACTACACTTTCTATCATAATCCGTGACTTAGCTATAAGTGGACTAGAAATCAAAACTTATAGTTTTTGATGACAAACAAGCTTGAGATAGAAATGCTTGCGAGTTCGACCGAGCAGTGCTCTAACAATCTCCCCATTTGTCAATTTTAGTGACAAAACTATTAATACATATGGATTACAAAATAAATAAACTCTGTAGCTTCTCATCCAAATGATTGATCTCCTTGGTTCTACAACATTACTCGAAATCTTCGTCACTTCCAAGTACTCCAATGATTCTAAATGTGTTCAACTCAGCATCATAGTTGTTGAAGATCCGTAGATATAACAATGAAAAAACAGTTGCTCTCACTCATTGTTATACAGTGTCATAGTATTATTACACAGCATCAAAGTTCAATTGTATCACAACTTTGACAACAATACTATGGTGATATGTATCACTCCCCCTTAGTCAATACTTCATCTCACATGAAAACCACTCCCCCTTACATAATGATCTGTAAACCATATGTATTTGTAGTGTGAACTACACATTAATTCTCCCCCTTTTTGTCAATAAAAATTGGCAAAGGTACGAAAAATAGTGGGATCCTAATGAAATTTCCATAGAGATACTTCATGACCAAAAGAGAACAACATATCAACTTGTTTAGATGCAATCATATAGCCGAAACTAAATGCATTCATCAAGGAGTTTATAAAGATACAAGATAACTCCTACAATATTCCACAACCGCACTCCCCACAAAGATGGCAATTAAGCACAAGTTCAATTAAGAACTCTCCCCCATAAAATGTCATTCCCGAAAGAACAACAAGAGCGACCTTACTTTCACAAGAAAATAAGGATTTCTTTGGACATTAACAAATCACATGAAACATGAATTTGTACCCAAAATACTCAATTAAATTAACCACAAGAGAACCCGTGATTAATTTAATCGGAAATGCTCACATAAGAGAACTTACGGAGCCGCACAGTATTTACACAAAGATGTGGATCAAGGAAGACCAATATCACGAAATAAACAAAGATTCATTCTATCTTTCATCACTATTTGCATGGAGACATAATAGACTTAATCTTTGTAAACAAAAGTTCATCCTATCTTCCATCAATATTTGCATAATGACATAATAGGCTTAACCTTTGTTGTCAAAAGTTTATTCTATCTTTTATCAATATTTGCATAAAGACATATGATAGACTTAACTTTTGAGCATATATGGGACAATCATAGTTCACGGACGCAAACACACATATCCCATAACAAGTTGCAATATATAAAACCATAAAGATTAATACTGCAAAATCATCTTCCAACTAAACTTTAGAATTTAAATAAATAAATCTAAAAACATTGCAAGATGAAAATCGTTGGAAATAGCTATGTGTACTCACAATAATTGATATTCCAAACCCTAGTTATCCTTCTTAAAACACAAGAATAAATTTTCATAAGAAGTTTCCTAGACATTAAGGCCTCTAAAAAATTCTTTATCATCCCCGAACTCCTTGTCGTCAATAGCCATTGGAACATAAGGTTCATGAAAAAAGGAGTTAATTCCAACAAACCTTCTAGACTGATGCCGAACCAGGGCCTTCTGAATTCGAGAGTCCTAAAAACAATAGCCTTTATTTCCTGAATCTCCTTTCTTATTTCCTTCAACTCTTCAAGAACCCCAGAGAACTTCTGTTGATTAGAAGGAACAGCTCTTGGTTTTCTCACATTCCTCCTCTTTCTTTTCAAAGTTTAAGGTACAGGAGATTTATTTTTTTCCTTCATGATTGATGGCTTAACAATCATATTATCAACTTTTGCATCAGAAGACATAATGCTTGGATTCTCTATACCAGTATGAGATTTTGAGAGGAATTCACAAATCATACTCAACAAGCAGTCTTGTGATAAAAAAAGTTTTTCAGAGAAGGAAAAAAATATGTAGGGTTACGGAACCTTTATACACTAAAAAGGATTCACGTACGCACAAATCACAACCCCAAAGAAGGCAGAATTGTTGATATTAACCCTCTTTTATTATTCAAACAGAGTAAACCCTTTTCAATATCAACTAGATATGAAAAGATGGAAGAATTCTAAAAAAAAAGTGAAGACAAGACTAAAAAGAAGAACCAACCATAAAAAAATCTTTTTCTCTTTTCCTAAAGCCTGAAGTGTGTAAACCCTTGTCTATTTTGAATCAAGCACATGAGACAAGATATACAACCAACACATTTAAGTTGTGCTGGGGTGAACAATAATCTGTCCACCATAACTTTCTTGAATGGAATTAACAATTTCAGACACTTTGTGATTAAACTCATCAAATGAATCCTCATCAGCCATGCGAAGGTTTTCCCAATCAGAACATAGGTTTTGAAGCCTAGTTTCTTTCTCAGAGGAATTTCATTCGAATACAGTTTCTAAGATATCCCACGCATCTTTAGACCGAGTGCACATAGTCACATGGTGTTGAAGATCTGGGGTAATGGCATGTATGATAGCATTTAAACCTTCAGAATTTGCTTTGCAGCGAGAATCTCGTTAGGTTCATATCTACCAATATCCTTAGCAATAAATACACTGTCTACTGTAACCATTGGAGGATCATAGCCATTAACAACATAAACCCATATTTGAAAATCACACGCTTGAAGAAAGGCACGCATAACAATTTTCCACCATAAGTAATTTGAGCCATCGAAGATTGGTGGTATGTTTATAGAGATAACACCTCTGTCCATAGAGTCAGATCGCTACAAACACATACTTATGAGGTCTTAAATGTGTTTGCCTGCTCTGACACCAATTGAAAAAGCGGGGGTCTAACAACTCACCCAATATTTCTCTTAGCAATCTGTATGGACAAACTCCAATATAATTCCAAAAGAATCAACTAGACAGTCAGACTCAATTAATAAAAATATATCCAAGAGTTGTATCTCTGTTTCACAATGTAATCAACAAATTAAACAGATATAAATCCGTGAGCCTAATTATTATGTGAAACAACTTGAAGGGTACCAAAGACCAATGTTCAAGTGTCAATCAATATAATCAACAGCCAAAGGTTGGATTCTCTAATTGATTGAACTACGCACAACCTGTGATATTTCTATTATATAACAAAATATAATGCGGAAAAGAAATAACACAGACACCATAAATTTTGTTAACGAGGAAACCGCAAATGCAGAAAAACCTCGGGACCTAGTCCAGATTTGAACACCACACTGTATTAAGCCGCTACAGACACTAGCCTACTCTAAGTTAACTTCAGAATGGAATGTAGTTGAGCCCTAACCAATCTCACACTGATCAAGGTACAGTTGCGCTCCTTACGTCTCTGAATCCCAACAGGACTCTACGCACTTGATTCCCTTAGCTGATCTCACCCACAACTAAGAGTTGCTATGACCCAAAGTCGAAGACTTGATAAACAAATCTGTCTCACACAGAAAAGTCTATTGTATAGATAAATCTTTCTTCCACATATAAACCTATGAGTTTTGTTTCGTCTTTTGATAAATCAAGGTGAACATGAACCAATTGATATACCGGACTTATATTCCCGAAGAACAGCCTAGAAATGCCAATCACCTTACAATAATCTTAATCGTATGGTAGCGAAACAAGATATTGTGGAATCACAAACGATGAGACGAAGATTTTTGTGACTACTTTTTATCTTGCCTATCGGAGATTAAATCTCGAGCCAATCTTAGAGAAGATAGTACTCAATACAATAGAAACAGCAAGATCAGATCACGCAACTACAGAGAAAATAATTGGGTCTGGCTTCACAATCCCAATGAAGTCTTTAAGTCGTTAACCTACAGAGTTTGGTGAAAAACCTAAGGTTAAAGGAGAATCGACTATAGTCGCAACTATACAGTGTCATAGTATTATTACACAGCATCAAAGTTCAATTGTATCACAACTTTGACAATAATACTACGGTGATATGTATCACTCCCCCTTAGTCAATACTTCATCTCACAATGAAAACCACTCCCCCATACATAATGATCCGTAAACCATATGTATATGTAGTGTGAACTAAAAAAAATATTCTCCCCCTTTTTGTCAATATAAATTGGCAAAAGTACGAAAACTAGCGGGATCATAATGAAATTCTCAAAGAGATACTTCATGACTAAAAGAGAACATATCAACTTTGTTTCGATGATTTCACATAGTCGAAACTTAGTGTATTCATCAAGGAGTTTATAAAGTTATAAGAAAACTCCTACAATATTCCATAGCCGCACTCCCCACAAAGATTTGGCAATTAAGCACAAGTTCAATTAAGAACTCTCCCCCATAAAATGTCATTCCCGAAAGAACAACAAGAGCGACCTTACTTTTACAAGAAAAAAAAGGATTTCTTTGGACATTAACAAATCACATGAAACATGAACTTGTATCCAGAAAACTCAATTAAATTAACCACAAAGGAACCTTAATGATTAATTTAATCGGAAATGCTCAACATAAGAAAACTTACGGAGCCATACAGTACTTTCATATAGAAGTGGATCAGGGAAAGATCAATACTGCGGAATATTCAAAAGTTCATTCTATCTTTTATCAATATTTGCATAATGACACAATAGACTTAACTTTTGACATAGATGGGACAATCATAGTTCACGGATGTAAACACACATATCCCATACCATTATTTGCAATATATGAAACCAATAAAGATTAATACTGCAAAATCATCTTCCAAATAACTTAGAATTTAAATAAATAATCTAAAAACATTGCAAGATGAAAGTCGTTGGCAATAGCTATGTGTAATCACAATATTTGCTATTCCAAGCCCTAGTTATCCTTCTTAAAACATAAAAATAAATTATCATAAGAAATTTACTAGACATTAAGACCTTTGAAAAATTCTTTATCGTCCCCGAACTCCTTGTCGTCAACAACCATTGGAACATAAGGTTCATGAAGAAAGGAGTCAATTCCAACAAACCTTCTTGACTGATGCCGAACCAGGGCCTTCTGAATTTCAAGAGTTCTTAGAACAATAGCCTTTATTTTTTGAATCTCCTTCCTTGTTTCCTTCAACTCTTCAAGAACACTAGAAAACTTCTGAAGATTAGAGGGGATAGCCCTTGGTTTCTTCATATTCTTCATTTTTTTCTTTAAAGTTGTAGAGGAATGAGATTTATCTTTTTCCTTCATGATTGATGGCTTAACAATCATATCAACATCTTTTCCATTAGAAGATATGATGCTTGGAGACTCCATTCAAGTATGGAATTGTGAGAGACATATAGAATTAAAGCTCTACAAGCAATCTTGTGATAAAAAGAGTTTTCAGGGAAGGAAAAAGTAATGTAGGGTTACGGAACCTATATACAGTAGGATTCACGTACGACCAACTCTTAACCCTAAGGAAGGCAGAATTGTCGATTTTAACCCTCTTTCAATGAAGAAAAATGAAATCCTTTTCAATACCAATTTATGATATGAAAAGATCAACAGAATTCCAGAAAAACAAAAAGAAAAAATAAAACAAGGATTTTCTTTTCCTAAAGCCTGATCTGTGCTCAATTCTTGTCTCTTTTAAACCAGGCACATGAGACAAGATGCACCTTCAACACAGTTAAGCTGTGTTGGGGTGAATAATAATCTGTCCACCGTACACTTCTTGTACGGAATTCTGAATACCCTTTTTCATAGAATGTTAAGACCTTGTTCTTTTCTGTAGAGGTCTAATTTTTTCTTTAAAAATTAACTTTTCCGGAGAAATATTGAGTTTACATACCTCAGATGAATTGGACTTCTGAACAAGTTTGAGCTTGTTTGCTAATCGATTTGCTATTCGTTGAAGTTTGTTGACATATCTTATTTTATGTTTGTACTTGAAACACTTAGAGAGTTCATGACCACTACACCAAATTCCCGGATTCGTAACAGGAATTCGTAATGGCTTTGTGGCCGTTACAAAATATTCGTAACAGGCTGTAGCCGTTACTAATTTTTAAAAATTCGTAACAGAGATAAGCCTTTACGATTTTTTTATAAGCGTGCCAGTCACACGCTTGGTCATACCTGGGTCATAACACCTTGAGTTTGTGTGTGTGCCATTAACACGCGTACTATTATAATTCCACCCAAGATGAATAACACCAGAGGATATTTCCTCCCATGCGTGATTTTGAGGACATAACCCTAGTGAAATCGATATCGAGTTTCATTATTTTTTTTCTCTTTTCTCTCTTCTGCCTCTCTTCTCTTCCTCGCAGCAGATGAAACCCTAGTGAAATCTCTTGAATCTGTTCAATAATTGAACCCTGGTGAGTGTTTTTCAATCTTCAATCATCGAACCCTAATGAATCGATGAAACCATAGTAAGGGTTTTTTAATCTGTTTTTTCGATTTTTAGGGTTTCTTTTAGTTTTCAATTTTCAGGTGAGAGTGGTGGAGCTTTCATTTTCTCTGCAAAATCTCGTCAGGAGAAAGCTAGGGTTTCAAAAATCAAATCTATCCTTAGCTTAGATTAGCTCAAGATTTAGAATCGTCCATACATGTAATGTAATGAGTTTGATTTAGGGTTCATCCTTGAATCGGTGAAGAAAACAATTATGGGTTTTTTCTTTGGGTGTTTTCGTGTTAAAGATGAGAACCAAAATCATCATATTATCTCTGATTCTTCCAACAAAGTGAGTAAATCGCCTTTACATCTCGGATTTTTTCATTTTTGTTTTCTGATTTTTTTTTGAGATTGTGAGTAACTTTTTTGTTTAATTGCAGAAAAATCCTTTGGTATCTAGGAATCGTCTAGCAGCGTTACTCTTATCTGAATCTCAAGGTGGTGACTCTGATTCTCATACTCTTTTTGCACTTTTTTTGATTTTGATTCTGTCTTTTTCAATTTGGTTTTTACTTTATAGATTAGAAGTTTTATATAAATTGGAGTAGAAATTGCATAAGTGCACACTTGCCCTTTGCAAGTCTGGTGGTCTGTCTTCATAGTAAGTTACTGCATTTGTGAATGAGAGAGCTGAGTATGTCAAGGATTTCATTCACTTCGATTGCTAAACACAGCCCAACAAAAGGTCAATATTGTTGCGCACACCAATAATTTGCTTGTACAACTGTGTACTGGGAATTTTGTGTATACAAAAAAGAGTAGCTTCCATAGTGTGGAGAGGAAATATTGGATTGGGAATCAGCCACTGTTTGCTGCATGTCGAACTTCAGGATATACTAGTACCATATTGCAATACTTACCTCAAGCACCAATATAGTATCCCTAAATATTGCAGGTGGGATGATGGCAACACAATCTTTACGATTACTACGACACAATAAGGAAAGCCTACATTTACCACTATAAGTAACGAACTTTTATGACTGGCTTTCATTGGTGGGGGACCATGTAACATTTGCCATCTGACACAAGCAAAGTTACATATATGAATATGATGCACCTTGATGTAAGATTAGAGTACAAGTTAAGGTAAATGATGATATCGATTTCCTTAAGTAATACCTGTTGCATAAAATTTCTGCAAATCATTTGGCCCACCCACTGGTGGCATCATGAACGTCTGTAGTGCCACAAAATTGATGCTAGGCTATTAATTAATCCATTTCGTTTTTATTTAAGTTAATAGCATTTTTTCTAGCTAGATCATATGATTTGGGCTTATATAAAATTTTATCATAGTAGCTAGGAAAGTGCTGTGCTGTAGATGTTTTATACTAAAACTAAAATTAGGTTGTTCCACTTCTTTTGTTGATAAGTTTGAAAATGAATATATTCCAGCACCTACCTAGATCAAGTGACACCTAACTGATGCGTAAGGAGCTTGTTTCACTATCATTTATAGAAGGAAAAAGAAGAGAGGAGAGTTACTGTTAGAGAAAAAGGGAAAGGAAGAGTTGGTTAGGATTTCGATTCATTGAGGTAATTATCGCCTGCAAGCAAGAGATGATGCAGCCTAATGCTAGCGTCAAAGACAGGTACATACTATATTTTTTAAGTTTTTACAGTTCCAATCTTGAAAACTTATACGCCGAATTGGAATGTTGTACATACTAGCACTTTAAAGGCAACAATTTAGAATGTATGGATGGGGCCTAGATTGTACTATGTAAAGTATCGACTGATATTGGTATGAGAACTGGTGCACTAGTAAATGGTTCCTGCATGGTGTTAGTAAAGGACCATTACCATGTCCCTAATGACATGTCGGTAAATATCATGTCTATGACCAGGTCATTTCATTCAAGCATGAATTAGTGGAATGGCCTGACTGATGAGTTAGTTAATCGCCTTTTCATGGGTATGTATATATTGAAGAACTGAGATACCTTTTACTCTGAACCGTTTGTCATTGTGTTCTTCTAACACTAAATCTTGTTTTATCTTATGATGCATAACCAATCAGGTTCATCTGGTCTCAGTTTCCTTCAAATTTGATGAATGCATTACTGCTTGGGGATGCAATACAAGATCTTCCTGAAGTAAGCAAATTTGATATATGCTTTCATTGATTTTATGTAGTGTTTCAGCTGAACTTGTACTGACCTAAGTGAGAATGAACTGAACGTATGAAGTTTCTATGTATTCCCTCAGAGGCTTGAGCTGAACTTATGCATTATATTTTCAAAGCATGAAAGTTGATAATAGAAAACTGAACTGTTTTATTGAAATTCCTTGAGCACGTGGTTCTAGTGGAGGCTTGTGTAGGCAATGATGACCTCTTCCATGCATAACCATTGGCTGTTGAACTTGGGTATCCTATGTTTTTTAGTTGGTTTTGTTGTTGTTGCTGCTGTTAACAACAACACATGCATGCTTGATGTTTTCTTCCTTATGAGATGACTGCAGAATTCGTTATTTTTACTTTAAATATTTTATTCCTTGTTTGTGTATGGCACTAACTTGCCTTGAAATACAGGTCAGCCGAGAAGACACCTTCTTCAACTGCGTGGCATGCTGTTTCAACAGGGACCATGTTTACTGTCTACTACAAACCAAGGTATGTGGTTAGTGGTTACACAGTTTTGACAGACATTTTAGGAGTTTAGTTGCCACACGAGCCTTGTGTTCCATGGGCTTTGTCCTTCCATCATGCACATTTACACTTCTATGAATACTAATGTAAGGTATTGTTGTTTGCAGGAAGTAATTAGGTGTGGAAGTGTTCGCGTGAAGTTGTAGCTGGGATTAGGTATACAGTTTTCTTAGTTACAGAATATGTTCATGATCTTTGTACTACACAGAATTTGTATTCCCTTAGGATATAGGAATGAACTTATAGTGATATAAGTGAGAATGAACTGAACTTAGGAAGTTTCTAAGTATTCCCTTAGAAATTATTTGGTACTTAGAATTTGTTTTCTTTTTTTGATATGAATTGAATGTGTATTGACATGAATTGAATGAGTATTGATGTGAATTGATTGAAGACACTATTATTGAACTTGGATGATGAATGGATTGAAAGGATTCTGCAGGATATTTGGAATTCCGGCTTATTTCCGTCCGAAACTGAACTACCAGTCAGCCTTGACCTGGTCAAATTTAGTCAATATTGACCAGGTCATATTGACTGGCAGTAAAAAAAAAATCTGTTACGAAAAAAAATCGTAACGGCTTGGATTGTTTCAACCTGCCACGTAGTAACGGATTGCGCACGTTACTAATGTGCCACGTAGTAACGGATTGCGCACGTTACTAATGTGCCACGTAGTAACGGCTGGAGCCTGTTACGACCATGTTGATACAAAAAATTCGTAACGGCCCTCAGCTGTTACTGCGTATCATTTCGTAACGGCTCTCAGCTGTTACTAACGCCGTTACAACCAAGAATTCGTAACGGCTGCATTGCCTTTACGAAAAAAATGTAACACCCACTTTTGAAACAGGCGAGGGCCGTTACAACCCCGATTCGTAACGGCTTAGTTCTTTTACGAATCCTAGAATTTGGTGTAGTGGACCTTTAAAAGTACAATAAGAACATGTCAATGTGGAGGACGGTTCAGATACCATAGCTGAGCATGCTGCTAAACAAATTGAGGTACCTGAAACATGTGAGATAGAATTTTCAGTCGACAAGGAAAAATCCATTTTATCCTCCAAAGTGGTTGAAGAAGTTTCTTCAGGAAGAATATCAAGATTGATGTACGTATTGCTACAATTATCAAAATCAATATTTTCACCAAGGAGCACAACACTTGACTTTTCATCTTCATTTAAATCATAGTGATCAGACATTTCATCAAGAGTTGCAGCAAGACCTTTGTTTCTGTGTATTTTCTACGATTTGGACACTCATTAGCAAAATGACCAAAACCTTTACACTTAAAGCACTGTTGCATATCCTCATCATCAGTATCGATGGTGTTCCTGTTTTTAGGAGGAGCACGGTCATGAGGTTTGACCGATGATCTAGGTTTATCTCTGATGAACTGTTTACTTCTCTTCAAAATAAGATCTCTAAACTGCCTTGTGATCAGTGAGACTGAGTTGTCAAGATCTTCATCTGATGAATCAGTCTCAATAGGATCAACAATAGAGGTGCCAACACTTTTACTTTTGTCAAGCAATTTAGTGTTCTTTTGTGCTTTGAAAGCAATATCCTTTCCAGGTTTGGATGTATGCTCATGATCAAAGATCTTTAACTTCCTAACAAGAGTATTTCTGGAAAGTGTATCAAGGTTATTTCCTTAAACGATGGCATGTTTCTTAGAATCGTATCTAGCTGGCAAGATCTGAAAATTTTCATCACAATGTCCTTTTCAGGAATAGTCTTACTCGATGCAAAAGATGCATTAACAATTTCAGACACTTTGTGATTAAACTCATCAAAAGAATCTTCATCAGCCATACGAAGATTTTCCCAATCAGAATTTAGGTTTTGAAGCCTAGCTTCTGTCTCTGAGGAATTTTCTTCGAATATAGTTTCTAAGATATCCCTAGCATCTTTAGACTTAGTGCACGTAGTCACATGGTGCTGAAGATATGGGGTAATGGCATGGATGATGGCATTTTATCCGTCAGAATTTTTCTTTGAAGCGAGAATCTCGGCAGGATCATATGCACCAATATCCTATGGAACAGTTACATCGCCTTCTGTAACAACCAGAGGATCATAGCCATTAACGACACGAACCCATGATTGAAAATCACGTTCTTGGAGAAAGGCACGCATAGCAATTTTCCACCATAAGTAATTCGAGCCATCAAAGACTGGTGGAACGTTTATAGAGATAGCATTTCTGCCCATAGAGTCAGATTGCTACAAACACAGACTTATGAGGTCTTAAACGTGTTTGCCTGCTCTGATACCAATTGAAAAAGCGGGAGTCTAACAACCACACCCAATATTTCGTTTAGGCAATCTGTATGGATTAACTCCAATATAACTCCAAGAGAATCCACTAGACAGTCAGACTTAATCAAGGAAAATATATCCAAGAGTTATATCCCTGTTTCTCAACGTAATCAGAAAATCAAACAGATAGAAATCCGTGAGCCTGATTATTATGAGAAATAACTTGAACGGTACCAAAGACCAATGTTCAAGTGTCAATCAATTTCAATCAACAACCAAAGGTTGGATTTACCAATTGATTGAACTACACACAACCTGTGATATTTCAATTATATAGAAAATATAATACGGAAAAGAAATAACACATACACCAGAAGTTTTGTTAACGAGAAAACCGCAAATGCAGAAAACCCCCGGGACCTAGTCCAGATTTGAACACCACACTATATTAAGCCGTTACAGACTCTAGACTACTACAAGTTAACTTCAGACTGGAATGTAGTTGAACCCTAACCAATCTCACACTGATTAAGGTACAGTCGTGTTCCTTACGCCTCTGAACCCCAGTAGGACTCTACGCACTTGATTCCCTTAGTTGATCTCACTCACAACTAAGAGTTGCTACAACCCAAAGTCGAAGACTTGATAAACAAATCTGTCTCCCATAGAAAAGTCTATTTTAATAGATAAATTTTTCTCCCACAGAAATACCTACGAAGTTTGTTCCGTCTTTTGATAAATCAAGGTGAAAATGAACTAATTGATAATCCGGTCTTATATTCCCGAAGAACAGCCTAGAAATATCAATCACCTCACAATAACTTAACTATATGGTAGTAGAACAAGTTATTGTGGAATCACAAAGAATGAGACGAATAGCTTTGTGATTACTTTTTATATCTTACCTATCAGAGATAAATCTCGAGCAAATCTTAGAGAAGATAGTACTCAATACAATAGAACAAGTAAGATAAGAACACGCTACTACAGAGAAAATATTTGGGTCTGGCTTCATAATCCCAATGAAGTCTTTAAGTCGTTAACCTATAATGGTTTTAGGAAAAACCTAGGTTAAAGGAGAATCAACTCTAGTCGCAACTAGTATCACACAGGAGGTGTGGGGATTGGGTTTCCCAGTTGCTAGAGTTCTCCCTTATATAGTCTTCAAATCAGGGTTTGATAGCTTTGGAACAAAGCAATCAATATTCACCGTTAGATGAAACCTGATTTAAGATTCAAGCTAATATCTTTCCACCGTTAGATGGTCTTAGCTTGTTACAAACAAATGAAATATACTTTCATTTAGATATGGGTAACCATACCTAAACGTGTATATTAAGTTGGCTCAATAACAGTTAACCGAAGTTAGCCATATGAACACTTTTATATTAACCATGTTCATCTTAACACTTCTAGATCAATTGATAATCAAATGAATCTAATGGTGTTACTCATGAGTTGTTCAATTTTTTATATTCTCATAGAAGTATACAAGACACAATTGAAGCAAAATCGGATTGATTCAAAAGAATCAGTTCATGAACATTTTATCCACGGTTTGCAAAGATTACATTCCTTAATATGTAAATGTATTTGTTCATGAGTATGAAATCATACTTAACCAATTTAAGAACTTGAACCATTTAAGTTTGCAAACGGGTACGCAAACTTAAGTTCCAGATATTGGTCACGAGCCGACAGTTTGCAAACGGGTACGCAAACTTTAGCTCCAGACCGAACTCAGTTTAAACCTTTTCCGAACGGGTACGCAAACTTGGTTCCCAGACTTCAACGGTTAAATCAGTATGCGAACGGGTATGCAAACTTAAGTACCCTGACTTAAACAGTTGAATAAGTTTGCGAACGGGTATGCAAACTTAACTTCCGGTCCTGAATTCATTCAAAACAGTTCGCACACTTAGTACACAAACCATAATGTATCCAGACATGGGTTTTAGCTCTTAACTCCCATTTCAATCATTGAAACATTCTTAGAAGACGACAATAGTTGTCTCACACAAACTATTAGCTTATAAGCAATTTTCAAGTGATCGAATAATCAATACGAAACATTCCGAATCTACATCAAATGACTGTCTCACACAAATCATGTAAGATGTTACCAGGTGATTTTCACATGATCATCTTTTTACTTTCGTCAAGAATAATGAAGAACGTAGTTAAAGCAAAAAGATTTCCAAAACATATTTCGAGAAAGAAATAAGCGAGTTAAACTCATCTCGAAATATCAAATGTGTATAATGTAAAGTCTATATAGCTATACGACTTTGTCTCAATAGGAAATATAATAGAATAAACTTCTGATTGATAGATGAGTTCAAGTCTCCACATACCTTTTGTTGATGAAGTTCCACAAGATCCCCTTAGTATTTCTTCGTCTTCAATCGATGAACGCCGTAAAGTCTAAAGCTCAACTACACATTCTATCCTAATCCGAGACATAGCTATAAGTAGACTACAGATCAAGACTTATAGTTTTGACAACTAAACTTGACAAACAAGCTTAAGATATCAACGCTTGCGAGTTCGACCGAGCAGTGCTCTAACATAGCACATTTCTCAAGTTCTTCATATCGCGTTTAATCATTTTTGGTATAACCATGCCCATTGGGATGTCCTTAGATGATTCTACGCGTTTGATGGCCGAGGCTCGAAACGCGGGTCTCCCGCCATCGTTTTTTTCCCTCGCGCACCTTCGCCATTACGAGATTCAGTGTTTAGTAACCTTTATCCGACTGCTTGGCGTGTTGCGCTGGATGGAAGCGTTTGGGGTGGCTCTTTCACAGACCCGAGAGGCTCTTCATTTGTTGCCTTAGTATTATCGCGTGTCTTTTGTTATGTAACTGTTGATTTGCTTTTACGTTCATGTACTTGGTCAAATGTATTTATTGTTATATATATATTTATTTTATAGCGATGAAGGTAAGTGTGGCACGCTCCCCCTCTTCTTCTTTTTTCTCAAGAGAAGCAAAACGCGCTCCCCCCTTCTTCTTCTTCTTTTTAACGATTTTAGCACATTTATGCTCCCGCGTAGTACTCGAAACGCGTCCTCCCCTCTAACACGAATGTAGGGGAAACCTATGCGCCTTTTTATTATTGGGGATTTAGAACACATCACTCCTTCATTTGTATTGGTAGGCAGGTATTCGACACATGGATGGCTTGAGTATGCCAGAGTTTGTAGCGGCTTAATATAGTGTGGTGTTTAAATCTGGACTAGGTCCCGAGGGTTTTCTGCATTTGCGGTTTTCTCGTTAACAAAACTTCTGGTGTCTGTGCTATTTTTTTTTGCATTATATTTTCTATATAATTGAAATATCACAGGTTGTGCATAGTTCAATCAATTGGTAAATCCAACCTTTGGTTGTTGATTGAAATTGATTGAAACTTGAACATTGGTCTTTGGTACCATTCAAGTTGTTTCTCATAATAATCAGGTTCTATCTGTATGATTTGCTGATTACATTGAGAAATAGAGATACAACTCTTGGATATATTTTCCTTGATTGAGTCTGACTTTCTAGTTGATTCTCTTGGAATTATATTGGAGTTAGTCCATACAGATTGCCTAAACGAAATATTGGGTGTGGTTGTTAGACCCCCGCTTTTTCAGAAGGTCTTAAGTTCTTCATGTTCTTGAGCTATGCAGTAGCTGAACTACTTCTTGCAACTTATGATACTTCGATTCTCCGGCCTCTGATCCACCCCAAAGTCTCCCCAAACTCTCGATAACCCCTCTGGTACTCTGACCAACACCTTATATACGCCACTGCCCCTCAAATCTCTCGGAAATCTTCAAAATATCTTTCTTCTTCTTCACGGCCAAGTCACGAGAATAATTCTGTTTTCTTTCCTCTTTTCGCATCCCTGAGTTGTCGAATATCTTTCCTAAGCTTCTATAGAATCAAACAGAGGTTATCTATCCCTTATTTCTACATAATTGGCAATTATTCAACAAAAACTTTCTGGTAAAACCCGATAATATTTCCACCTCCCTGTTTCTTCAAAACTTCCTTATTTTTATGATTCCAAAACCCTTAGCCACTCTGTTTCGGTAAGACAGTCCCAAACTAACTTGGTCCGATGAAAATCCACGAAAAAATATCGTCCAAATCCAAATCAGGGAGGTTCGCAGATGAACTGATTCTTCCCGTCTCTGTTTTGATAAAACTCGAAGATACATCCCAATTTCACTGATTCTATCAATCATACCAAGCCTGTTTAGTTAATTCAAGTCTAACCCGTCAAAATCTCCGGTTGAATCTCCCTAGAACAGCTCCGAAAACCAAACCCTAATCTTGAACTTTGCTGCACGAACTTTCCCGCCAAAACCAATTTTTTGAATTCTTGAAGATGAGTGCTCCTTATCTGACTGATGGTGCGATTAGCAGTTTGGTTACCCCTTAGTAATTAAGGTTCCCTTTATCCAAAGTGGTGGTCCGAATAGCAGGTGCCCTCTGGGTGCCTTTAACATTTTTCTGGGATGTCTCCAGCATACTTCCGGGGTGCCTGTAGTACATCTTCTGGGTGCCTTCGGAGGTTCAAAATGCCACTTTTCGAGCAACTTTCTCCACAAAAGCTTATTTCTCAAAAAACACCTGTAAAGACATAAAAAGCCAAATAAGTACAAAATCGAGCACTAACAATATATACAATTAAGATGAAAATAGACACATAAATGCGTCTATCACCTGGCTCTTAGGATAGTTTGCAAGAAATGCAAACTCAACTATTTATAGACCAAGGTAGTTTGAATATCAAGTAATTACCAAATTCCAAAAATTCTCAAAGATATATAATAAATACATATTTTCGGTTTTGTTAATTTTACAATTAATATCCAATTAATATTACCAAAATCTCTCTTGTATTGATAACCAAATATTAACTAGCATATAAAATACTTTACTAATATAAATCAAGAGATATGCTTATTAATATCAAATGTGTTAAAAATACATTAATATTTAATTCCGAATTTTCATAATAAATGTGTTAAAAACACATTTCCGAAAATTACCATATTAATTTCGAATGTGTTTAAAAACACATCTATGAAATTATCCTAATAACACATTTTCGAATATTAACATATTAAAAGCATATTTCTAAATATCAAAAGATATTAGGATTATTCTGGTTTGAGTATCAAAGAATATCTTTGAACAATTAATAAATAAAATTTATGCACATGTTCAAATTATTCATTAGTTTGAAAAACACACCCTGATATCAAGGAATATCAAGGAGAATCAACGAAAAACACACCCTAATTTCGTACATAAGTTTGGAGTTGCACTTCCGTGAAATGTGGTCTAGGCAAATACCGTTTATGTGCCCACGTTTAAGGTCCAGGGATAGACGTTTTCCACCGAAACCAATAGAACATCCACTAGGTGGTAGACTTGGGCTAACATATAAACTAGTGCCCTTTAGTCTTGTAGTCCGAGTGAGTTGGACGAACACCAAATATCCACTAGTCTTGAAGTCT
The DNA here is from genome assembly GCA_023531105.1 of Papaver atlanticum. Lineage (NCBI taxonomy): Eukaryota > Viridiplantae > Streptophyta > Magnoliopsida > Ranunculales > Papaveraceae > Papaver > Papaver atlanticum. The sequence goes on from JAJJMB010017748.1 coordinate 1,250,304, forward strand.
AAATTGGACGTCCACCCTAATAGCAAAAGAGGTCATAACCCACCAAGTATCCACTAGTCCATAGTCCAAAGCTGGACGTTCATCACCCGAATAAGAAAATGTCGACACCTTTGATTTTCTTTGTTCCCAAGACTTGCCTCCCTACCTTAGATTTTAGGCTTAAATGAAAATATTTTAGTTTAGGAAATGAAATGGAATAATATAAAGAATATAGGAATAATATTTGTTAGAATGAGAAATGATATTTAGGTTTTTGGTTTAAAGTCGTCGGATTGGATCCTTGAATCCTAAGGTCGTAGTTAAGGGAATGAGACTATAAATAGGGAACCATTTTTTGGTGTCGGGAGGAGGAAAATTTAGATCGCACCTTATAAAGAGAAAACTATAGAAATTTCTAGGAGATTTTTTTTTAGTGTGGAGAAATAGGAGATATATAGAATTCTTATAGGGCATTAAAACGGTGGGTGTTGGATTGTTCTTCGATACAATCGTGTTCGCAGAAATGGCCCCTGTTGATCTATCCCAGCCTAAGTAACATTGAAATCGTTTACTTTGCGGAAACAGGTAATACAGATGAAATATGTTCGTTGATTCTTTATGTTGTTTAATCCAGTATTTTTTTATGAGTGCTTTCTTCTGTTTTACATCGTGATCAAATCTGAATACTATGAACTATTTTATTTTGTTGAACTTGGATCATATGCTGAGTCTATCTTATGGTGTGATTAGGTTTGCCCGATTGTTACGTTGCTTTTCTTTGAGTTAGTGGATTCACAAGATAGATTCATTACAGTCTGTGCAGTTTCATGCCTTGCATTTTTCTCTTCATAGTAGTAATCAATTAATACTACCTCCGTCCCACTATTAGTTGACCTAGTAGTATAATTTAGAAATGATTTATCTCTCAAACTATACCACGGCTATTCGTAAATTTTATATCATTGAAAATAATTTTAAAACACCTATGTAACGAATATAAACATGAGTATCGAATGATATAAAATCATAGTGGGACGGAGGGAGTGGAGTATATGCTATATCATCATCTCTAGTCAACAGTTCTAAGTAAGTGTCTCATAAGAAATTAGTTCAGGTCATCGCATGCATCTTTTGTTTTGATATTGCATGTGTATCATATCATTTACATCTTTTAGTAAAAATCATTTACAAGTCTGTTCACGTAGTCATTATATGCACAGTAGTCAGTAGTCAGATGGCATCCATATCACAGGAACAGTTAGTTTGCAATATTGTTTGGTGCAATTCCACATTGAGTCGTATCATGTTTACGTCTTCCCTGTTCGTTAGCAATGATGATTGATGATTGACGAGTGAAATTGAAAATAATAATAATAATAATAATTGTTTCGGAAGGGTGTAGGGACACAGCTAGTTGCTTGGCTGTCATCAAACCCAGTGTAATCAAACTTCTGTTTTTTTGTCTATATTAATAAGATAGTTTATTAATATAAACTACATGGAAGTGTGTGGTTTAAGTTCCTCTACTTTTAATATCAAGGACACTGCCCCAAAGCCTATGCATTTTCTGGCAGTTCGTTTCTTTGATGCTGTTAAGAGGACCATATCCAACACTTTCAACTTGTCAGAACGTGACTCTATTCTATGGCAGTGCAACAGGCAAGCGCATGCTCAGGACTATCTTAAAGCTATTCCTATTCCTGGACTTAATCAAGCTGTTAGACCACGTCAATTCAGGTCAGTATTACAATACAGATTAGGAATACCTATTTTTGAGGGAGATAGTTCTTGTTCATGTTGTCATAGAATCAAGGACCGGTTTGGAGATCATGCAATCCACTGTGCAAGTGAGGTTGGTCAGAAATTTCGACACTATATGGTAAGAGATTTATTTGCAGATTTATGCTACAAAGCAGGGGTTGCTGCTAGAAATGAGGCAGCATTGGGTTTTTCATTTGATACAAACTCTTCTCTCAAACCAGCTGATATTCTTGTTTATAATTGGGAGAATGGCAAGGACATATGTTTTGATGTCACCGGTGTTTCACCCTTTTCTAAGGGAGGAAACCGCAGTTTCACACCCGACCACGCTATTTCGGCGGCTATTACTCGTAAGAGGAACAAATATGCTGATATATGCTCGTCCAGTGGGTATGGTTTTGGGGTTCTAGTTTTCTCAACATTAGGGGAGTTGGGTGACGACGTAGTTGTTCTTTTGAAGAGATTGAAGAATTGTATGTCTAGTCACAATGTTAACTCTACTTTAGGCAGTTCTTTTTTTTCTAGGCTAGGGATTATTATTCAAAAAGGCGTGGGAGCACAAATTTTTTCTAGACTCCCAGCCAGATCTGTGTAAATAATTTTCTTTATTTTCTTTATTTCACCTTGCTTACTACAAAACCTCAGGTCCTTGCAGCAGCAACAAGCCACTTCGATCAGCACTTATTTCAGTATCTTCGTCTTTTGATCACAGGGGATGGTGCTGGATATGGTCCACTTCAGCAACGAATAACAACTTTGCCTATTAAGATGGTGGTTTAGGTGTATATATAATGGAGGATACAGGTCAATATGGGTACCTGGCTTCATGCATCCATACACAAAGTTTACAGGATATCATTTTGAGGTCTGTTGACACGACTACACCCAACCCCAACTTCCAGCTTGCTCTCGATAAGTACATGAAGGTATGTGGTCTTACTCCTTCTACTTTTACCATCAATAACACTGCCCCTCACCCCATGAAAGCCTTGGCAGCTCATTATTTCGATGTTATTAAGAGAGAGTTACCCACCAAATTTACAATGTCAGAAAGGGATGCAGTCTTATGGAAAAGTAACAAGTTGAAACATGCTATGGATTATCTGAAAGCAGTTCCTATTGCTGGTCTGAATCAGACTATTGGGCTGAGACAATTTCGTGCCATCACTCAATACAGATTGGGTATACCTCTATTCCCTATACACAGCATTTGCACACTTTGTAAGCGAGATATGGACGTTTACGGCGACCACGCTATCCACTGCGCAAGTGCAGTTGGGCCTAAATTCCGTCATGATTTGGTTCGTGATGTAGTGATGGACATTTTCTTTAAGGTCGGAGTCGCTGCAAGAAAGGAAGTACCAATGGCCTTCTTGTCAGACACGAACTCACCTTTGAGACCCGTTGATCTACTTGTCTACAATTGGGAGAATGGACAGGACGTGTGCTTCGATGTCACGGGTGTCTCACCTTTTACAGGAGGAGGGATTCATAGCTTTACACCAGGTCATGCTCTTTCCACAGCCACCACCCGTAAATGCAACAAATACTTAGAGAAATGTACAACTCATGGTTATGGGTTCGGTGTTTTGGCTTTTACAGCGTTAGGAGAACTTGGAGATGATATGATTTCCTTATTGTTGAGATTGAAGAACTGCTTTGCTAGTTATGATGCAAATAGAAAAGTGGGTAGTTTTCTCTTTCATAGGATAGGGTTGGCTATCCAGAAAGGCGTTGGGGCACAACTTGTTGCCCGGCTTCCAACCATTTCTATGTAAAATACCTTTATTTGAATAATAAATAAATAAAAATAAATAATAATAATAATAACACATTGTTTGGGATTGTTTAGGTAATTGATTCATCTTGCTTGGGATTCTATCAGTTTCATAATAATAATAATAATAATTTCTCAATAATAATTCATCTTGCTCGGCTCCCAACCCTTCCAACCAGCTCTGTGTAAATATTTCACTTTTTTTTAAATAAAATAATTAATTCTTTTGATTCATTTCTCAATAATAATAATAATTAAGAACGGGCACCTAGCTCAGCTGGTCATCCCCGTTTCCCAAAAGTTTCATGCGCTCCAGGAGGTCCCAGGTTCGATCCCCCAATGGCGTAATATTGCAGGAATTAACATGGAAGGTAGAGTTAGCCTGCCCCCCTTGTGACACAATCTCATCCCCCCCATCCGCTTCGGCTCCTTTGGTTAGGTTACCCATGAGGCTCGCGGGTAGGCTAGCACAGCAACCTGTTCAATTAATGTAGTAGTATGTTGTTGGAGATTAGCTTGTTAGGCTTCCAACTAGTTAATGCAATACTCTTTATCCAATAATAAAATAATAAAAATAAAAATAAATGATATGATATGCTTTTATTAGAAAAACATCTGCTACAATATCTTCGTTAGATTGTGGTGGGAGATGGCGATGGGTTTGGTTTGTTACAGCAGCGTCTAGTTACTTTACCAATTAAGGATGGGGGACTGGGGGTTCATACAATGGCAGACACCGGCCAATACTGTTACTTAGCATCATACGCCCAAACAAAGCACCTTCAGGACACCATCCTACAGCTACATCCATCACCTGGTTCAAGCTACAACTATCAACATGCTTTGCAGTCCTTAACACAAGCATGTGGTCTATCTTCTTCCAACTTCAACATCAACGACGCTGCCCCCAGTTCATGAAGTCATTGGCAGTCATTTACTTTGGTGTTGTCAAGGAGAAAATACCCACTAGCTTCACATTTTCTGAGCGTGATTCTATCTTATGGCAGTTCAATATGTGTGTGCATGCTATGGACTTTCTTAAAGCTATTCCTATCAATGGATTGAACCAAACTGTTGGGCCGAGGCAATTTCGATCCGTCCTCCAGTATCGTTTTAGTATCCCTTTTTTCGAGCCGGGCAGTTTGTGTTCTAGCTGTCATCGAGACATGGACATATTTGGTGATCACGCCTTACATTGCTCTAAAGACGTGGGCCCAAATTCCGGCACTATTTGGTTAGAGATGCCATTGCTGATATGTGTTATAAATCTGGTGTTGCGGCACGTAAAGAAGCCTCCTTGGGGTTTTTCTCTAATGACAAGGCCTTAAAGCCTGCCGATATCCTTGTTTATAATTAGGAAGACGGAAAAGACGTGTGCTTTGACGTCACGGGGGTCTCGCCCTTTACTAGTGCTAGAACTCGCAATGTCACTCCCAGTCACGCCATTAACACTGCGGTTGTGCGTAAATGCAACAAATATCTTGACAAATGCTTTGCACATGGTCACGGGTTTAGTGTATTGGAATTTTCTACTTTAGGTGTTTTAGGTGAAGATATGATTTCATTTCTAAAGAGATTGAGGAACTGCATGGTTAGGCATGATATGAATCATAAGATAGGTGGTTCCCTCTTTCACCGACTAGGCATTGTCATTCAGAAAGGTGTTGGCGCCCAGCTTGTTGCTAGGCTACCCACCAACTTCTTATTATGATGTTTTTCTAATAAAAGCCTTATCGACATCTTTATTATAATAATAATAATAATAATTTCGATAATTTTGGTGATAAATAATTTTGGTAATAATAATAATAATAATTTTGATACTTTTGGTGATAATAATAATTCTCTTGATTTTACTGGGTTCTGTTTCCATTTTACAGGATTTGGTGCGATGTTTATTAGATTGATAATTTAATTAGCTTTCCTGATTTTATATATTTATTTCATTATTTGTTATTACGAATTGGAAACCTAAAATCCCGATTATAAAGTAGAGGCAAATTTTCGGATTGGACGGGCTAGGTGCCTCACACCTTCCTAGCCCGTATCTTGATTCCCGGACTTTTTCTCTGTTTTGGACCAGTGTTTCATTTGGGTCCCAACTCCCTAAGTTGGGTGGCGGCTTCCCTTAATAATAATTTTCCACGTGATTCCCATTTTGGATATTTAGATATCTTAGCGGATTTCGACGGTATCTACACCAGAATCGGTCACACCAATTACAAGGATCGATTATACCATCTCATGGTGATTACTTGGGATCGGTTACAATTGATTTCCTTTTCAATTCATGAAACAAATTCACGAACCTACTTCCTTTAAACAAATGTAAAACATCGTTTCTTAGGATGAAATCTTCACCATAAACCCATACACATAATCATAAAACTATATAAGATTACGTTGATGTCGTATTTACAAAGTTCAAAAGATAAGCGTTATACTTCGTAATTCAATAAATTCCTTGACACTTTGATCGTAATAATATGACCAAGTCTAATACTAGAGTATCATCTATAACCTCGCATGTTCTGTTTTCAATCTAAAAGATTTGAAAGAAACAAGATAGAAATGGAACAAGTCAAGTATGTAGTTACTAACCTCAAGCTGAAGGATAATGTCTTCGTTGTCTTCAATCCATCTTCAGATCTATGTGAGTAAATTGAGCACAATATTTCTATCTTTTATAGCCTAACCTAACGAAGTTGACTCTAGTTCACTTATTAAACGACTCGAGTTTTGGAACTAAATATGACAACCAAACTTCACATACCAACGCTTGGTGGGTTTAACCGAGCAGTGCTCTAACAAATTCATATAACAATAAGCAAACCCATGATTTTGATGATCTAATGATATTACTTAGATGGAGAGTTTTTACAAATCTCCTTAACTAATGATATTACTTAGATGAAGAGTTTTTACAAATCTTCTTAAAACCCTAAATTTAAAGACATCACCTATTAATTCATTTTATTCTCATCATCAACAACCATTGCCTTCAGGAATTGGAAAAAAATAAATACATAAGTAATTTTAGGTCTATATATATCTGTTAATTTTTTTCCAAGTAGTGATATATATGTCTAAGATTTTCTTAGTTGGTATTTTGATTTTAATTTGAGGTATAGTTTGGAATCAAAAGGAACGAGAAGAAAATGATGATGAGGAGGAAAGAGGAAAAATTAGGGTAAAAGATTATTTTGTGTGCCCTGAAAAATAAAAAATCAGTTTGTGATATGGGTTTCGTTTGAAATTGCGGTCGGAAGTTTTTATGATTTGTTATGTTTTGGATTCCATGGATTTTGGGTACGTTCGATTTGTTTTAGGGTGGAACAAGATTCCCAACTTTTTGAATCAATACTGTATTTCAACTATTCATCTTCTCCATTCAGAGTTGATGAGGAGATGATATTTTGTGCAATTAAGAATAACGAGAAGAAAAAGATAAGGCATAAATTGAGGCGTTAGCTAATTAAGACCGTAAATACCCTTCCCTTATATAATGAGAACTTTAATTCGTTAGAAGCCATTAACCGAAGTGACAAATGACAGCCTCTTATTAGCCCCTCACGCCCTCATCAAATATTGCGCCCCATCAAAAATTTCTCCTCATTGATGTTAGAACTCCATGGTATTGCTTCACTTCTCATGTTGCTACTGATAAAGAAAGCCACTCCGAGTCATGCGCCTATCATAGTTAGTCTGGATCCTAGTAACTCGAGATGGACAACCAGGGGGATGATCGTTCACGTCGGGAATGTGCAATCCAGGTGCATTAGCCTGAACTGGTGCTGCAGTTGATGGTGCTTGCTTAGTAGTTGCTTGCACTGGAGGATTCCTTTCACCATATCCCGCAGAGACCATTGCAGCAACATACGCTGTCATCCTACCAGTTACAAGGAATAACATGTTAAGAAGGGGAACTCCATACCATGTTGAGTCACAAACAATAATACAATCCGTCTTATCTAGGCATGTACGTTCGCAGGCATTAAAATAGCATCAAAATCAAGTCTCACCCCACCAGAAACAACATAACGATCACCAACAAGCACCACACCCTCATTGACTACAAACTCTCCTTGAAGAGGGTGCTCATTATATAAAACCCATCCATCAACAACTTTCCAATCTCGATTTCGAACCCCGACACCCACCGTAGTTTTTCCCTTATCACCGTTACTATCACCATTAGTTCTACCATCTTGTGCATCTCCATTTGCACAATCTCGGCCACTACCACTGCCACCGCTACTATTACCACTCCCACTACCAACTTCATACGTGTTATTTTAAAACATAGGACGACACTTACTACCAATATATTGTTGACGGATTCACGCATTTGGAGGGCTGCTTGCAGTACCCCTTACCACTATGCACAACCATAGCAATACACCCTGGAGGAATTTTAATAAGTGCATAATTTACATGTTTTGACTGTCAATTCCATACTTGTTTAAGCTACATTTCTTGCATATTACCTTGTATTATGATTGTTTTCTAGTTCTGTCTTTTGTTAGGTGAATCAGCCAAAAAGAAGTGAAAATGGATACAGAAGAGCTAAGAAGTGAAGTACTCTAAGTATCCAAGTGTTGAAAGCTAAGAAAAAAGTTCATTGCGACATGAAATGAACAAATAAGTCAAGTTATACAAAGAAAGCAAAATAGTGAAACCAACTTGGATTTGGTTTTTGTTGGACCTTATTGGGCCTGTTCGAAAAGAGAAGAGGTTGGATACAACCTTCACTTACACTTTTATATACAACACAAGGAGGCAAGAGGAGAGGCTAGCACAGAAGATTAGGATTTTCCCCTCACGGAGGAAAACGTGGTAACTTTATTGTTTTCTTTTCCTCATCTTTGTATATTTTTAATGGATTTTAGGAAATTCATGTGTAGCTGATTTTTATTGATTATGTTCTGGGTGTGAAACTTAATTAATATACAATTTATTTGTAGTTGTAATCATTAATCGATTGTATTTACTGTATCCAATGTTTATGAGTAATTCTTAGATTGATTTGGGATGCATATTAGATTGATCTACTAATTGTTCTATTGCTAGTAGAAGTTATGAGATAAGTAATAGTCGAATAACTCTCTACACAAGCAGAGATCACGAGATCTTGCAGAGGGATTCTGTGGAGAAATTGCGAGTGAAGATAAAACCAGCAAGTGAACCTTGAGCTAAAAGTTTAACTATTGGGATCAACCTAAATTCATAAAATCTAAAACGTTTGATTAGTTTACACCTGAGTGAGCTGCTACTTGGTGGTCCAGACGAACAAAATTTTGTATTGGAGAGCTTTTGTATTCAGTGATACAAGGAGTTTTGGAGATAACACTGAGCTAGCTAGCTTCTATTCTACGGTTGGTGACAAATGATTCTAACGAAGGATAGATAAGTATACTGGTTCAGTTAACGTTTGGTAACGCCGAAGGATTTCTTAATCAAATTTTTATTCTTATTGTTTATTCTTTTTAGTTAATTAATCAACCAATCCCTCTTTGTGATTTTGTTTATTCTAGTTTTGCTAATCCAAATAACCTATCAATCACACAAGATCTCTGTGGGATGATCCTTTCGACCACTTACACAAGATCTCTGTGGGAACGATCCTTTCGACTACTGTATTACTAGTTAATTGGTGGAAAATATTGTAAACAATTTGTTGCACTTACGACTCACTCAAACTTCATCATAGAAATGCTCAAGCTTCACTGTTCAATTATAACCCCATTTGGGAGTGCCTTTTTTTTTTAAATAACCGATGAATTTTCATAGTAGGCTTTGCCGCATAAATCTAAATCAATTATATGGGCTATTATCCCTTTAATTTTCTATGAATGAGTTTTAATTGTGAGACGGTGATTAAAAAGGATTTCAACAAGCACCTTGGAAAATTCTTCTCTAATGGATTTTTAGGAAATTGGCATATACAAGAAAGTCATTTGACATGAGTTTGGAGGCTTTGTTGCATCCTTTATCAACTACGTTAATAGGAATGGGAGTAACATGGAAAAGATTGTGCAATAAATAAAGGCCTTCAACTTGCTCATGATCACACACAAAAGCTTGAATTAGTTACTGATTCCGTTTATCTTACTAATCTTCTAATATGTTATATGCAGCTCCTTGGTATTTTGAATATTTTTGGAAGAATTTTGTACCTATCCTTTCATGATATTCCTCTTACTCATGATTACCAGAAAGCCAATTTTATGGTTGATACCTTAGACAAAAAAAAACTACTAATTAGTGAAATCAAATATATATTGAATCACCATTATTTTTTTCAAATACTCTTTTGGATAATGATGTAAGAGGGGGCTTAAAGACTTGTGGATGTTATGAGTCGAATGCTTAAAGACTTGTGGCTGTTAGCTATATTGGTTACTCGGGCTGAGTTGTGGATGATGAGGAATAATTTTGTGTACAACAATAAACGGGTGAACTGGTTTTTCTTTCAAAAACGAGTTTTCATTCAGGTGCATGATTTTTCAAGACGTCTAAAAGGATGCATGTAGAACAATGCGGAGGAGTTGAAAATTTTGGACTTTTCCACTGTTGCACATAGGAAGGTCAAGGTGATGGAACCAATTGAGTGCTTTTGGGAACCTCCGGCTAATAATGAGATTTTATTGTGTTGTGATGGAGCGGCTAGAGGCAGTCCGGGAGTGGCTGGTGCAGGTGTGGTAGATCGTGATGTAGATTCAGGTGTTCTTGTGAAAATGAGTGTGGGATTTGGCATTCAAACAAATTATTTAGCTGAACTATTTGGAGTTATTGTTGGGATGGAGTGGGCTGTTAAGTTTGGTGTTGTTAATGTTTGCATAAGAACTGATTCTATGGGGGGTGTTACGGCTTACTCAGGAAATATTTTTGCAGTTGCTTGGTTTCTTAGGAATAGATGGGTGGTAGCCAAATCAAGTTACAATACAATCCGTTTTGTTCACACTTATAGGGAAGCGAATTTCGCAGCGGATATCATGGCCAAGAGAGATTGTTTATTTCAACAAGGCGAGGGCTTGAGTTATGATAATAGGCCTAATTTTTTTAATGCTATTGAATTACCAAATGTTTCTTATTTTCGATTTAAATAGTTGGTAAGTTTTGAGGCACAATGCCTGTTTTCCTATAGACTATTTTTGTATAATTTTGTTATCTACTATTTGGATTTACCACACAAAAAAAAAAAAAAAAAAAAAAAAAAAAAAAAAAAAAAAAAA